>OX344820.1:11200000-11800000 GCA_947034925.1 Eudemis profundana | reverse complement strand
ACTAACTCATAACTACAATACATTACATCTATAACAAATATAAGAACGTCATCTGAAGGTGGGTTTAGAGTCTAAACCCACCTTCAGATGACGTTCCATTCAACGAGGCAACGCAGCTAGCCTTATTTGTACATATAATCTAGATCCCAATAGGTTAAGTTAGGTTAAGGTTGTAATGTAAATAATGTTTTTTTTTTTAAATCTTATATTCGTTATAGATGTAATGTATTGTAGTTATGAGTTAGTAAGAGAAGGGAGTAAGACGTAATAGTGTATTACGCACCAAGGGCGGTAATAGTACATTGCGTATCTAGGGCGGTAAGTAAGGAATTACAAACTCGTGTTGTTAAAGCCCTTGGCTTCGCCTCGGGCTTGTAACAAACACTCGTTTGTAATTCCTTTACCGCCCGTGGCACACACAATGTTTTTCATCACACTTGTGAGGAAATCTGATTAAAATAACCTTACTTAACCTAAATAAAATTGTAAAACTGACAGTGACATTATCCATAGACAATGCGACTTCACGTCACGTTCGGAAACCATAGCGGTAAAGACTTAAAATGGTTGATTTTATTTACGCAAAATACTGAAATGCACTATTTAAACATTTAATTAATGTTACAGAAATATACGTTTACATGTATTTGCAATAACAGTTCTCTTTAAATAAATATTTCAGTAATAAAAGTTAAAAAAGTACGTTGGCGTTTCCTTTGAACATGACAAATAAGAGTAAAACAGAACCAGCGTTTCAAATTTAAAAAGAAAACCATTACGCCCTAGGGCGTAATACGTCATTTACGGCCCGCAAAACCTACGTGTAATGACACCATTTTCGAGCAAGTGTGATGAAAAATATTAAAACAGACAGTGATATTTGTCACATATGTCCATAGACAATGCGAAATGTCAAGTCACGTTCGGAAACCATAGCGGTAACGGCCATTTTAGTTGATTTTATATTTGGAAAATACTGAAATATACTATTTAAACATTTAATTAATATTACCGAAATATGTGTTTACATGTATTTGCAATAACAGTTATCTTTAAGTAAATATTTCAGTGATAAAAGTTAAAAAAGTAAGTTGGCGTTTCCTTTGAACATGACAAATAAGAGTAAAACAGAACCAGCGTTTCAAATTCAAAAAGAAAACCATTACGCCCTAGGGCGCAATAAGCCATTTACGGCCCGCAGAACCTACGTGTAATGACACCATTTTCGAGCAAGTGTGATGAAAAATAAAGAGTGTCTCGGATCGCAGGTGCTTCGTACATTTACCGCCCAACATACAGTTCGGGTCACAAACATGCGATCGTGTTTTCCTCTCAGCGTAGCGGGCAGAAAAATACCACTTACGTTACGACCACGGGCGGAAATAGTATGTATATTGCTTACCTAGGGCGGTAAGACAAAGAATGTCTCAGATCGCAGGTATTTGACGCCCGAGCCGAAGGCAAGGGCGATAAATATGCTAACTGAGGCTTTCTTTATTACCGCTCGTGGTCAGTACAAAATTTTACGTCTCCCCCAGGCCAGGAAGTGAAATTTTCCGCACGCGTAGCGGGCGGTTATTGTCACTTTAAGGCCCGGTGTGACGTAAAAAATATCATTTCTATTTACGGTAACGGATTTTAATTGCTAAGCCATTTAGGGTTCAGTCTAATTTTGTCGTGTTATACACAATCTATGACACGACTATTGCAAGGTGAACCCTAAAAAATGGCTTAACAATTAAAGTTGGTGAGTGTACCCACATGGCCCGTGACTTGAGTTTCTCAACCGTGGCACGTGAAAAATTTTAATTGCTAAGTATTCGTTAAGCTTCACAAAGCTTTTGTGTCTATATTTAATTTTCCTTACGTTTTTGGGTGAAATCACGGGGCGTTTCATCAATTTCGACAGTCACAGGGTTTCCCGGGCGATGCCGAAATGTTTAAAGGGGTTTCTAATAAATAACACAGTAAAATAGCAGTAATTTTTCTTCCTGCAAAAGTTACATCGCGCGCTTGAATGTGTGCGCGACGTGTACGAACGCACTACAAGCAAAGTTTTAAGATTTCGCAAGAATGCTCCAGTATGGATCGCCCTCACACAGACGTGCTATTGCGCGTCTGTGTGAATACGTATCGCGTGCTGCTAAACGCAGTCAGTCTAGGAACTGTACGTGTATACAGGCGGCGTACAGACGTTTAGAAAGAGCAATCGTGCGTTTTTATGAGTCTCAAAGGTACATAACATAATTAAAGACAATTTAAAACGGTAGACAGCATGCGGTCTTATCGCTAAAAAGCGATCTCTTCCTGTCAACCTTTGGGTAGCTGAGTTGACACAAAAATAAAGCAGGAAAGTAGTCTCTGGTGCAAACGCACCCTAAAAGTATCTTAATCTAACTCAGGCGAATTCTGGCGTTCACTCCCAGTAACTACGTTATCCTCGTTTTAAATAAACCTATTACCAGCCTCTTTACAACAAATGAGTCAAAACCACAGCTTGCTAGCCCGGGATGGGGTCCAGGCTTATAATATCAATTTTGGATAACCCTAGTGCAAAGGCCGACCGGCAAAGCAACACAGACCTTGCGTAAACGAGTTAGAGTGCACTTTAGCTTAAAAGGTTTGGGGCAGTATTTCAGTGGAAATAATATCCAGGCCTTTGTCCGAGCATGTATCATATCATGTGCAAGTACAAAATGTCGAATGTAGTTTGAGTACGGAAAGGATATGTTGTTCTTTGCTCGTGGATGTGTCGTTGTTTTAGTTAAAAGCGGTGTATTAAAACCTATATTACAGTTTATCGATTGTGTGCAGGGGCTATGATGGTAAGCTTTGTTGTTGTGATAAATCATAAAGGCAAGCACGAGGCAACACAGAACGAATGGAATCTGAAGTTATTAATGCAAATATGTGATATCCCGCGGGTAAAAGATTTTGAACTTTCAAGATGGTTGTAACGGCTTTTTACTATGTTAGTAATTTTGGTATTTTTGGGGTTTACAAACAGTCGTTTTGTTTCCTTTAAGTGGATCGTACAGAATGGCAACCAAAAGAGTATAATCGTTAATGTTCCATGACGTCACACGAGTCTCAAACCGTTTCGACGGGCCTTGAGGCCGCATCAATCGCGTGTTGATTGGACGAAATCAAACGGGTGATGCATTAAGGCCGGAGAGTCGGGGCTTACTGACGACGCAAACCAAATGAATCCCAGGCACTATTCCGTTCTCCAATACCTAAGGGATTTCTAGAATAGATCGCTTTTAAGCGATAGACCGCCTGTTGTAAGGGGTATTTCTAATTATACTTACAAAATAACCCAAGGGGTCATCCACAAAGTACGTCACACGATTTTTCAAACTTTTACATGTCACACTTTTTCCTACAATATTTCACCTCCCCCTTCCCCCCATGGGTGTGACGTACTATACGGATGACCCCCCAATGGGTCGAAGTGAATCCGTAAGGATCCCTATTATCAACATAAGTACAGTCAACTGCAAAAACATGCATCGAATAAATCGTTTAATAAATGTGGTATGAAGTCCTTAGGGCCGATACAGACGGACTGCATGCCAGCTGCGGTTTGTATGGGAACTGCATCACAACTGCACGCCGACTGCGCAGTTCCCATACAAATCGCAGCTGGCATGCAGTCCCGTCTGTATCGGCCCTTACTTGCATGCCCATATTTTTAGACTTGACTGTAGAAAGCCGGACATACAAAAAAGGCGATTTCAATAATATAACCGCAGTCTGAATACTCTGAATATGATTTAAAGTTATAGAATTAGAAATGAGGAAATCCGCAAAAGAACCAAGGTTACTGTCTAGGCTACCGATACAGGTCTCATAACAAGAAAGCCGACTGTACCTCTAGCACAACTGTGACACGCGACTCTTTGTCGCGCGACAAATACTACCTATCTCTATGCACCCAATATAGTGCGACAGTGGCATGACAGGTGATGCTCTGTCGCGCGAGAAACGAAGTCGCGGCCAGTTATGCTAGACGTACTGAAGTGGCCGGTGAGGCGTAAAGATCCCGGACTGACGACCAGATAGGGGCTTGTGCAAATCGTATGTTCCCTTTAGGCTGCGTTTCCACCTGATCTGCGCGAGGTAGCGGAGCGGTGTGCGAGGGAAGATCCACCAATTAACGTGCCTAGCCTCCGGTGGCGGGCGTGGCGTTGAAGAAATCCTTGGGCAAGCCGGAGCAGCTTTGGCTTCAATTTTCTCTAAGAGCACTAGAATTAAGTGCTGAACTGCCTAATATTAGGCAAGCCGATGGGAATCGAGTTGTATGGACGCCACGCCACTGCTAGCCTCGCTCAGCGCGGCCCGGCATTGGTGGATGGTCCTCGCACACCGCTCCGCTATCTATTTACCTCGCAAAGCTCAGGTGGAAGGGCAGCCTATACCGTCGTTCCGTACTCAGCAGTATGTAGATTAGTGTGCCTGCTTTAGCGTAGAGTTTACTCTACCCTTGTTATGTCATTATTTGCATACACGCATAATTTTAACACGGGCTTAATACCGTTGAGACCTTAACAAATTTTCGTAAAAATACATTTTATCTTACGTGTTTTTCGCTGTTGTGTGTTTTGCTATTTAGCGTACGAGACCCAAACAACTGGTTGGAGTCGGACGCCCGTCCGATTCGTGCTCTTCATTCGAGAACCTTTACGCCCCAACGGCCATCGGTTCTTCGAGCGATATGCCCAGAATTGCCACTTTAACTTGCTAAATCTGGCAGCTATGTCAGTTACGTCAAAGTATAATAGCAGTAATTTATCTTCCTGCAAAAGGTACAGTCGCCATCAGATATATCTGAGCTGTCAGTGTACTCATAAATATCTGAACACGGCTCTAATGCTACGAAAATAGAGCCGTGTTCAGATATTTATGAGTACACTGACAGCTCAGATATATCTGATGGCGACTGTACATGGCGCGCTTGAATATGTGCGCGCCGTATACGAATGCTCACAAAGTATGGATTGCACTCACACAGACGCGCGATAGCACTAAGTGCACATCTATGCAATACGTGTCGCGCGACTCGCGCGCTCCTAAACGGCCGAAATTGGACTACTTGTTTGACCTATACTTTGATTACGTTACGTTAGTTCATCTACGGCCATTTACTTATACGGTGCGAGCTTCGTTACATTGCGGGGCTGCACAGCTACGGATTTATGGATTATCGATCATCGACGGCAATGTACTGCAACCCGCACGATATTTCTCGCACCAAATGTCTTTGTAGTCCAGTGTACTTAGACTGATCATAACTTAACTACCGACTCGAAGAAAATATTGAGTAACTACTGGAAGCAAAATCGGAGTAAGTATGAAGGTAATGACCTTCATATCGTTGTTATTATGGTGAGCGGCTACTGCCAAAAGGCACAATTAATAATGGAAGGTATTATTTTGATTAAAACACCAATCCGACCGCTCAACAGTATAGCCAGTAGTTAAACTTCATAGAAAGGTACATCACATCGTATGCGTGGCAGAGCTCGCAAACAGGAGCGCATCACAGCAATCACACATCTAACCATGGCATGCACCCTCTTAGTGTACGTACGATGGTTAGGTTTGCCCGTTCAAAAACTGCTGAGCCTATTCCTTGAAGGTAACACAATGGCCTCTAAACGTTGTTGAGCGTGGTTTGAAAGCCGCTTGCTTACCGTGGAATTAACAAAAGCCAAACAATACCCTTACTATTCTAATAGAACAAAGCGATAGTGTGACGTTGAAGAGATCGGCTCAGAAATTACTCTTTGAACGGACTATACTTGCATAATTGTACTAAACCGTAGCCCGTTTCACGAAGCTGCACTGCAAGTTACAATTTTTGCAAGTCTAAACTAGCAAAATTGATCAAACTAACCAATGGTATTGTTATACAGGGTGGTTTTCGATAATCTGTACATATTAAAAGGGGTGAAATTCCAACTAATTTTATCGGTAAAAATGACTTTAATTTTTGTTTCTGGGCAAAAAAATTTTTTTATAGATTTTTACACATAATTGTAACTTGTTTACTTGTAACTTCGATAACCGAGCCAAAGGAGTCAGACCACTGTTTATTCTGTGACCATACTCAGGCATTTGCCGTACTTACTTTTTATATCAAACAGTTACCAAAGAAAACTCTTCAATGTTTACTTTGCCCATAAAAGCGGTTACCTAACCCTCGTTATCGCGAAATGGGCTTTAAGTTTTACCCGCTATGGCCGAATTTTGTTAGCAATTTGATTAGCAAACAATGAGCGGATTTATTCAGTGCGTGCGAAGGATTGGTTTTCAACTTAATTGTGTTTACATAAGAGCGGTGTTTGCGTGCTGTGCGAACCTTTCAAATGTTTATTTACGTGTGGTATTAGAGTTAGAGCTAATATTCGGTTTGCTCCGTTGTTTTGCGTAGACAAAATGTATCAAGAAAAATGAACCACGTTACGAAAAAAATGGCTGGTTTTTATAACATGGATTGTTTAGGTCGTTTTGTGTTTGACTAGAAACACCTTAAGTTAGTGATGTCCACAGGAAAGACGCTATATTTTTCCAACAAACTGACGTTAGAGTCCGACTGCCGGACGGAAGGCACCGGTTCCAGTTCCAGCAGTCTCTCTCTATCGCATAACGCGTGCTCTTTCTGGTCGCCGGCTAAGCCCCTCCGCGGGGGCAAAATTTGGTACTAGTAGCGGCGCGGCGAAATTGCGGAGTGAGTCACTCCTGGCTAGACCTACTTTGTATGGCCCAACAGTATGGTATGGTTGTATGGTAGGTATGTTATAATGTTAGCGCGGAAACGTTCGCCGCGGTCACTGTGGGATTTCCCCAAATGCGTCAGCATTTACAATTAGGTCTCGATTTAACCTCAAGTTATAGGTTATCGCTGCTATAACATTGTATCGGCGGTCGATTCATGAATTAGTGATTTTATTATGAAGGTATAGTATAGTGGTAGTAGTACTGTATGACCCGGGCAGGATTCGGCACTAGGTTTCCAATCCCGGGATTTTTAGTATGGCCAATACCTGGATCCCGGTATTCTTTAAAGGGTGCTAATTAAACAGACTTCTTTTTAATAGCATTATTCGCCTCTAAAAATCTACATTGCCATCTAAATTACTAAGTCAGCCACAATTACCGAGCGTCTGAATTATACTATCTTAGCCACTACTTATCTTCTATGTAGGCCACTCTAAATACAACTCAGCATGGTGGTTATTTTTTAGCATCTAAACTTGTAACATGCATTCAAGCAGTAGACATCTAAAATCTTAATATATGCCATCAAAAAAGATATGCTATTAGCTTCTAATTTTTTAACTCAGTACGCTTAAAATATAACTCAACCCACATTAATTAATCGTCAAAATTTAGCTAAAATTGTCATCTAATAGTAAATTTTGGCCACTAATATTACCTAGAAACTGTTGAGGAGAGACATAAAATTAGTCCATTACACAACTAGGGTAGTAATACAAAGAAAGGCCGAGATCGCAGAAGTGTGCGGCCCGTGCTGCAAGCGAGGGACGTAAATATGCGATCAAGGGCTTTCTTTAGTACCTCCCGTGTTGTGTACATCATTTTATGTCTATACTTGGTCAGAAAGCGGCTTTTTCCGTACGCGCAGCGTGCGGAAAAAGTCACTTTATTGCCAGGTGTGGCATAAAGTAATTTAAAAAATTAAACCGTCTCCAAAAAAGGTTAACATAAAAGTTTTTAATGTCAATAGTGACTTTCCGTATCTCCGGCGCTGCGGGAACAGCAGCCCTTCCGCCCTTGCATGACGGCGCACGGTCACTTCGCTCGGCTCCGCAGCTTCGGCTTGTTGGTCGCCTTCGGCGACCAGCCTCAGCCGCTCGCCTCACTCGTTCCCGCGCTTCGTCATGGCGGGCGAGGGCTGCTCTCCCTCCACGCCTCCGGCTTTATAAAAACACTCTAGGGCGCGCTGTGTCGGCACGCGTCCTAACCAGCGAGAGCCCTAGATTCGGATTTTCGCAGGCTAATATCGTATACATAATATTCCATCATTGATAATTTTACATTTTACAATCCGTCATTTATCTTGGTAATTATCAAATTTAGAGAAAAATTACCCATACAAAACACGCTTATTTTAGACAAAAAAAATTTAGTTAAAATGATATTCGGCTATATAATGATTAGTTAAAATAAGAATCGACAAAGTGAGTTTTAGATAAAATAATATTCGACAAAACAAGAGTTATGCAAATGATAATTTAGGTAAAACGAGTTTCGACAAAACAATAATTATGAAAAATGAATTTATACATATTGACTTTAGACAAAAAATTCATTATAGTAAAAGTTGTTAGACAAACTGAAATTAGACAAAAAAAATTTAGACAAGTCAAGGGAATACCTAGAAAAGCATTACAGCGCCCCCCAATCTAAATCCTATTCTCTTTCCGCACAGAGTCTAACGAAATTTTGTATGTGGAAATGGTAAAAAAGCTTCCTAACCCAAAACCTCGTACAATTTCGTACGAGCCTAATAGTGTCCTCGTACCTCGTACAGCAGACCACAAATCTCGTATTTGTACAAGGAACCTCGTACGTCTGGCAACCCTGTGACTAACTCGTCGGTACATGAATGGCGCTCTCTGATTGGTGCAAATGGCCGGTCACTGTCGTCTCGCGCACTCGCGCCAAATTTTGAAGTGGCTATTTTCTCGATAACAGAATATGATGTATTATTTTACATGCTAAGTTATAATAAATGATGTTGTCAATGGAAGCTTGAATTATATTTTTTTGAGGACTTTGTGTTGAAGCCGTAAAACGTAAAATGGTGATGAAATGTAAAATCCATGGCTGAGTTAGTAAATTAGGTGGCAATATATAAATAAGAAGGCAAGTTAAGATAATTGTTGATCTTTGTTTGACGCTTTCTAAAGAATATTTAGTTGGCGTTGTAAAAGAGACGAATTAATTTATTAGAGGCTATCTCATTTTCCCGTTGCTTAGTTATAAAATGAGAAGTTTGAGCACGTGGCCAAGAAATAAATCTGCGGCTTGACTTATAATTTCCCTTCTTTAAATAAAGACTATATTTTTATGATTTAATTACAAATGTATATTTTTCGGACTTTTCCCTATACTTGTAATATAAGACGGTATTACTTGCCAACTTTCATAGTTCTAAGGTCAACGGAAAGTACCCTATAAATTTTGGTGTCCTTGAGAGAGTCGAAATGTACGTTTTTTGCGGCATAAACGGCCATATCTTTTTTTTATATTACGTTAAGTTTGATTTTTTTTTACAGCTTCAAAGGACCATAGACCTGAGTAGGTATATGGTTTTAATTTAAACTCGATACCTCCACGCGAGATAAAGGGTCTTGACAGACGGACGATAAAGTGATCTTATAAGGGTTCCGTTTTTTCCTTTTGAGGTACGGAACCCTAAAAGCACAAACTGCCAGAGGCTCATACACGTTACGCCAAATAAGTCTGCCTTTGGAGACCGGATTAATTCCGCATTTATAACATTAGTTCGGCGAATATGCGGGATATTATAAACGGTTGGAGTTTATATTTCCCGCGGGTGATGCTCTAGCGGCTTCCTAGTAAGATTAAAATGTGTGCTAATATATGGCACGTGTACAAAATATACAATGGTATGAAACACGTGTCGCGACACCTTTTTAGTGTGTAATAGGTTAGCTAGGTTAAGAATATATAATATCATTAAAGAGCTGTCGTTCGGATCGTGTTCGGTCTGCCTCAGATGTTTTTTTTTTTAGATGTTTTAATAGTTAATCAGGTTACTCTGTTATTCGGGGCAAAGACAAACCAAAAAAATCAAAAATCATAAAAATCGGCCCACCCGTTCTCGAATTATAAATGTTGTAACTAATCCGACTTCGTTTTATTGATTTTTTTAGGTATTTGATTTATAGGTAACTAGTTACCAGTGGCGTCACGTTCATAGAACCCGATTTCCGTCGGCTTGTCTAGTATTAGGCAGTTCAGCACTATTCTAGTGCTCTTAAAGAAAATTGAAGCCAAAGCTACTCCGGCTTGCTCAAGGATTTCTTCAACGCCACGCCACTGCTAGTTACTTAGTGTGATGTGATATCGAAACGCTACTTGTACATACCTTTACGTAAGAGTACGTACAACATTGTAATCTCGTATATGCTCAATACGTTTGGCAATCTGGCGGGGAGGGCGGGTCGATAGTGAATGGTACGCGCGAGGGCTCCCCTAAGGGGATGCTGGGGATATAATAAAACGTGTCTGTCTGACCTGTGTACGTAGCATCAGAACGTACAGTATATTTTATGAGGCGCCCATGCTATGTTCACCTAAGTGCACGGGAAAAAGGTTTGGGGCCCGGGCAAGTAAAAAGTGACATAATTCACTCTTTAGCTTGATAATGCACTAGCATTTACCCGCGATTTGGCCCGCGTTGTTCCCGTTAAGGTGGTTTTCCACCGGCAGGGCGAGACAAGACGCGACGCGGATTGAATTAAAATTTGTATGAAATTTTCAATCCAATCCAAACCAATGGCTAGGATGATTGAAAATTTCGGTTTTCGATAAACTGTACATATTAAAAGGGGTTAAATTTCAGCCAGTTTTATCGGTAAAACTGATTTTAATTTTTGTTTGTGGCCATTCGTTTTTTTTTACAGATTTTTAAACTTTGAGTGAAAGTGGCAGTACCTACATCTGTTTGACGTATAACTACGAAAACGTCAGTTTTCTTATAGTACGGCTACATACATCGCGATAACGCGATTCGTGTTTTTTTATTTATTTTTCAGAATGGTGTACATAATTAAATGTTTACAATTAACTCGCCAAACTGCTAAACAGCAACAGTTTGTTGGCGAGATCGACGGTGTTGAATAGTTGATGTCTGGTTTTATTTGTATGTCAGATGCACAAATTTTCGAGTTATCGCGATGTCTGTCGCTGTATATACCATTAGAAAGAGACACTTCTGTACGCAGTACTATTACTTATTCTGTAACTCGAGTCATGAAGGCTCGGAGCCGAGCGAGCTTAATTCCCTCCTGTCGCTCGCTTTGTAGAGCTCTCATCTTCGCTTATTCACTCGCGATTGATTGGCTGCGGAGGGACTATGGCGTCAAAGAGATTTCATAGCTACAGTTTAGAAAGTTGTATGAACCAAAGGCTTCTGTAGGATGATATGTCTTTTCAGTTGTGTGGGGTAAGAGGTTTATTTTAACATTCAGAGGCGATTTTATGTGCGTTGGCCTGACGGTTTGATCTGATGAGGTGACCGACAGATTAACCTTGCGAGGTTGGTCCGGCAATATGGATAAGCTCAAGTTTATGGGTTTACTAAAATATTCGTTTATCTCGTAAACATCTTCCTAATTAAAGACATTTACCAGTTGGTCTGTTGGTCAGTAGTAATGAATACATGCAATATTCGTCAATACTGACCAACAGAACTGTTAAATTTCTTTACCTATGAAATAAATGATTTAAAGCACAAGACGAGTGCAAATTAGTGAGCGACATCGATTATAAATTAGGTCAGTATGGAATGGATAAAGGTTACGCATAGCCTTTAGGCGAGTGGTTCCTAACCTTTATTGCCACATTACCCACAAGCCCCCTCTAGATTTGTATCATTACCCCTCCAAAAAATAGGTAATACAGACAAGTATATGGAAGTACTCAAAGAAAAACGACTTAATATGAGTATTACCCCTGAGAAAACTTAATTTTACCCCTAAAGGGGTAATTTAGGTTCGGAGCCACTGCTTTAGGCACAGTATAATAGCAGTATTTTTTTTTTCCTACAAAAGGTATTTACATCGCGTGCTTGTGTGTATGCACGCGCCGTGAACGAACGCAAGTTTTAAGAATGCGTAAGGGGCTATTCTTCAGAAATATATCCGCGGTCACCTCATTCATCTGCGGGGCATTTTTCCAGAAATATCTCTGCGACTCATTCATCTGTCTCCATACATTTAGTATGAAAAAGGGCCAGATGAATGAGGTGACCGCAGACATATTTCTGGAGAAATGCCCTAAGAATGCTCCCATTCAGTACGGATCACACTGTCTACGCTCTACGCCTCACCCTTGAATACGTATCACGTGCTCCTAAACGTCAGAAGTTTGACTACTTGTTTGTCTTTATACTTTGCTTTTGCTTATCACTTCGGATCGTAGACGCGGATAAGCTTCTTATCGGTCAGATAATGTACTAGTTTTAGACGACCCAGACCAGACCGTACCGCACGTTAGGGGGAACCATCCAGCCTTATACTCCTACATGTTTCCACGAGTAAATACGAGAACCTAATTAAAGTGTGCAAATTTGGAGGCACGTATGCAATGCGAGCACTAACGGCTCGGCCACGACTATGGTGGCGAGCGACAGCGGCAAGCGGCGGCCATAAGAGCCTTCCCAGTTCCCACATTGGGCCACATCCCGGCCGCTGGTGGCCGCCACAAGCTGCGGACGAGGTTTCTCGTACATTTTATCATGATAGGTCGTCCTGAGACGGACCTGCGTAAGCTTCAAGCCGAGGACTGGCAAGAAACCGCACAGGATCGGGTTAAGTGGTGTTGCTGCCGCTCGCCGCCGATGTCGTGGCCGGCCCCTAAAGCCTTCGCTGCACTAACGCGGTCGCGGTACGGCGGTTGCTTTATAAAATGATAAACTAAATATGGAGTTCCAGCAAAAATGTCTCATGTAAATACCTGGAAGAACGTGCGGCGCGATAAAACTACGTCTATCCCTAGCCATTCGACTGCGCCAAATATCCACGCAATAAGAGCTAAAAAGAGTTTAAGTTTATTGTAACGTATTAATGAAATCGAATGTAATAATGTCATACCTGTTGTTATATTTAAAAAAAAATTAAAAGAGAAACTAGTGACTTTCTTCCGGCGCATCTCCTCACCAGAAGGTCAGTACCCGAAGCGCCAAAAGAAATAATACATATTTAGAATCAAGACTTGTAAAAGAGCCCCCTACTTGCAGAAATAAACTATTTTATTTTATTTTATAAAGACGTCGTTCAGCTCAGTGGTCGGACGCCAAGCTTAGGCGAGCCGAACGAACCATGTCACAGAATAAGAGTACTACGTACAGAAGTCTCTCTCTCTCTCTCTCTAACAAAACTGTCGTTCAGGTCCGACCACCGGACGGAAGGCATAACGCGTGCTTTTTCTGGTCGCTGGCGAGGGCTCAAAGCCGCGGAGCGAAATCGCGAACTCCTGACCATGTCTTTTTCGCTCTTATCTGACTGGGCGACTGGATCTGGGTCAGACTAAGGCTACGTTTTCACCAGGGCTGTGCGAGGAAAAATCCACCAATCAACGTGCCTAGCTTCGGTCGACGCGGCCCGGCATTGGTGGACTTTTTCCTCGCTCATCGCTCCGCTACCTCGCACAGCTCTGGTGGAAACGCAGCTTTTTTTTTGGAAGCTGACAAGCTCACAACCCTTATGGGCATAGCGATTGTCGGACCGGGTGGTCGGCCGTGGCGTTCCCTGGAGTCAAACCTGGTCGCTAGCCGGACCACCCCTTGTGTGTCACCTTGTCCCGGTCCACCTCGATAGGGTCGGACTAGGTGGACGCCTGAACGCCTGCAGTCGAACCAAGTCGTTTGGCCAGGGCCAGCGGACCAGCGGGAAGGATGAAGCGGATCATCCTGTCCTTATGTAAACGTGTTTAACGAGCTAATGGGAGTTTTAGATGCCGGTTCGCTAAACCTAGCCCAGCTAAGAAGACTCCGGCAAGAAACTTAGCTGGGCCCGAGCAAGGTCGGAGTGAAGTTAAACCAAGACATTCGGACCCTGGGGCAAGTCGGGACGCGGAAACGCAGCCTAACCCTTGTACGTATGAGAGGACATTACTCACGCTGCATGTGTATGTGCTGCTTCGGCATCTTGTAGTCGGGCGGGTAACACCGCTCGTAGAACTCGAGGTCCTGGACGTCGCATACTTCCGGCGTGGGAATGATGAGCCCCGTGCATATCGCCCTCTGGAGGTGGTGCTCCTGTTGACAACAGATGACGCAAATTAGCGACAAGTGAAGATAATTTAAACAACATAACCATCAAAAACATTACATGTAAAAAGATGCAAGTGTCGTTCTTCTACGACAAAGAAGTTTTGAGAGGTATGTAATGTCAAACCAAGTCAGTGCTGGGGGGTGTCAACAAAACTCGATTTCCACCGCCTTTGTTTTGCTCGACTTGGCGCGAGCACTGCCGTGCCCCCAGATAGACGGTACCTAGTAAGCACAACTAGTCGCTAAGTATAAAGACAGACAAGTAGTCACTAGTCAAACTTCGGCCGTTTAGGAGCGCGCGATACGTATGCGGTTGAGGCGCAGATAGTGCGATCCGTACAGGGTGAACGTGTTTTTCGGTGTTCTTTACTCGACGGTGGTACGGAACCCTTCGTGGGCGAATCCGACTCGCACTTGGCCGGTTTTTAGTTCGTTTTTACCCGACTGCGCCGAAGCCCAAAAGGAGGCCTGTGTGTATGTATGTCCGCTCATAACTACTCAACGACACACCCGATTTTGATAAATCATACATTACATCATTAGATTCGTCTTGATGGCGCGAGTGTCACTGGGTACGTAAAGTTCGAAAACAAAATGGCAGAATTACACACTTTAATGCTCAGTATTTTTTGCATTGCAGTCAGGTTTTTTTTTTTAGGTAATTTTTACTATGTATAAGTAGATAGAATAGGTGGCACGTTTCCCTGAGAACGACACATTTACTGACGTGGGCGGCGCCTTATCACAAGGATGCTTGACGCTGACGTCAGCAGAGGAGGAATGTTATCCATTGATAAGAGATGTTAGGGCAGTGATGATAAAGTTTATTTGACTGATATAGTACATTGTTGTAGAGCAGCGGTCGGCAACCCGGGGTCCGCGGGCCGCATGCGGCCCGCGAACAGCTCATTTACGGCCCGCGAGCCGCCCTGGCTATTTTGTATGTAAAGGTCACTATATTCAGAATTGTATAAAATCGCAAATTATTAACAAAGTGCGGCCCGCGTCAATTTCGTTGCCTACTATGTGGCCCTTGGCTGCTAAAAGGTTGCCGACCGCTGTTGTAGAGGCTGGAAAATTAGCAATACGAGTGAGTTCGAGGGCCAACTCGAGACTCTGCTGTCTGTCTGTCCGTCTGCTTCAGGGCTGTATCTTTTGAACCGTAATAGGTGGACTTGACATTTTCACTGATTGTGTCTTTACTGCCGCTATGATAATAAACATTAAACATAAAATTAAAAAATAAGGTTCCTATTCAAGAAACGTGATATTTTTTAGGGTTTTTTACTAGACGGTGGTACAGCCCAAGTATAAAAATATGAGTGCAAAAATATGGCAATAGCAGTTGCAATAAGAACTTCATACCATATTTATGGAACGATATATTCGATGCATGTTTTTCACTAACTGTACGGTACGAAACCTTACGTGTGCCCGACTCGCACTTGGCCGATTTTTATTTATTAATGGACACATGTTTCGTTACGGTGATATCTGAATTTGTTGAAAATGTCACTTTATTTATCCTGACTTGCGTAGCAGTTACGGTATATCCCCCTAATGATAATCGTCTTTGAAGGAAGCTTATTTCTAGCAGAGGACGCCTTTTGTTTCGACTGACGATGAATTGTAAATCATCTATTATGGGAGGGACAAAGATGGAATACGTCTACTTTTTAAGCCCGAAAATAGCACAGTTACCAAGACATTAGCTAAATACAGTCAATAGCATGGATTCTATTCGGATGAAATGACAAAATTTTCTAAAATTACAATTATGATGTCAGGGGCGTAAGGGTGTACAGATGTTATTGCCGCCTTGGTAACGTATATATATTAATGACGCTGACTGTACATTTTCCACGTGTATTTCACCAGAATATTAAAAAACTTCTGTCAATAAGTATGATTTTGAGGCAAGCTTTTATTGCCGACTGTATTTTTTTTGTATAATCGCAAACTGCACGTCACAACTAATCAAATGAACCCAAATACGGTGAATTTATCTTATTTAATGATCCTATGGCTACCATCCGGCTTCATCATCAGATGCTATAATAATATTGCATTGTCATCTGATTTACATATTCTTCCAAAATTACAGTAAATCGGTTGAAGATATCTGCTTCAAAATTGAGTTGCAAGATATCCACCCGAACAAACATATATTGCAAGTTAAATAAAAGCTTATAAAAATACAGTAAACGGCCATAAAGAATGCACATCGGCAATCATCGCATTTCCGAATACAAACGAATGCTAATTTCCACGTACATCAATTATTAGATTAATTGTTCATCAGAATTTGAATTTAGAACTAAGTACTTTATTGTTGTTAAGTTTTGATTTCACGTGGAATATATAGAGCTGTAAAACAAGATGTAATTATTATATTTAATTATTGCTTGTTGGGGAAAAATAATATACATACATATATTCACGCCCATATTCCTATAAGGGGTTGACTGAGCATTACCAACTAATGTTATACTACTAGCATATGTAATTGTAGGTTTAAAGATTGACAAAAAGTGTAATATTGCGGTGACGGTATATAAACATTGTAAATAATTTCGCGTGACTGGCAAAGTAACGGCTTTTTCCTATAGATGCCATAGTACAAATTTAATTTTGTAAAAGTTTTAGCAACTCTATATATATATTGACTTGGATATGCGACTGCACTCTCTCTCATTTGAACCACGACTGACAAAACAAACGTCACGGTGTGTGCGACACAGATATCGCTATACGAAGTCGAAATTAGCCGATTGCCCCTTTCCAAAGATCGATGTGCATTCTTTATGGCCGTTTACTGTAGCTCTCGTGAATACATGTAGTTACAATCCTAGAAAAGTATTGAAAAAGTAATCAAGATCAGATAGTTAGGAAAAGTTATGCACGGAGCGACGAATATTCTAGTGGAAATTCCAAATAGCGGGATATCTCATGGGAAATTGGAAAACCCTAGCTGGAATATAAAGCAAACAAAACTTCCCTTTCTTCAATGATTCTCCTTACATCAACAGCCACGTATGATTTATAATTTGTCTTGCGAAATTAAAACGAAACTCGAGGATACTCAATCGTTTTATTTTAAATTAGCATTTACCCGCGTTGTTCCCGTTACTGTCCCAAGGGAACTGTTTAGCGGGATATAAAGTATCCTATGTTTCAATCTAGGACATGGTCTACTTGCATGGCAAATTTCAGCTCAATCCATCCAGTTGTTACCCTGCTGGAGCATTCAATGAAAATATTTCGTAAGGGACACCACCGTTTTAATACTTCCGAGAAATAAAGTCAGTAAGCTAATGATCAGCATTGCAATATCATAACTCGGCTTTAAGATCGGTAGAGTTTCTTAGCAGCTAATACGTTTTATTAGGGTAGCTGCCATAGCGTTTCGTAAGGAACAAAAAGTTGATGTTTTCATGGAATGCTCCTGCTATTTAGTAACAAACATTCAAACATCTAAACCTCCAAACATTTAAACAGCCAAACATCATCACAAACTTTCACATTTATAATATTAGTGTGAAGTGTGATATTAGTATGATTAGCATATACCTGCGACTTCGTCCGCATTGTTCCCTTAACTGTCCCGAGGGAATTTTTTACCGTTGTGTATGTATAGCAATGTTTCAAACCAGGACTTGGTCTACTTGCATGTATTTCAGCTCAATTCATTCAGTTGCTACCCTGTTATTTAGTAACAAACATCTAAGCATCCAAGTATCTAAACGTAATAAACATCTTCACAAACTTTCATATTTATAATATTAGTGTTATGATTTATGATGTAGTGTTTAATAGGCTATTTTCCAAACTGATCAGTCAAAACAGCTTCTATTTATTTATGAAGTATGCCTCGCTTCATCACATATTATGCTCGGGCTACACGAGGCTAGTTTTTCAAGCTAGGATAGCAAGCTAGTGTTAGTAAGCTAGCAAGCTAGTACTTCTGGCTTCGTGTAGACCAAACTGTCTTCATTTCTAAGCTAGTAAGCTAGTTTACAAGCCAGGACAGTTTTTAATAGGATGGAGTTCTATTTTTAGGCTAGTAGCGTCCCCATGACGACGTATTCATAAGAATGATTCGATCTATATGTTTACAGACACATGACACCATTTCTGATAGGTACAAAGACATCGTCGAATGTAGATTTAGTTGGTGTAAGACATATTGCTGTGTCTTAATCAAACATATGGTGAAGACTAATATGGTAAGTGATAGGTCAGATCGTAGGTCCACTTAGAGTAAGGGACATTGATTTATCTATTCCTTACCCCAATCGAACCTACAGTCGACGATATGGTCGTATATTGTCTTAAGTATATTTTTGCATTCACCGTACACAACTAGTTTTTTGCCCAGTCGCATCAAACACTACCCTATATCGAGTACCTAGCAGTAAGTATGAAAACAAACGATACCCCTCTCCCTAGATAGGGGTAACTAATGGAGTTCCCTCGAGGAATTTATAGGCGGTTCCGAACTGGGTTCCGTTATCGCAGACGCTATCAATTTTGATGCATTGTTAAGTTAAAGTTATCTTCCGGGGGGTTCTTTGTGTTTTGTATGCGAATGACTTGAACCATCCTCAAAAAATATATCTTATAATGTAGATTATACTCAAGAGGACCTTATTAGGTTGTCTTAAAGAGATCGATCTTCACCTATTACTTAAATCTATTGCTTTGTTTCTTTAACTATTTTGATGGGTCATTTTTGAGGATCTTATTCCTTTGAACGCAAATATTGGCGAATTCCCTGTAGGTCTCGGCATTTTTTGGTTGTTGTATAGAACTAAGCAAATGTTACACAATTGACTAAAAGTATATGCTACTGAGGCAGGATCTACACGGAAATCGCTAATACTAATATATTTGGGGACAAAGGAAAAAGACTCGAATAATCACCCTTACCCGAATACGGCGAAGGCAAAAAGGGGTATCGTGATTTATTAGGTGTCCAATAAACTAGATTATATAGTTTGTTGGTTTCATTTCGCTGGTACAGTCGAGTTCATTTACATCTACACATATAAGAGAACAAAAATAACTGAACACGCTTTTATGCTCGACGATAGGGTCGTCATATTCAGATATTTTTGTTTCCGTAAGTGTGCATGTCAGAGTTTATTTTGGATTCGTCATCACCATCATCATTTCAGCCATACTGCTGGACATAGGCCTCCTCAATGGATTTCCACATGGGCCGGATAGAAGGGACCGTAACCAGGTCATCCGACCACCTTGCCACGCTGCGCTTGCCTTCGTAGTTTCTAGTAAAAAAAAACCTTTCAGCAACAGTAGTGAGAGAAATACAAAGTTTATGAAAAACACCCATCTATTTTTTCCGTCTAAATATTTACGTCCATGGGAACAGAGTGAATAATTAATTGCTTCCGCTTAGCTTTTAATTACTTGGCTTTTTAAATAAAAATTAAGATCAAAGCAGCTGGTAGCGTCGAACGAAAAGAAAGAAAGAAAACGAATGGTATTATTCTATCTGCTATCGCGCGTCTGTGTGAATACGTGTCGCGCGCTCCTAACGGCCGAGGTTGGACTACTTGTTCGTCTTTATACTTTGGGACTACTGCGGCTGGGCAAATCGAATGTGTGGAATACACTTTGGGCGAGTATTAGCTGATAAACGAATACAAGGCAACTTAGATAAACCATCAGAAACGGTGTCTCGCAGATTGAAGGAGCTTAGACCGTCCGTAATTAATAGTTTAAGAGAGTTTCTTAAACTTTTTTTGGTCACGGACCTTACCTTACGGACCCTTTCCGAATATAATGAGAGAAAAAGAAAATCAAGGGCACATGAAAGTTTGTGTTGAAGGCATAGCCACGGACCCCTGGCTCTCGTATCACGGATCCCTAAGGGGTCCATGGACCACAGTTTAAGAAACCCTGGTCTAAGAGCTATACAATACAAGTGTGGGAGTATCTCTTTTTTCAAGAGACCTTATCTAATTATCATATACTTTTTTCGTGAATAATGACACTGTCCTACATTGCACCTGGTTCTTTATGTGCTGGTTCGCTGGTTTGGTTGGTTTGGTTTCTAAATCCGCCTCATTTGGCGAGACAAATGGGAACTACAGAGATAAGTAATCCACCTGCCATATAAACGCGGCGGGGGCTTATTTATCTAGCTCTGTAGCTGATCCACAGAAGTAATAGTCCTACGAATAGAAGTTTCTCTTTGTAACAACACTGACGTTCGGGTCCGACCACCGGACGAAACGCACAACATCCGACCGTCGCTCTCTATATCCTATCGCATAACGCGTGCTCTTTCTTATCTCTGGCTAAGCCCCTCCTTAGTCTGACTTTATTTAGAGTTGAGTAAAACCCGGGTATTTTGACTTAGAACCCGGGTTAAAAAAACTAGTAATTAATAAAGGCTATGCGTGTATCGTTTTATTTTAAACATAATAAATAAAATCTAATATTAAAGAAAACGCAAAAAACTTACTTAACACGGCCAAGTTCATTGTAGGTATTAGGATGCAACTCGGGTACCCGAAACCCTAAAACCCGGGTAACTGACTTTATTTAGAGTCGGGTAATAACTGGGTTTCATATTTAACCGGGTATTGCATTCCCTACTCCGCTGTCCGCCGCTGGGTAAAATTTGGTCCTAGTAGTCGCACGGCTAAATCGCGGAGCGAGTCACTCCTGCCTTTGGCACGAGATTTCAGAATTATCGCTAGAATCGGATCTAACCAGCATAGGCATTACATTCCAGTCGCGAAGTAAATCGCGGGTTTTTGGCTTCCAACTTGTTTTTACATACAAAAGATAGCTTGGCACTGTCATGGAATATTTTACCGAGCCGCCGCGTTCCGATGATTCTAGATCAAATAATAGATAAACGATAAAACGAGTCTGCTTCTTCGGTATCACGAAAATTGTCTACGGAGCCGAAATTGGGTTTTTAAAAAAATGGTCTTGCTTTTTATCGTGAGGAATATGCAATGGTTAAGAAAAAGAAAGTATTTTTTTCTGTAAAGGAATAATTAACACATTAATTAAAGACTAGGGATAAGTTCGCCTTTGTACTTATACCTTAATCTTGTAACCCTGTAATTTGTCTTATTTTGTGCAATAAAGTGTTTACATACATACATACATACTAGCTGACCCTGCGAACTTCGTTCCGCCTGAAAATGTTTATTTTTTAGATGTTTCAATAGTTATTATGCCACACCTGGCCATAAAGTGGCTTTTTCAGCGCTCTAGCCAAGTGTAGACATAAAATTATGTACAAAACACGGGAGGTAATAAAGAAAGCCCTCGATCGCATATTTACGTCTCTCGCCTGCAGCTCGGGCCGCAAATATTTGCGATCTCGGCGATATTTGCGACCTAGTTGTGTAATGTACTATACTATTCTGTTATTCGGGGCAAAGCAAAACCCAAAACATCAAAGATCATATCATAACCGTCCATCGTCGCGATATTAACAGCATTTCCCGTTAATGTACAAGATTCGGATTGGCGGCACCAGTTGGCAGCACCTTCGTTGTGCGCGTTCCCTATATGAAATATTTATTTTAGAACTGAAGGGCTCTCTTATGTCTAACTCTACTAGCGTATCGAAAACTATGGGATCTGATTAAAAAAACGCCGTAAGAAGCGCCGTTTTTCTCTGGATGTTGATGGGGCTAGATTCCAGCATCTTTCTCAGTATATACAGGGTGGGAGGGACTATACCGACATACTTTAGCCATGAATTCCTGGTGGTATGACGAGTAAATAAAATAATGTTATATCAACATGGGTCGAATATTGTCATCTTACATTAATTTAATAGTCTTATGGAACAAAATAAATCAGTAAATTAAGCCCCTCGTTACAAACATGTCCTTACTGGCTGAAAAGTTATCAAAAAGAAAAAAAAGCTAAAATGGAAACGAAAGGTCAATTTTTTGGCCTCGTAGTCGCTTACCATCAAATACTGTGAAGGTTAATTCCTGTTTAGTTAAAGGATTTTAAAAAAATAGTAAAGGTATCTTAGGTAGTCACATTTATTAGGGCTTGTTACACACTTGGGATTTTTCATTTACAAAATAATGAATATCTCGGAAAGTAAGCGTTTTTCGACTATACATCACATAACATTTTTTACTCCTAATAGTTGTTAGAATCTATAGTTAAAGTTTGTCGGTATAGTCCCTCCCACCCTGTATAATATAACTGTAACAATTTTCTTTCTCAGTAACAATCTGAATTTATAGAGGAGCGGGTCTTTCTGGCACAGGTATCTATAGTATACTTAATAGGAAGTCCCAACCTTGATGCTTACTTTGTGAAATACTTTGAAAGAATAAATAAAAATATATCGTATTACGTAAACCCTTGTCAGAATAGGTCCGCCGTGCGGTTGCTCGGTCACGCCTGAGCTCCCGGCGAAGGGACTCGGCCTGCCAAGTCTCGCGTCCGACTGGAAATACGCTTTTTGTAACAGATAATACCAGCTAACGTCTCGTTTTAAGAGGAGTAAGACACTGTATAATAGCAGTCATTTTTCTTCATACAAAAGGTACATCGCGCGGCTCGTATGTGTGCGCTGATGATCGAAAGATGGTCGAAAATTCTCCCGATTTGTTGTATGTCCTCCCGACTCCCAAAGAAAAAAATCTCCCGACAAAGGACTTTATTTTAAAATTTACTCCGATCCACGCGAGGCGGGTCCGGCCAGCGAAAATTTCTGCTCTTTCAGGCTAAAAAAAAAACTCGCGCGCCGTGCGGGGGCATCTCCCGACCAAAGTCTCAAAATTCCGACATATTCTTTCCTGCTCCCGATAATAGGGTAATTCAATCTGGCAACCCTAGCTGAGAATGAACGCACTACAAGCCAAAGTTTTATAAGACGTTTCGCTTACTGCGGCAAAATACGCCTTTGACCTCCTGAACCGAACCCTTTATTCTTAGTATACCTACCCTTTGATTGACGTGCGAAAGGTCTCGGGCACTGTTCTCATTAATTTATAATAACACGACACAGCTGAAATATTGTTTAACGTAGTAAGTTTGAAGGCTTACCGCAATGTTGTGTGAAATATTTTCTCAAAGCGCGTATCCGGAAATAGGCCACAAAAGCCCATTTACCGTCGGCGATAAAACATCGATAGTAGATACTCAATCTCCGGTTTACAAAGGCGAGTGCGATATACGGTTATGCTGTTATTCGGGGCAGGTTCAAAGTATAAAGAGAGATAAGAAGTTTCTCTTCGGCTGTTTAGGAGCGCGCGAACTATTCAAGGTCAAGGCGGAGACGGTGCGATCCGTACTGCAGCATTCTTAAGAGGAAACAGGAGGGCAGTTTTTCCATACAAACGTAGTCCCCTGTTTCCTCCCTGGATAATGCCAGTAGAGCAATCATTTTTTGTCCAAAAATCTATGGCTACTATTGATATGTTCCTATGTTTTCCTTTTTACGATAAATTGATTCTCAAAAGAGATATGAACCTTCAAAAACCTAAAAAAAATGCCAGATTTTCCGCTGTGTTCACACATCCAGAAAACAAATTTGACTAGATTATTAAACCACATTTTTACTAAAAAAAACCCGACCGCGGTGCACTTTGAAACTGCATAAAATCCGCCATTTTGTTTATTTTAACGAACTTCATATCCAGTGACACTCGCACCATCAAGAAGAATCTAATGATGTATCATTTATCAAAATCGGATGTGCCGTTGAGTAGTTACGAGCGGACACAGGAACGGACATACATACATACATACATACAGGTCAAACACATAACCCTCCTTTGGGCTTCGCCGCAGTCGGGTAAAAAAAGGAAAACATAGGAACACGGCCAAAGCCTTTTTTTAATGTTTAATGAAAAAATTAGTTAAATAGGTTAAGTTTTGGGGAAGAAATCAGGGGACTACGAAACGTTGATTTCATGAAATTTTAAATGGTATTTTCGGTCCAAGCTGCGGTTGTCTCTATCGCGCTCTGCGGGGGAGAGGCGAGCAGTGCGGGACAGCAACACATTTTACAAATACCTAATTTTCAATTCTCTCGGCCTTACTGTTTCCTCTTAAGGGCCTTATCACACTTGCGATTTCAGGGCGAGTTTCCATAAAAAACCAGTCGCGACGAGTGACATTTGTATGTAACTTCGCTTCTAATTCGCCCGCAAATCGCAAGCGTGATAACGGCCATTCTCACGAAGTATGACTGCGTCTAATTACCGCATCTCCATACATTTAGTATGAAAACAGCGTCGCGGTAATTAGGTGACCACAGACATACTTCGTGAGAATGGCCGATAAGGCACTTAATGTGCGCTAACTTCTGTATGGAGCGCAGCAGCACCAACACTCATCAGCCATAACATTCAATCAGGATATTTCCTAAGCACCAACCGACATCAGCGATAATACCACTTTTAATCGGCAAAGTTAAAAACCGCCACGTGCCGTGACATAAAGCACTCGCGGCCACGTGACCCGCCCACGGGCCACGTTAAAGTTCTACAGGCGTGTTGTGGAAAAATCGCCCACGTGTGCTGAATCTATAATACTAATGATTAAATTCAGTCAGCCAAAGCGCTCGTATTCAGGCGTACATAAAATAAATAAATTAAGTACCTACATTATATTACAGTGAATACTTAAAAGCATTACGCCCGCCATTTAACTTCTTAGAAGAACAATATTAGTACATTGTGTATCAAGGGCGGTAGGTAAGGAATTACAAACGAGTGTTTGTTACAAGGCCGAGGTGAAGCCGAGGGCTTTAATAACACGAGTTTGTAATTCCTTTACCGCCCGTGGCACACACAATGTTTTTCATCACACTTGTGAGGAAATCTAATTAAAATTAACCTTACTTAACCTAAATAAAATTGTAAAACTGACAGTGACTTTAGTGACATATCCATAGACAATGCGCAACGTTCGGAAACCATAGCGGTACAGACCTAAAACGGTTGATTTTATAATTGCAAAATACTGAAATACACTATTGAAACATTTAATTAATGTTACAGAAATATGTGTTTACATGTATTTGCAATACCAGTTCTCTTTAAATAAATATTTCAGTGATAAAAGTTAAAAAAGTAAGTTGGCGTTTCCTTTGAACATGACAAATAAGAGTAAAACAGAACCAGCGTTTCAAATTTAAAAAGAAAACCATTACGCCCTAGGGCGTAATAGCTCATTTACGGCCCGCAAAACCTACGTGTAATGCACCATTTTCGAGCAAGTGTGATGAAAAAAAAAATGCGCGTAGATTGCTACGTTACAGCACAGCTAGTACACTCACGGACTTTAATTGTTGAGCCGTTTAGGGTTCACCTTACAATAGTCGTGTCATTGTCGTCACCCTAAATGGCTTAACAACTAAAGTCCGTGGACCTACAACTGGCCGCCACCGGGCTTGTCGCGCGACAGAGCACGACCTGTCACTGTCACACTTTCTGTTACATGCTGTGTGTCGCGGCTGCGTTGTGCTATCTATTCATTCTGATGTTTCAATTATGTCCCATGACCAGAGGCGGGTATGACAGCTCAAAAATGCCAAGGGAAATACAGCCTTATGAAATAGCATGGTTTAGCGTTGATAAAGTAAAGAGGTAGCACGTTTCGTTTCTAAAACAAGACCGAAGTCCTCAACTCGTCATTCACCTGTAGAATACATTCAGAACCACAAAAGCTAAAAACCCCGTTAACAGAAACGCCTACAAAAGCTATTATCGGTATAAATTGGAGAAGCGGAAGGAAATCGCATTAATAGAGGTAATGTACGAACGTTCCGGTTAAACCCCGGAGTCCCGCCGGGATAATTCTCCACGTGGAGGTTACGACGACCTTGGGGTCACCTGTACCGTTCATTCTCAAAATACCGCATTCCTAAAATATCAGGTTCTCCGTATACCAGATTCTCAAAATAAGACAGTCGAGTTCATTTACATCTACACATATAAGAGACCAAAAATATCTGAACACACTTTTATGCTCCTGACAATAGGGCGTGTTCAGATATTTTTGTTCCCATAAGTGTAGATGTAAATGAACTCGACTGTACATCCAACAAAATCATTTAGATTTTGGATCCTTGAGTAACATATGATTTTATAATCTAGTGTAACGGGAATGTGGTATTTTGGGCATGAGCGACCTGTACTGTAACCTTAGGGGTCTTAGGATTCATCCACATATGAGGGCACACGATTTTTTGGATTTTTAGACCCGGTGTCACACTTTCGTAACATTTTTCATCTTTGAGCCAGGGCTCGGAAACCGGTATTTGCTCTATACAAAAATACCAGTATTCTTTCCGTTCTTATCGTTCTTTGGTTTATAATTTCGTTTTTTAACCAGACAATCTAATAATACGAAATCATGACTTCAATACATTACTGAGCTCTACATAAAAAGCATAAAATAATTCAAAATATTATGATATTTCGGTGTTTTTGCAAAATACCGGTTCCGAGCCCTGCTTTGAGCTATGATTTTCAGTATAAATTTGAGCAACTGAAGCATATCGCATGAATAGACGTAATCAACAAACGGGCCGGTTAAACCCCGGAGTCCCGCCGGGATAATTCTCCACGTGGAGGTTACGACCTTGGGGTCACCTGTACTGTAACATTAGGAGTCATATCCTTCTCCCCCTATGTCACAATTAATCCTAATATTCATCTTATTAATATACGTCGTCATCGTTATCTATTAACTATTATGCGGAAAGAGTATATCCCATCAAAAACATTACATGTAATAACC
This sequence comes from Eudemis profundana, assembly GCA_947034925.1. Lineage (NCBI taxonomy): Eukaryota > Metazoa > Arthropoda > Insecta > Lepidoptera > Tortricidae > Eudemis > Eudemis profundana. The sequence goes on along the minus strand of OX344820.1, from coordinate 11,773,179 downwards.
ACATTTTTACTAAAAAAAACCCGACCGCGGTGTACTTTGAAACTGCATAAAATCCGCCATTTTGTTTATTTTAACGAACTTCATTTCATACCCAGTGACACTCGCACCATAAAGACGAATCTAATGATGTATCATTTATCAAAATCGGATGTACCGTTGAGTAGTTACGAGCAGACACAGGAACGGACATACATACATACATACAGGTCAAACACATAACCCTCCTTTGGGCTTCGCCGCAGTCGGGTAAAAAGATGCAAGTCGCGCAACCCGGTTCTTCTACAACAAAAAGTTTTGAGATGTAATGTTAAACCAAGTCAGGACACCCCCCGGTGTCCACAGAACTCGATTTCCACCGATTGCCTGTTATTTAACGGTGGAGGATTCTTTATTTGAGAACTATAAAATGTGTTCCTCCCTTTTTTGCTGTAGACTTGCAACACTTGGAGGCCGAAAATGGCCTGAATGGCTTCGAGAAAAGGATGGCACGGCCGTGCCTTTGTTTTGCTCGACTTGGCGGGGGCACGATGCTCCCAGATGGACGAACAAAATATTCGGACAAATAAAATATCCCTGAAAGCAAGTATGTCGTAGATTCGTGTCTCGCTTACCCTTCACTAAGTTGGACGCCACACATTTCAGCTGACCTGCCTCTATCATATTTCCCGGACGGTAATCTCAAGCAGCCGTAACGGCTAATAAAGGCAGTGCGGATAATATTCCTGTTAGCTTAATCTTGGAGCTGGGCGGTTTTTATGATTCTCTTTGCCTTGAACTGGCAAGGAAATATTAATATGAAATAATTGTAATTCGTGGGATGTAGAGGGCTAATGCGGTAGCGCAGCACGTTTGCACTAAATTTAATGTTGTAATATTGTCAGGACTGACTCACTCCGCGATTCCGTTGTGCGGCTATTATTATTAAATACTTGGCAGTATTTAATGGGAATGCAAATATGAAACCCGGGTATTACCCGACTGTAAATAAAGTCAATTACCCGGGTTTTCGGGTTTCGGGTTGCATTACTTACAATGAACTTGCCGGTTTTGCTGACCGTGTTAAGTAAGATAAACAAGCATGTGATGTTTTTTCGCGTTTGCTTTAAGGCGGCCAAGCCAACGTTAGATTTTATTTAATACCTTTAAAATAAAACGATACATGCATAATTTTTATTAATTACTAGGTTTTTTAACCTGGGTTCTGAGCCATAGACCCGGGTTTTCGGGTACCCGAGTTGCATTTCCTAATTGCCACCCATGGATGGAAATGGACAGAATGGAATAATGGCTAGCCGTAAAGTGGTACATTTCTATGTTGGCATGCTTAACTATCTGTCATCCACTTCCTTCTCTCTTTTTTAACTGTAAAATTGTCCTGTTTCGTCTGTGCCGTCCACAACATGTGTAATTATTTGTTTTAGGATTTCTCGACATATCCTTCATAAAAATCTAAATTTCTTTTCACCGAACACTCTCATCTCATGTGAAATGTCTACACATCGACATTGGCAAAATACCCTTTGCTAAACCAGCAAGGAGTGACAGCCATTAAAAAAAAGTGGTACATTTTGTTTCGGAATGTCACATTTTGTTATTTTTGCATCTATAAATAGGCCAGTGGAAATTAACATTAAAATCGCAAAGCATGATGTAGTTCTAATTTGTGCCATAGACGTTAGTGTCAAAAAATGCATAGTTAGAGCAGGAATCGAAAGAAAAGTTTTAACTTCAAAAATGGAATACTTTTGCGCGTGTAGCTCAACTAGCACAACTTTTTAGAACGTTTAAAATCAGATTCACACTACCCTAACGGGTCCATGCCTGTAGGTCGTAAGTTGCTCGTTGTAACCGAAGCTACCGTGATCCTATGCGGTGATCGTTGTGACTCGATCTTGTGGTAACAATAAACTCGTGAGACGGTTGAAAGCTCATCGCTACATCCCTTTCACTCAAACATTGTACAAACGAAGCCACTGTTTATTGTCCACCCATAGACTTTAACACATTGCAATAGTTGACATTCGTTCACAAATGTGTCACTTGAAGAGAGGTGTGTTATAATACTTATAATACTAGTGCTGCTAGCGCTGCGCGTACGGAAAAAGCCGCTTTCTGACCAAGTGTAGACATAGAATTATGTACACAACACGGGAGGTAATAATGAAAGCCCTTGATCGCATATTTACGCCCCTCGCTTGCAGCTCAGGGCCGCAAACATCTGCGATCTCGGCCTTTCTTTGTTTTACCACCCTAGTTGTGTAATGTACTATTCCGAAACCGAATTTCAGCTTTGATCTCAGTTTCGGCCGAAACCGGCCATAGTTTTGGCTGAATGGCAGCGAAAATCAAAACTAAGCCGAAACCAGTGTTTCAGCCGAAACTAGACCGAAACCGAATGTTCGGTCCGACTCTATATATTACACACCTATAGAGACACCCACAAATGTATATGTATAATTAATACAAAATTAAAATAACCGACTTTAATCTGAATCTTGGAAATGCAAGAATTACTATAAATATACGCAAAATGCTACAGGCGTGCCTGTAATATTTAAAGAGTTTCCTTTATTTCTCCAAGATCCCAAGATGAGACCACGTTTCAAAAAAAAATTGAACTCGGTACACATGAAAAAAATACGACCAAGTAAGAAGAACCTATTTCCTTACTTCAGAAGCATAACACTGTAAGTAAGTGAAATAAATAGAGGACTTACAGTGTTGAAACCAGCGCAGCAAGGAGGTAAATGAAGTGTTTCTATTGGTTGATGACAAACACATCCCTCGCTACGCATCCTCGCACATCCCTGGTGGAAATGCAGCTTTATGCTTCTCAGGTACGGATTTTAAAATCGGTAACTGAGCCAGTGGCGTGAATATCCACCGGCGTAGAAAAGGTGAATCTCTATTATTTTTACGCCGTACTAAAACAAGTCATGTGTACAAATGGCCATTGGAAAGAAATTTTAAGCACGCCGGAGTTAAAAGGCCAATTTAAGTGTCCTTGGGGCCCCGTGGTTCCAAGTAATCAAATACGAACCATAAAATTCAGGCCCTCTTTACAAAAAGTTACCGGCGTTCCACTCGAGTGGTGCAAAAACCAAATTTATGTTATATTTTTTAAAAACATATAGGTACCTACAAAATGCACATTAGCATACAAGATTCAATTTTACACAATAGATCGAGCAACAACAGCCACAGCAAACAGATAAATCAGAAGTAGTGGTAGCAGAAATAGCATGCGTTATTCGTTAGAGAGAGACGATCGGATCCGGTGCGTTCCGTCCGGTGGTCGAACCAGAACGTTAGTTTTGTTAGAGAGAGACTTCTGTACGTTACCTACGTATTACCAAAGCATAAGACTTTGGCAGTTTAGGAGCGCGCGACACGACGCATGTGTGCGAGTGCACTCCATACTGTGGCATTGGTAAACGTTTGCTTGTGGTGCGTCCGTAGGCACACGGCGCGCACACATGCGCGCGCCCGATGTACCTTTTTTCGGAAGGAAACCTACTGTATTATACTTATTCTGTGACTAAATTAAGGACGGAACCCGTGTGCGCGGTTCCGCGAGCGCTTCGCACACTTTTTGGCGATTACGTAACCGGGTTGAACGACCGCGTCGGCCGTTACGCGTTACACGGGCTCAAGTACACTCGGATACATTTGCACAATGGTGTACCGTGGCAATTTTAATACCTTTGATCGTTTCGCATTTATTTTCCACGCATTTTGTGAAGTGCGCCGCGTTTCTGGACGGGTTAAGACTTTTCATATGACAGCACCTGTCAGTTTGACATAATGTTGTTAACTTTTGGAGCGAATTTGGGCCGCGTGCAGAGGCAATTGTTTGTACTCTTTATTTAATTCGAATTTGGAGTAATTTGTTGGAGCTCTGTAATTTTAAGTGATAGAATCCCCCTTTTGTAGCATTTATTTTCCACTGAACACGGAATGATTCGGGGCGGGCAAGGCATCCAATTTAAACTTCCAATCTAATATTATAAATGCGAAAGTCTGTTACCTTTTTTACGTAGGTATAAGCCGTTAAACCGATTTAGATTCAACCTAATATGGAGATAGGTAATGCGCAGGAACTAAAACTGGCAGCACTAAACCGACAAAAGAAACTCTATGCGAACAGTAAAGGAAACTTATCAGGTCTTTAAAAAAATACTGGTTATAAATGTCAATGTCAAGTACCTATAGTAAGTCGTGGCCACAATAACGTTAATCGTCTTACGTCTATCATCGCGACGTACGGCGTTTCCTGTAAATGTGGCCCCAGCATGACAGAGCACAAGATTCGGATTGGCGGCACCAGGTGGCAGCACCTTTCGTTGTGTACGTTCCCTATAGTTGGAGACCCTGGGAAGAGCATAGGATAGTTTTCCCGGGGAATAGGGAATCAGTCATTTTTACCCGACTGCGGTGAAGCCCTAAATGAGAGTTATGTGTTTGACCTGTATGTATGTCCGTTTATATGTCCGCTAATAATTACTCAACGATATACCCGATTTTGATAAATGATACATCATTAGATTCGTCTTGATAACGCAAGTGTCACTGGGTCCAGTGGCGTGGCGTCCAAAGAACTCGATTCCTACCGGCTTGCCTAATATCAGGCATTTGACCACGTTATTCTACAGCTCTTAAGGAAAATGGACACCAAATCTGCATCGGCTTGCCCAAGGATATCTTTTACGCCACGCCACTGCTGGGTACATACAATTTGTAAAAAAAAAAAAAAATGGCGGATTTAGGCACTTTAATGCGCGGTATTTTTTGCACCGCAGTCGGGGTTCTTAAAGTAAAAATGTGGTTATGTAAGTAAGGAAATGGCATTTCACAATATGTTATTGTCGGTGACTATACACGACGGTGCCGTGATGATTGACAGATTAGACAAAGTACAGCCAAAAGTACAAAACAACTGCAGATGACGGAACACATGTTTCTTAGGGCTTCTCTTTAGAGGTATTTGGCCGAATTATAAATATTTAAGCCAAAACATGGGGAACCGTTTTGGCTAACCTAGAGATTGATCGCTAAAGAATTTTCAGAAAATCGACTCACAAGGCGTTAAAAGTAAGGCGATGAAAGTTGGCAAATCTACGCAATTTGAAGTGAAGCAAAATCAAGGTCTTCTACTGAAAATCTTAGTGACTGACAACATAGAACGACCGGTGAAATAAGAACCAAAATAGCGTACAAAGTTTGTACGCTATTTTGGTTTGTACTACAAACGAAGCCATAGTTACCTGACCACACGTAGCAAAGTATAAAGACGGGCAAGTAGTCCAACTTAGCGCGCGACACTTATTCACACAGACGCGCGATAGCGAAACTTTCAGTGGCGTCGCGTCCATAGAACTCGATTCCCGCCGGCTTGCCTATTTAAAGCATATGACAGAGTATCTACTACTCCTGAAGAAAAAGTAATCAAAATCTGCTCCGGCTTTATTAAGAATGTATTTGACGCCAGGCTACTGGAAACTTTACTGCTATTATATTAATATTATACTGTGCCTATTATTGGGTTACACGGGTTTAGCGAAGGAAACCAATGGATCAGAGCAGAATTTATTTCACCTATTATTATATTGTGTTACAAGAAATACTTATTTAACTCTTTAACTTTAAATACATGAACTTTCGACAAGTTCTTTCTTGGGGAGAACCTTTCTTGTCTCCTGATATGAATAGAATGCCGTCCGCCCGCTACATTCGCGCCTCCTCAACTTCGTATTGGCGCGAATGCAGCTGGGCGCGACAGAGGCGCCACCGGAAGGAGCCAAGTTTACAATCCATTTTATGTTTTAATATAATAGATGTACAAATTTATGTAGACGTAATAATAATATTAAGATCGGATTTATATTATATTTATTAGTTTATGTTTGACTCCTTACACTATACCTACTTTAAAACGTTGCAATAAAGTTGACATCCGTTTACAAATGTACACTTTACAGTGAGTTTGGTTGTACACTAAGGTAATACTTTTGGAAATGCATCCCCTAAGGGCGATCTTTCGTTGTCTCCGCGTTAAAATTATGAACGATGATGATGGTCTCACAAGGGGACTAAAAATATTCTGAAATTTCAAGATTGTTTTGTTATGTTTTGATAAGAGAAGCAAGGCACACTCTTAAATAAAACATTAAATTTAAAGCTATTCATATTGGTATTTGCGATTATCGATTAACAATCTACATACATGTATTTATGTATTTCGCAATACAGACTCGTTTGAACGACTTGAAATGGGTGAAAACTGACGATATAATAGCTCGTTATATAATACACGTAACTTGATTTTAACAAATCAAAAGAAGCCCACGTGTCAGACGAATTTAAACGGCCCATTACGCTTAATTGCACTTAAACAGTTAAAACACTCAACCCAAAGTCCAAGAAAACCTTAACAATATAGCGATATCTCATTTCGCACCGATATGCCCAAACTAAATTGCACTTTACACAAAAAATATAGAGATCAAAATCGATTGGAGGAGTCTAGAACATGTATTGGAAGTATAGTTTGATTTAAGACCGTATTGCGAGGGGGGAGGGTCGTGTTTAGATCGATTGGTCGAGTTAAGTGTCGATAATACTCCGGCCTTCGAAGCAGCTGACGGTGATGCCTTGCAGGCATCCTGCGGTGTTGCGGCAAATGTTTGAGGCAATGTTGGCTGACGGCTTACACGTTCTGTGACATTGGGGCCAATGTTGGGCAGATAACGAGATCGGCGATGTGCGTATCTAGTTTCGCTTGAGAACAATATCCAAAGCCTTTTCCTGGCGCTGCCGAGTAAAGTGCTCGGCGTTGGGAGTTAATAGAGACTTTTGTTTTTTTTTATCTTTAGTCATTTTCCTAAGACGTCTGCTCAGAGGAGCTAATGTTGCCGAACCTGAAGTATCACCTCATGTGTTTTATAAAGATTCCGATGTTATTTCAGTGCCTTGAGAGAGCCACTGCAATAAGAAATTGCGCAATGAGAACAACTTTCGGGTACTGCTCATTCCTAAGTCTAAACTTATAGAGTACCTTTAGCACAACTGTGACACGACTCTTTGCCGTGCGACAAATGCTACCTAACTCTTTCCACTCAATATAGTGTGACAGTGACAGGTGATGCTCTGTCGCGCAAGATACGAAGACGTGGCCAGTTATGCTAGACGTACTGTAGTCCGACGGGACCCCGGTCGGTTAGTGGTCTCGTCGGATCGTTTCGTGTGCGGTAAAGTATTAGTTTACGTAAACCAAAGGACCCTGAACCCGATTCAATACGTTTCGATATGTTCTCACGTTGATACCGGTTCGTGAGGTAATTGCAAACTAGTTTGCGGACTAATAGACAGTCCAGTCATATAACATGTGAAACATGATAATGCACCTATCACTGCTTCTACCAAGGAAGCATCTTTTTTACCCACCACTTATTCCCCGTAGATAACCAAGTTTGATAACTAGCATTCTAATTCTATACACCGTGCCCCCGAATAACCCGAAATTTTTTAACCACGTATTCCTGATGGTATTACATATAAATAACGTTTTATCAACATAGGTCGAATATTGTCATTTTAAATTAATAGTCTTATGGAACAAAATAAATCAGTAAATTGAGCCCCTCCTTATAAACATGTCCTTAGGTGCTTGAGGAAAAGGTATCAAAATGGAAAAAAAAACTAAAATGGAAACAAAAGGTAAATTTTTTGGACTCGTAGTCACTTACCATCAAATACTGCGAAGGTTAATTGCTCTTTCGTTAAAAGATTTAACAAAAAATGTAAAAGTATCTTAGTCACATTTATTAGGGTTTGTTACACACTTGGGAGTATTCATTTAAAAAATAATGAATATCTCGGAAAGTAACCGTTTTTCGACTATACATCATATAACTTTTCTTACTCCTAATTAGGGATGTAACGATACCGATACCGATATATCGGTATCGCCGATATATCGGTATCGCCGATATTATACAACCGATATTTGAAGAATTTGCTGTATGAAAAAAATCTGCAAAAAATAATTTCAATTTCTGACTTAATTTATGTACTGGTCTATTCTATTACCTCGTGCAATGATAATTACTATGTTAATTAAATCTTTGGTTCTTAATAAAAAAAAATATTTTTGAGTTGACATTTATTATTTTTACTTTACACTTTCAAGGTTGACTCTCTGGTAAATATAGCCAGTAGTCATTGCCATTAGTTATAATAAGGACATAAAAATATCTGAAGTTCATACTTCATTATTAAGCTAAGATATCGGTATCGGTATCGGTATCGCCGATATTAACTACTATATATCGGTATCGGTATCGTATCGGCAAAACTGTGTATCGTTACATCCCTACTCCTAATAGTTGTTAGAATCTATAGTTACAGTTTTTCGGGTTACTCGGGGGCACGGTGTATACAAGGAAAAATAATTCATCCTAGCTAACCCTGTGTGTGTTTGTTTAGTGCTTTTTTCGGCTGTGCCTCATCAAAGAATTAGAGGGCTTTTGAAGAATCTAAAATGATTCACCTAAAACTTGTTACACATGTTTAATTAAGTTACTATTCACAAACATTTTAGCAAAATAAATATTGAATATTCTCGGGGGTAAAACAATTGCTATTCAAGGGCTTAGGTACTTTGTAGAGATTCCTCCATTACGAGCGATTCTCCGAATCCACGGGCTTCCAGACCAGACTTTGTAGTATAGTAGGTAATCTAATTAAATTGTTAGTAGACGTAATATTTGCGATAAAAATATTTACTTTTATAATAATGATGCCGCCCGCGACTATCCGCGCGTAAATTTTTCCCGTCCGGAGATGAAAATAGAAAAATACTTTTTAACCGAGTTAAAAAAAACGTCCGGTTTTTTGCTGGACCCTTACAGGCTACTAAACCTATTGTTAGAACTTTACGATAAAAAACATAGGGATATAGTACTTGGGCCGTAAACTATCATGGTACAGTCAGCTGCAAAGATAAATAACCCCCCTGCCATACTACGAATCACGGATTTATAAGAAACATGGATATGGTCAGTAGGCGTGGCGCGCGTTTCAGCTATAGGGGCAAAATGACCTTATAGCGAGAAAAACGTCTACAGTTGCTATGTAACCGCCGTCACACGCTGAGCTCTGCTTTTTTACGTTTTTCGTGAGGTTAAAACAAGCAATTATGTACATTGACAAACACATAACGTCTCTATATTGAAGAATGCGTATTGAGTTTCCCTTAAAAACGCTCAAAACATACCTTTTTGTCCTTGGTTACCGTGTTTTCTCTATGGCTCAGCAGGGGTGCGCGCTCGCGCTTGACCAAAAGCGAGCTGTCATCTTCCTTAAGTGTCATAGCGTATGTTTTCCCGCTAAAAGTGACAAGTGCTCTTACATTTTATCGTGAAAACTAGTGAAAATTTAGTGAAATCCTGTGAAAATGAACCCTTCTGACAACGCGGAGGAGGCGGACTCCATTCCGCAAAATGATAGAGGTTCTCGTGAATCAGTAAGTTCTGATTCCGATGGGTCGTCTTCGTCCTCGGAGGAGGAGACCTCTCCACCAAATAAACGCCCTCGGATTGCTCTCGGCGAGCAAATGCCGCAGGTAGCGTACGACCCGCGGGTCGACACGATTATTTCACAGGTGAGTTACCTTACAAATGTAATGTTACATGCACACGCGACTAGTGGCGAGGGGTCATCAAAACAACCCGTCGTTGACCGTGTTTTAAACGACTCTGAAGACTCCTTGATTCCGATAAGACAGACGAAAAAGATCGTCGAACTAGGAGAGATTGACACGGAAATAAAGGATGGGACTGTTGTTCAACCTGCTGATCCTAGCCGTTTATTAGCTTTGAACAAACTTCAAAAGTTTAACTCGCCGGCTTGGCAGGCGGTTCGTTATAAAAACTCATTAAAGTCCGTGTTGGCTACCCCAGGTTTTGTTGAATTAAAGATTAATGAGGAACTGATGCATTTCAATAAGGGTAAAGATTATCTTGCATCTACAGAAAACATGTTAGCCGGCCTAACCAATGCAGTCCTGGCAAATAGAAGTATTCTGAAACAGGGCCTACAGGAGTTAATTGATTGGTCTAATGGCCATGAGCTTAATGCTAACACCTTATATGACAAGGTGTCATCAATATTTGGATCAGGCTCGCCAATTTATAAGAATTATGAGACGACTTTACAAATTATGACAGGAAAGAGAACTGAATGTATTGAAGTTCGCCGCAACCGAATTTTGAATGAGGTGTCAAATCCAAACTTGAAGGTGAGCTTGAAGAACCTTCCGCCAAGTAATGAATTTTTATTTAGTAGAGAGGCTATGGCGCCTCTGATCCAATCCCTCGGAGGAACACAAGTTTGGCTGAATACTCCCACATATGTAAAAGAAAAGAAAACTCTTGCAAATACTAATACTACCAGACAGTCAGAGAAGCAGGCAAGAGAATATGATGGCTCTGGCTCTAGGAGATTTCAGTCAGACGTGCAGACTCACAATACACATCAAAAGCGTGATAAAAGAAACAAGAGACAGGGCCAAAAACAGAATAAGCCCTTTCCCAATAACCATGCCTCGGCCAAGAAGAAGTGACAATCAAGCTTTTCAGGGGGGTTGTCTACAGTTACACAAGCACAAATGGAGTCAACTAGAAGCAAACCAGTTCATTTTGAAAACCATAACGGGATCGAGAATCCCATTCAAATCCAAACCCCCCCTTACATTTCCAACACATTACCAACAGCGAAGATTCTGTACAAAAGTATCCCCGGAAATGACAAAAATGATAGGACAGCTAAAGGACCAAAAGATCTTGGAGATCCCACCAACCAAAAATCCCAGCTTCATTTCAAAGATGTTTTTGGTGAAAAAAGCAGATGGTGGAGTTCGGCCAATTTTCGACCTGCGGGGTCTGAACCAGCATGTTGGAACCAAGAAGTTCAAGCTAGTGTCTCATGCAACAGTACCAGAGTTTTTGCAACCACTGGACTATATGATAAAGATAGACCTGTCGCAGGCTTACTTTCATGTCCCAATATTGAACTCGCACAGAAGATTCCTCAGAATAGTATACAATGGGGAACTGTTACAGCTAACTTCTTTGCCCTTCGGCCTGTGTTCAGCGCCACGTACCTTTGCAGCCCTTTCAAACTGGACTGCGGAAGTCCTTCGGGGGAAAGGTATCCGAGTCCTAGTGTACCTGGACGATTACCTGTTGGCAAATCAGAACCGTTCAGAGTTAGAGGATCAGGTCGCGGAGACTGTGACTCTTCTCGAACATCTAGGCTGGAACATAAATTACTCAAAGTCAATTCTAGAACCAACACAAAATCTAGAATACTTGGGTCTATGTTGGAACACCCTCAAAAACGAAAAATCATTACCAGAACAAAAGGTGTTGAAGATTCAGGACCAGCTGGCACGCTTGGAGAAGCGAGGCAGGTGTTCTCTCCTAGAGACACAGACCCTTCTCGGCCATTTGAACTTTGCCAACATAACTATACACAGGGGTCAGCTACATTGCAGAAGGATGCAGATTTTCCTCAGACAATTCTGTCAAAACAGACCTCGACAAAAGAGGATGATTCCTTCAGGAGTTCTGGCAGAAATGAGATGGTGGAAGAAGTCTCTTCACTATACCTCAGCGCCCCTACTCAAAAAGGACATAACTCACTTCTTGACCACGGACGCAGCGGATGCGGGATGGGGGGCCCAATTAAACGGACTTCACCTGTCAGGAACGTGGAACAAGAAGCAGAGGGCATGGCACTCCAATCTGAAGGAGATGTATGCGGTTTATGCAGCAATAAAAAGTCAGATGGACCACCTCGGAGGTGCACACATACTAGTCCAGACAGACAATCGCACCCTCGTTGCCTACATCAGGAAGGAGGGGGGCACGAAATCCTTACTGCTGCTGAACCTGACAACCAGACTGCTGACACTCACCGACCAGCTGAAAGTTTCACTGTCGGCTTGCTACCTCCCAGGGAGGTACAACAGTATCGCAGACAGGTTATCAAGAGGAAAACCTCTTCCAGAGTGGCATTTGCTCCCAGAGGCCACGGAGGCCATATTCAAAAAATGGGGAGTGCCAGAAATCGACTTGTTCGCTTCCGCAGAAACAAAAGTAGTCCCAAAGTATGTAACTCTAGATTCCAGAGATGGGCTAGCCGAATTCTGCAATGCGTTCAGTCGTCCCTGGAGGTACCAGCTAGGATGGATCTTTCCTCCTCCCAACTTAATACCACAAGTGCTGCGCCACTTAAACAAAGCATCGGGCACATTCATTCTGATTGCCCCAGTGTGGACTCAGTGCTACTGGATGCCGGATGTTCGGGCACGAACCTTAGAGGAGCCTCTACCAATACCGAACCTGCGGAGGGTGCTGGTGGACAAGACCACAGGTTATCATCCTCCCCAAATAGAACTCCTGGAGCTACAGGCCTGGAAGATTGGGGGTGGAGCAACCAGATAGCCGGATGGAATATTCATGAGAGAAATCTTCTAAAGAAGAGCTGGAGATCTTCTACTTTAACTACTTATGCTCCAGCAATAAAGAGATGGAGAGAGTGGTGTACGGAACAGAACATAAACTGTAAAGCGCCCAGCGGAGATGACGTGGCGAGATTTCTAGCAAACTTGCATCTGAATCACAGCCTGTCATACAATACTATTTTATTACACAAATCCGCTGTAGCTACCTATTGTGCTAACTCAGAAATGTTGTCCAAAAATTTCTTAGTTAAACAGATTTTAAAATCTATTTCTTCTGCAAAACCAATAGCCCAAAAACCCCCTATATGGGATACCAAGATATTGTATGACTGGCTGTTAGCAACTGAAATAAAGGATACCTTATTTGACACAGCAAGAAGAACTGCAATAATATTATTACTGGCTTCAGGAAGGAGAATTCACGATTTAACTCTACTAAGAGTATCAAAAGAAAGTCTTATAGAGTTGGATGGTAATATTACCTTGTGGCCAACATTTGGATCAAAGACTGATTCATCAACTCGACGACAATCTGGTTGGTGTTTGACTGCCCACTCCGAAGAAAAGATTTGTCCAGTCAAACATATAAAACAATTAATAACCTTATCAGAATCTAGACGTTCCACTGTTCAAAATCTTCATGATTTATTCATAACTGTAACTGGGATTGTTAAGCCAGCGTCTAAGACTAATATTGCAGGATGGATAAGATCTATATTCAAGGAGGCTGGCATTGATGCTCCACCAGGGAGTGTAAGGTCAGCAGTTGCCTCTAAAGGATGGCTGGATAACAGACCAGTAGATGAGATATTAGAAAGGGGCAACTGGAGATGTTTTATGACCTTTAAGAAGCATTATTATCGTTCTGTGCAAATGCCTGAAAATAATTTTAGCTCAGACATGCTTCATAATAATTTCACAAGTGCTTGAATTGTGATTATATAATTAGTAATTAAGCCTTATTAGAAATATGAATGGCAATATTTCTTTATAATATGAAAAAAGTTTATTTTGTTATTTTCATAATACATGTGTTGTTTCTTTGTTTAGTTGTATTACAATTCAGTTAATGAATGGTGATTGATCTCAAGTATGCTTGAATTAATGTGATTATTGATCTCAATTTAATTGTGCTAGGCGGATGCCTTTTCATTTCAGAAATGTTGATTTCTATAATAAAGGCTTATCTTTATTAGTTTGTATTATGTACATCTCATCCAATAGACAATTCACATAGCGTATGTGTGTTTTCTTTCAATCAGCAGATATCAGACACGTCTTCAATATAGAGACGTTATGTGTTTGTCAATGTACATAATTGGAATGTTTTGCATTCCAACAAAACATATATTATGTACTAAACAAACACATAACGTCTCGGCAAGGGCCTTGCTGTTGAAGACGCTATGACACTTAAGGAAGATGACAGCTCGCTTTTGGTCAAGCGCGAGCGCGCACCCCTGCTGAGCCATAGAGAAAACACGGTAACCAAGGACAAAAAGGTATGTTTTGAGCGTTTTTAAGGGAAACTCAATACGCATTCTTCAATATAGAGACGTTATGTGTTTGTTTAGTACATAATATATGTTTTGTTGGAATGCAAAACATTCCAATTATGCCAAACTGTTCTGTGTTAAGGTGCCCAAATAGAACTCGCATCCAAAATTTATCGAAAGGAGGCATTTCTTACCACAGGTATGTAAATAAAATGAGTTTTCCGAAATATTTTTATTTCGATTTAATTTAGTTGGCATTTATTTAGAAGTCGACTCTATTGCTTCACCGATAAAGTTCATTTTACCTTGTCAATTGTCATGAGTCCATTTTGAATGAACTAACAGTAGTGAGCTACCTATTCGATAAAAATATCGATATGATTGGATGAATGAAGGAATGGAACCATTTTAAGATAAATCATAGTATATTTAAATTTAATGCACTGACAACGTATTAAATAAATATAAAATATTAATTTTGCATTTCAAGCAATTATTTTGTTGCAGTTATTTTATGTTTATTACTTAATCATTGTGATGTTTTAGGTTTCCTGCTAAAGCCACATTAAAAGAAAAATGGATCGATGCGACTGGGAGAAAGGACTGGTTTCCAAGTAAAAACAGTGTGATTAGTTCAAAACACTTTGATGAAAATGACTTATATGTAAAGAATGTATTAAGAATGACTTATATGTCAATAAATATATTTTGTTCAGGGGCGATTAAAGTATTTGATTATTTTAAAAATGAATGTTATTCTCTACCCCTTTCCCTTATTATTCCCTACAATTTTTTCAATTTCAATTGTAACAACAGTATGTAAAAATAACTTATCCAGGTCAATTGGACGTAGTTATGCAATAACGTTCCATTCCACACGCAAAAAAAATATTATTGGATTATGGACTTTGTTTTTAAATACAGAAGGTTGATACTTCGTTTTGTGGATTGGAACGTTATTGCATAACTACGTCCAATTTATCAAAAAAAAATGTCAGTTTTAGGATTTTACTCTTGTACTGTACGCAAAGTTGTACAGTACAAGTAAAGGATATTTTACTTTTAGAGTAACGGGAGGGAAATAAGATTCTAAAATATCTTCATATAATATAGCAATAATATAAAGATTTTTTTTTCGTGTTGTACCTACATTGTGGCGACACCTTTTTAGTTGTCTAAATAGGTTAGCTAGGTTAAGAATATATCTTTGAAGAGCTGTGGCTGTCATTGTCATGATTATTGTTTTGTTGCTTAAATAAATATATTTACGTTTTTAGTGGAAAAAGGAAATATCTTATTCAACTATTCCTTCACATAATTGATCACGTCGGGGTCACCAATTATGTGAGAAAGAACAATAAATAATCATGACAATGATAGCGACAGCTCTTCAAAGATATATTCTTTGCCTAGCTAATCTATTTATACACCTAAGAAGTTACCACGACACAACATCATTTATTTATATAATATTGTAGTAAAAAAATTAATTCATCATTGTGTCCATTTGAACACCCTAATTGTAAAAAAAAATCATACAAAAGAAATAACGAATTACGATTCGTTATTAGGTATTTATTTTTAGTGATTGATGAACGAAGCAACATTCATTCATTCGTTCATCGATAACTTTTTATTCTTTGTCAAGCCCTTACGTCGATGAAATATTTAAGTGTGTGCGTGTATTGAGACGGCGCGGGCGTTAGTGTGTACTAGCCAATAGCAACGACAGCGTTGCTGTAGTGTGTCGCTGTGTTCTTTGATGATTGGCGGTGACGCTAGTTTATTTGTGGGTGTTGTCTTTGCATGTGCACAGCGTTAATGTATGTGTGAGCAAAACCGGCGACAGCGGTTCTAATACAAAACGCGTGTGATTTCACATCTTTGTTTCTTATACAGGGTGGTCCAAAACCTGACGTCTAAAAAAAATAATTAGATAGCTTGCGTCTAGGGCTATCAGAATATACCCCATGTATGTTAACCGATTTCTTGTAGTTTACGAGTTATTAATTTTTTAACGTTTTTTTTTTAAGAATTCTTCGGGTGTGCACTTCAAGTCATGTAACTTTTTTTCGGTAGGTTATTTTTGCGTTTTTGTTTTTGTGACATTATCCTTACTAACTGAACTTTCTCTCATAAAATATTCAGCTTCCTAACTTTTAGTTACTGGGAACTTACCACCTCAGTACCTTTGCAGGGCGGTCTCGACAAATATTGACCAATCAATTACCTCTTTTTTTTGTATTTTCTTGAAAGCTTAGCGTCTCATGAAGTTTTTAAAATTACATAAATTCATTAAAACCAGTTTTTTTTTAATTTTAAATCTAGTGCGAAAATTTAACTGCGACTTACTTGAACAGAAAACTTTCACTTTTGATATTGTTTTGTGTAACTTAACTAAAAGTTAGGAAGCTGAATATTTTATGAGAGAAAGTACAGTTAGTAAGGATAATGTCACAAAAACAAAAACGCAAAAATAACCTACCGAAAAAAAGTTACATGACTTGAAGTGCACACCCGAAGAATTCTTAAAAAAAAAACGTTAAAATATTAATAACTCGTAAACTACAAGAAATCGGTTAACATACATGGGGTATATTCTGATAGCCCTAGACGCAAGCTATCTAATTTTTTTTTTTAGACGTCAGGTTTTGGACCACCCTGTATATCTGTGCTACGAATGTATGACGAGGGGAGACTTTAGAGTCCGACCGAAATGTCGGTTTCGGCCCAGTCTCGGCAAAAAAAAACGGGTTTCGGCATAGTTTCGGTTTCGGCTCCATCTAGCCGAAACTGAAACTGAATTTGATTGGTTTCGAACTGCGATCGGACAGTGTTTTTTTCAAAAAGCACAGATAAACAAACTATTTGAAATAAGAAGTTATAATATGTTATATTAATGATTACTTTAAATATCAGAGACTAAATGATTAATATGTTATTTAAAATGAAGACTGATTATGATTGTCATTTTTTTATCTTCCCACGAAAATGACCTTATATGGAAGTTTCGGTTCTGGTTTCGACCGAAACTGAGATCAAAGCCGAAATTCGGTTTCGGCCGTGAAAACTAGTTTCGGTAGGACACTAGACTACTTACATCTCCAGCTGACTGTACTCTCCACAGGAAAGACGTCTCACGCATTCCCCGGTTTTAAATTAGGTGAATTGTACGGTCAGCATTAAATATAGATGCTTATTTTCGTACCTCATCGCTATCACATGTTTGACTATATTATATCGTATGGCACTTGGATCTTGACGTTAAAGCAACATGGTTCAAAAATTATCAGTTACTTTTGATACTGACTGTACGCCTCCAGTTAGTTCAGGGTTTCTTAAACTGTGTTTCTTAAACCCCTTAGGGGTCCGTGGCTATGCATACAACAAAAACATTCATGTGCCCTTGATTTTCCTTTTCTCTTATTATAAATAAATAAATAATAATATAATAATAATATAATATTTGGAAAGGGTCTGTAAGGGTTTCGAAATAATGTAGGGGGTCGTGACCAAAATAAGATTAAGAAACTCTGAGTTAGTTGGTAATTCTCCACACCGTCGGCAATACACGACAGCGGAATTTCGTGCCCACGACTCCAGGCCGGCAAATGTCCACATTACCACGGTAACAGTACTTAAAATATATACCTTCTTAAATGAACTTCTTTCTTTTTAAATGAGGTTTTTTGAATGTCCTGGCGTCACGATGGCAGCGATTTGTTTCACGGTATGGCGCTTAAAAGGTAAAAAATATATTTATTTTATGCATAACATATTCTAAATGGTTTTGCGCATAAAACTAATGAGTTATCACAGCCAGCGCGAGGGGACTTCGAAATTGCTATCTCAATTTTTCATGTCATTCACCCAAGACGTTGCGTACACACACAATCTGAGCGAATAAATACCTATGGATGTCAAGGTTTACATATAATGAGCACTATTTTAACTTCCACTATTCATTATAGCTGAATGTTAAATTGGCCTGTTTTTTGCGAGAGTATCACACTAAATATTATAAATGAGAAAGTTTGTGGAGATGTTAGGATGTTTGTTACTAAATAACGGAGTAATAACTGGATGGATTGAGCTGAAATTCGGCATGCAAGTAGAACAAGTCCTGGATTGAAACAAAGGATACTGTATATCCCGGTAAATAGTTCCGTTGGGACAATAACGGGAACAACGCGGTCGAAGCCGGGGGTAAATGCTAGTAATTCATATTTCACTGTCTGCCGATCCTCATCATCTTCGCGATTTTAAGGGCCGATACAGACGGACTGCAACCCAACTGCAACTCCCTACAATTTGTATGGGAACTGCATCACAACTGCGCAGTCGGCGTGCAGTTGTGATGCAGTTCCCATACAAATCGTAGGGAGTTGCAGTTGGGTTGCAGTCCGTCTGTATCGGCCCTAATTCCTTTGTTCACAAATAGAGAACAACACTCCTGTAAATTCTACCTCAGTCGCATAGCATGGCATTTTGGTTGTTGCGTAGAACTTGGCAAGAGTGAAGAGTTACACAACTACGGAAAATGATTTAAATGATATGCCAGTAAAGCAGAATCTATAGGAAATTCGCCACTACTTAAGGACAGAAGAATCTCATATTCAAAGAATGGCTCCTTAATTGAGAGTTGAAACCGCTCGTTGTACAGCACAGAGTAAGGGATTCGAACCTAAGTGACATTTTAACAAAATTGCTGACTACAAGGAACCAGCAGAAGAATCAACATTATCAACAAGCGCAGTCCAGCCCGTATATAGCCCCTATAACATCAAGCCAGGTTCCCCACAACCTCGGTTGAAACGTCCTTCAGAATCACCGACCATAGTCGACTTGCAGTAACGGGCCTCTGACGCCGGCCCCACTACAGAGACTCACAAGTCACATCAAAATAATACATTATATCAGTAGTGTTTACGTCAATTCCTATATTAGCAAGTTGCAATACTGCCCACAATAGTGCTAGCCGTGTCAGTGGTCTGAGGCACTGGCCTTGAAAAGGCTATGGCAAGCCGCGTTCCATACTACGCTACGTTAAGTGAATTGAAAACTCTAACTATAAAACCGCTGCATTGGAAAATCTGTCTTACCACTTTGACATTTAGATTGATTTTTTATTACTCCACTTTGCTGAGTTAGAACGAATAGATATTGGACGAGTTCTCGTCTCGGACGTATTTCTATAGTAGATTGATTTCTCGTCTGGAGGTTAAAAAATTGTAGCGGAAAAGTTGAAGTTGTGGTGATTATTGGTTGGTAGGTTGGTTTAGTATTCTATTTATTACTTTGGGTCGAATCGCGTTTGTTTCCCTTATTCGCTGTCGGGTTGGTTTGAAAATTATAAAATTAACTTGCATATAAAACAGAAAATCTTACACTTATAAGCGTAATTTTTGACAAGAACGAAAAAAGCCACTTTCTAGCCAAGTGTAGACATAAAACGATGTACACAACACGGGAGGTAATAAAGAAAGCCCTCGCATATTTACGTCCCTCGCTTGCGGCGGCCGGGCCGCAAACTTTCTTTGTATTACCAGTTACCACCCTAGTTGTGGAATGTAGGTACTATTCCCTTGTCACCACATTGGTGAATGAATAGTCAGAAGACCCCGCCTCATCCGAATGGCATTTGTGTAGAACCTGCCAAGTTCTAAAAAGTAACCGCAAAATGCCATTCTAATGAATGAGGATTATATTGAGACTGGCATTTGGTTACTCTGTGGTAGGTTCGACAAATATCACTTTAATAAGGAGGAATTTTCTTCGTCGTTGTGGTGATGTCTCCAAGAATAGCCCCTGCATGATCTGCCTAACTGTGAGTGATGACATTGTGACGTACACACAGGCAAGCTTCGGTATTTACAAACTTCTGTCGCGTGTTAGTCAGTTGCGTTACTATTTCATCATTTGTATATTTGGTAACGATTCGGAGAGCGAATCCAGCAAATAAGTTAAAGTTTTATGAACTGTACATTAGTTAGACGTTATATTTTCATGTTAAAACGGCATTTCATTATTAAAAACAGCTTAGCTTTTGCTTATCTTAATGAAAAAACCGGCCAAGTGCGAGTCGGACTCGCGCACCGAGGGTTCCGTACAAACTCATAAGTAGATATATGAATAGTTCAAGAAAAACTATATGGCGATTAGTTTAGTAGGAGCAAATAAGTATGTGTTAAGATTTTTGCAAATTCCTCAAAAACAGTGCAAGTTAGGAAAACCGTTATATTTTTCCTGTAATATATAGGATGACATTAATAATTGGTAATTATTACAGATTTTTCTGTTCAGTAACTTCGAAGATAATAGGGGGGGAACGGTATTTTTTTTAACGTTTTTCGCCATAAATCAAAAACTACTTATTTTAAAAAAAATACAAAAATACTGTTTTAATCTACAAATTAAGCCCTTTCCTTTGATATCTCACTCAATATAATAGCCCTACTTTCAATTTGCAAAGTCTCATTACGGACCCCTTTAAAAAAAAAGTAAAAAAGTTACAAGAATTTTTTTACATCCTATAAGCTCGGGTTAGCGGTTCTTAACACTATTCCAAATTTCAAGTCGATAGCATCATTAGATCCTGAGATATCTTGCTGTGACAGACGGACAGACAGACAGACAGACAGACAGACAGACAGACAGACAGACAGACAGACAGAGTCGCACCATAAGGGTTCCTTTTTTACCATTTTGGTACGGAACCCTAAAACGAAATTGGAGAACTTTGGACATTGTGACACGGTTCGAGAAAGCTTTTGGGAGATAAGGACGTCGTGTTGTCTTATAGTGGTAGCATATTATCATAATAAGGTCTTTTTTTATTTAAAACTAGCTGTCCCGGCGAACTTCGTTCCGCTTGTGATGATGTTTTAATAGTTATTCTGTTATTCGGGGCAGAGACAAACCTAAAAAATCAAAAATCATAAAAATCGTGTGAGGACCATATTTTTGAGAGTAAACAATCGCATAAAATATTACTCAATTGTAATATTTAGTACCTACTTAACCTAGCATAGAATAATTGTACTTCTTCGCATTATTCTAATATACGAAGGGGTTCCCTTTATTTAGCATACGTTTTATTTGTCCGAATGTATTGTTGGCCCGAATTTTATTTCGCATAATTTTTCTCTAGCTTTAACGGAAAATGTTTTGCAAAATCTTTTACATCAGCCAATTAGAACATATTAGGTTAGGTTTCTTTTATAATTATTCTGAAAAGTCAACATTATCTGTAAAATAACAATTATGCTTAAATAGTATTCGGGCAAATAGAACATTCGGACAAATAAAATTATGCCAAAACAAGGTGAACCTATACGAAGTTCAAACTGGTCCGTACAGAACGTACTCGTTCCGTACCGACCAGCAGCCAAAAATGCAAATTCAGCAAATGCATTCAAGTTACAGACGTCGATGTAAAAATTGTATTAAAAATTTACCTTCAGCTTTTAATACAACACTTGAAAAAAAGATCCAATAGTTGTTGATTCTCATTTCAAGTTGGTCGGTACAGAGCGAGTACTTTCCGTACGGACCATGGAGCTTAAATTTGTATTTCTGAATTATTCTCGGTAGCAAAATGTCAGTAGTACCGAATTAGTACACTTTTCAAAGATAATGTACCTCAATGGATCAAGCCAGTACAGCCGATTGAATGTTAGACTTGTCGGTTTAATGATTCGAATCACTCATCGGAGTCGAGATTACCCATGGCTAGTGGCTAGAGTTACGAAAAGTTAGTGGTTACTAGTGGTAGTGGGTTCAAATCCGGGTAGCGAATAGATTATTCTCCACTTATCTACTTAAAAGATTAAGATTACTCAGCGACCCGAATTCGATGTTGATGTAGGTACTATTTACTTTATCATTATTCTAAACCTTTATAAACAAACAAACCCCAAAGGTGGGCTGATGTCTTAATAATGCTACGGCCACATTATCGGGATTCGACGAAGATTCGTGTGGACGTCTCGTTCTTGTATGCCCGAGAAAGAGACACCAACACGAACCTAATTCACGTCGAATCCCCGATATGGCCGTAGAGTTAAGGTTGCAGGAATCCGCTGGACGCGGCTACTGGTAACGGTGGTGTTCTTTGGGGGAGGCCTATGTTCTCAGCTGAAGATAAAGTCTTTCAGCTGAAGATAGCGTCACAGAAATATATCGAGATAGAAGGAAACAAGCGTGTAACGTTTTTAGCTTGGCTTTTGACGACAAAAGTGTAATTAAGACGGACAGACGGACTGCAACCCAACTGCAACTCCCTACGATTTGATTTTGATCGTAGGGGGTTGCAGTTGGGTTGCAGTTCGTCTGTATCGGCTCTTAGTGGTGGAACATAAATGTCCCATTCCATTTGGTGGTATTTGGACAATTAATTATAACATTATTATCCGATTTTCAAATCTGCTAATGATATTGACGGCAACTGAAGTTAACGGCGTGCGAAGTAGGTCGCCGACACTTCTTTTCAGCAAGCGAAGTACATACACTTTTTCCTTCAACCTCGATACGGGTGCACCTCATGTTGCATAATCTTTTTTGGTCGAATCATCATTTGGCAGAATTCATCATTTGGCATAATGCATTTTATTCTGAAACTGTAGAATTTTCAGGACTCTTTAAGGCATTATCCTGTTAAATAGGTTAGGTTAGGTTTGTTTTATAACAATCCCGAAAAGTTTAAAGTTTCAGAATAAAATGCATTATGCCAAATGATGAATTCTGCCAAATGATGATTCGACCAAAAAAGATTATGCAACATAATAGTAACCCCCTCGATACATTTCTGTGGTCGTGTCAACTATACTGGTTAACTGGTAGAGAATGTCCTTTGGCATTAAGTTCGCCTTTTGTACGATAAGTTTTCTTTTGTGCAATAAAGTTTAAATAAATAAATAAACTATGTATATTGAAATGAAACCTTTGAAAGTTATTCCGGAAAATTTTGTATGACTAAGTGATATCAATGACAATCGGCCAGCTACGCAGTTCTCGTGCGTGACGTCACCGATGGCAATGTAAACAATTTTCGGACCGGCCGGCCGGAGTTTGTGGACATAATTAGTTGACAATGCAATTTCGCAACGTTAATTATTGTTGCAACGCTATCGGAAAGTCGTTCGCAAT
Source organism: Eudemis profundana (assembly GCA_947034925.1). Taxonomy (NCBI): domain Eukaryota; kingdom Metazoa; phylum Arthropoda; class Insecta; order Lepidoptera; family Tortricidae; genus Eudemis; species Eudemis profundana. Next base: position 11,750,010 of record OX344820.1, on the reverse strand, counting down.
GTCAAATTAAATAATAAGTTTAATTGATTGTTGTTGGGAGGGCATGAATACAAAGGTATGCCGAAAAACAAAGAGTTGCATTATATTAAAATAAACTTTTTTGCTAAGAATATATCAAATCATTAAAGTTTTCTCTATTGTACAGTTGTACAACTCAAAATATTATACCTTCCTTTGTGGAGGTCTGTTTAATTTTTTTAATTACTTTTTTATTTCTTAATTACCTACCTTATTTTTTTCAGTAGTAATTGAATTACGCTGTGACTGATACACACATCTCTTCATCTCAAAAACGACTGAACTTGACTAGGCTAGGTAGACTATACCTAGTCCAAGTCCAACTAAAAAAGATTTTTTGCCATCCGACTTAGTTTTTGAGATATGCGCGGACAAACATACATAAATACATACATACACTTACGAAATTTGGCACACACGTCTGGCATAGAGTATATTATCCAAAAAACTGTGCCATTCTGACAATATTCCATACATACGGTACGAATTGATAACCTCGTTTTTTTAACTCTGTTAAAAACACAGCCGTCTAGAGACCTTTTTTTGAAGTCGGTGAAAATGTACATTAACGCCGCTCCGCTGCGAGTTTCCTGTGTTAAGGTGGTTTTCCACCGGCAGGGCGAGACGAGACGAAATTTGAATGAAGTTTTCAATCCTCTCCTAGCGATGCGCGAGGAGAGGATTGAAAACTTCATACAAATTTCAATTCAATCCTCGTCTCGTCTCGCCCTGCCGGTGGAAAACCACCTTAAGAGGAAACAGGAGGGCAGTTTTTCCATACAAACGTAGTCCCCTGTTTCCTCCCTGGATAATGCCAGTAGAGCAATAATTTTTTGTCCAAAAATCTATGGCTTGGCTACTATTGATATGTTCCTATGTTTTCCTTTTTACGATAAATTGATTCTCAAAAGAGATATTAACCTTCAAAAACCTAAAAAAATGTCAGATTTTCCGCTGCGTTCACACATCCAGAAAACAAATTTGACTAGATTATTAAAAAAAAGGAAAACATAGGAACACGGCCAAAGCCTTTCTTTAATGTTTAATGAAAAAATTAGTTAAATAGGTTAAGTTTTGGGGAAGAAATCAGGGGACTACGAAACGTTGATTTCATGAAATTTTAAAAGGTATTTTCGGTCCAAGCTGCAGTTGTCTCTATCGCGCTCTGCGCGGGAGAGGCGGGCAGTGCGGGACAGCGACACATTTTACAAATACCTAATTTTCAATTCTCTCCACCTTACTCCTTCCTCTTAACGCCAGTTATCGTCAACAACCCGTTTATTAATAATACTGTAGACTTAGACTATGTATCAAGTGCTGATTCATATCGGGGCTGATACATCACGACTCGCCAGCATGCACGCAAAACGGAAAATAATCAATTACAAGCCTTGACATTTATGTTTAGCTAGAAATATGGCGAGTTCGGAGGATATATAAATTCGGTTGATATACTTCGGTGCCTGTCGGCTTCAGGCGGGTTCGGTTAAGTCGTATTTAGCCATGGTAAGCGACACGCCTTAGTCAGTAATACAGTATTTTTCTTCGTACAAAAGGCATCGTGCGCTTGAATGTGCGCGCCGTGTACGAGCGCACTACAACACGGGTTCCCAAAGTGTGCGCCGCGGCGCCCTGGTGCGCCGTAAAAAGTAAAGAGGGACGCCGTGAGTCGATCTTCTATCATTATCTAAAACCACAAATATTCGCGGGTACCTATAAAGCAACAATACCTATTTTGAGCGAACTAGCCGTGACGAAGTACTAAACTTGCAAGTGCGCTACGAGCTGAAAAAGATTGGGAACCCCTGCACTACAGGCAAAGATTTAACAATGCGCACCAGTGCTCCAGTATGGAGTGCACTCACACAGACGCGCGATCGTGCGTCGTGTAAATTCGTGTCGCGCGCTCCTAAACGGCCGAAGTCGGACTACTTGTTTGCCTTAGTCGTATATTATTGTCCAGAGATATGTTTCAATGTGTAAAATGTCCTCATTGCAATATTCCATTTAGTCCACTCGTTGATCACCCGAGGGCCACCTGTCGACAACGAGTGGACGCCGAGCGACGAGGCGGTGCTGGTCGGCTGCCGGCTCTAATGAGCTGCGATAGAGAGAGAGGGTCGGATGCGGGTCAGCTCCATCCGGTCATCGGACGCGAACGACAGTTTTGTAAGGGAGAGAGGCTTCTGTACGTAGCTCGTAGTGCTGAAACTTAGTCTGTGGTATAAGCTAGGCTAGTAAAACGCAAAGACCTTACACTCGCCCCATAAAGGTTTGTATACGCGCAATATAACTTAATTAAATGCATTAAATAAACAATTCCACTGTTCTACACTCGCTAACGCCTCCCTAGTTACAAAAAGGCGTAAAATCTGGAAACTACTTAAGTAGATAGATCGTATTGTACGCAGCAGCGTCGTAAAGCGGCTCTGGGTGATAAATAGCTTTAATGTATAATTCGCACGCTCATCTCGATTTAGTGGGACAGCTATGTCATAACTTTGAGACGGATTCGAGGTTATATAAATTACTTTGTAGGGAAAGGGTACTGTTTCATCGACTGATTGAAAGAGGTAAACGATGAGTATTAAAACATGAACACTCTCATTTGGAATTCAAAACCAAGACAACCCACTACACATCTTTATTACACTTTACATTCACATATAAAATAGTAGTAACATAAGAAATAGTACATTGTGTATCAAGGACGGTAAGTAAGGAATTACAAACGAGTGTTTGTTACAATACAAGGCCAAGGCGAAGCCGAGGGTTTTAATAACACGGGTTTGTAATTCCTTTACCACCCGTGGCACACACAATGTTTTTCATCACACTTGTGAGGAAATCTGATTAAAATAACCTTACTTAACCTAAACAAAATTGTAAAACTGACAGTGACATTAGTGACATATATCATAGACAACGCGAATGTCAAGTCACGTTCGGAAACCATAGCGGTAAAGACTTAAAATGGTTGATTTTATATTTGCAAAACACTGAAATACACTATTTAAACATTTAATTAATGTTACAGAAATATGTGTTTACATGTAGGTATTAGCAATAACAGTTCTCTTTAAATAAATATTTCAGTAATAAAAGTTAAAAAAGTAAGTTGGCGTTTCCTTTGAACATGACAAATAAGAGTAAAACAGAACCAGCGTTTCAAATTTAAAAAGAAAACCATATTATAGCTTGGCAACTTCGTTTGTGACACTCATGTGTGATTTTTGTTATGTGCAGCCGTAACTACTTACACAAGTTACTACGTTACGTTACGTTAGTTCGTAGGGAGTATCACCAACGAAGTTGCCAAGTTATAGTAATAATACACCCACACCAGTACCTCAAGCACAACTGAGGCGTGCGACGCTTTGTCGAAGTATAATAAAGACGGACAAGTAGTCCAACTTCAGCCGTTTAGAAGGGTTGTACGTTGTTTTGCCTAACAACTTTTTGCCTATTTTCGTTTTGCCTAATTTCATTTTGACTAATATTGTTATGCATAATTATTCATTTTGCCTAATTTTTATTTGAGTGAAACTCGTTTTGTATAATCCTTATTTTACCTCAATTTATTTCGTCTAATATTGTTTTGTCTAATTTTTTAGTTAGTATAATCTACATTTGTATAATGTTTGTTAAACATAATTATTTTTTGTCTAACATACATTTTGCATAATTTTGTTTGTTCTATACTTATTTCGTATAATGTTTCATTTAACCTAACCTAACCTACTTTTCTGACAGCAGTTCGTTTTTGTTGGGGGACGCAGTTCAAACCTAACCTAACCTACTTTTCTGACAGCAGTTCAGTTTTGTTGGGGGACGCAGTTCGAACCCTAACCTAACCTAACCTAATTGAACTTATGGTTTGAGTTTTTTAATGCGGCACCGTCCCCCCGTCCCCCCCTTTTCGTTTTACGCTCTAATAATTTACCCAAGCAGAGAGGCTTTATGGGCTGCTGTAAAAATATTATTTATGGTTTTGTATAATATTATTAGTATTAGACGCAGTTCAAACCTAACCTAACCTACTTTTCTGACAGCAGTTCGTTTTTGTTGGGGGACGCAGTCCAAACCTAACCTAACCTACTTTTCTGACAGCAGTTCGTTTTTGTTGGGGGACGCAGTTCAAACCTAACCTAACCTACTTTTCTGACAGCAGTTCGGTTTTGTTGGGGGAAGCCCCCCGACCCCCTTTTTCGTTCAGCCTATGTAAGTTTTTTGTTAAAGTCATTTCCCCCAACGGCCCCTTTGTTATAAACCAACCAAAGTTCTAGCACTTGTAAAATTTTCGACGAATGACTTTAAATCGGAGCGCATAACACATCCGCACACCACAGTTTTCTGGTAGCAGCTCGTTTTTAATGTCAATAGTGACTTTCCGTATCTCCGGCGCTGCGGGAACAGCAGCCCTTCCGCCCTTGCATGACGGCGCACGGTCACTTCGCTCGGCTCCGCAGCTTCGGCTTGTTGCCAGCCTCAGCCGCTCGCCTCACTCGTTCCCGCGCTTCGTCATGGCGGGCGAGGGCTGCTCTTCCTCCACGCCTCCGGCTTTATAAAAACACTCTAGGGCGCACTGTGTCGGCACGCGTCCTAACCAGCGAGAGCCCTAGATTCGGATTTTCGCAGGCTAATATAATATTCCATCATTGAAAATTTTACATTTTACAATCCGTCATTTATCTTGGTAATTATCAAATTTTGAGAAAAATTACCCATACAAAACACGCTTATTTTAGACAAAAAAAATTTAGTTAAAATGATATTCGGCTATATAATGATTAGTTAAAATAAGAATCGACAAAGTGAGTTTTAGATAAAATAATATTCGACAAAACAAGAGTTATGCAAATGATAATTTAGGTAAAACTAGTTTCGACAAAACAATAATTATGAAAAATGAATTTATACATATTGACTTTAGACAAAAAATTCATTATAGTAAAAGTTGTTAGACAAACTGAAATTAGACAAAAAAAATTTAGACAAGTCAAGGGAATACCGTTTAGAAGCGCATGCACGACACGTAATCTCACAGACACGCGACAGCGCGTTTGTGCTGGGGGGCCATTCATTTATTACGTAAGACGATTTTTGCCAGTTTTTGACCCCCTCCCCCCCTTATGTAAATTATGTAAATTATTTAAATGTACGAAAGACATTTCACTGTCTATTTTCTATAATTTTAAAATGTTAATATTTACACGTCGCATCAGCGGCCAAATATGCGAGACTAAATTGTATCCAACATCTTATATCCGTGTACCATATTTGCGTAAATAAACTTCATTTCATTTCATTTTATGTAAGAAAAAATAAGAATCGGCTGACCCCCCTCCCCCCCTATTTAATATTTATTACGTAAGAATCTAAAGGAAAAATTATTTTACGTTTGGGCTGTTTTAATTTTTATTTTTCATAGAATCATTTTTGTAGGGACATTTATTTGCAGATTAATTTTTAATTTTTTAGTAAAATACCTATACGCAACCGAGCACGCGCCTACGGTCTCGCGCGGATTGCGGGCTTTTTCAAAAGTTAAGATTATTTTGTGCATTTTTATGATCAAAACTCCCTCCCACCCCCAGAAAAAATAAGACATGGTTGACCCCCCCCCCCTCCCCCCCTAAATCATCTTACGTAATAAATGAATGGCCCCTAGTGGTGCGGCCAGTTGTGCTACTCCCTTAGTCCCAACAACATTGCCAGTATTTGAGACTCTTAACCTAACCTAAACCTCATACCTTTAAGGCTTGAGTCAAGGCACGAGTCTTCAGGGTTCGGATATCACTCGAGTCTTGTAGTTTAACACAAATCAGAAAATCAAAACACTAAATATACTGCGTACGTTCCCATCGACCGGTCATACATAACTCAGCCAATATAGGTTTTCCGATAATCCCCAAGTATTGAGAGCTTCAAATGGGCCAATCCAACTCCGCCGACCTCTTTGTTGGCCAAAATTTCTATCGAGTATTAATCCAAGCGTATCTAAAAGCAATAATTGCTTTCCTTTCATTAAAATCTAGTTATCCCGTCAATTTGTTGATTATTCATCAAAATTGGTAATTTTCTCATTACGATAGTTGGATTCTGTGTTAATAAAAGCTTTTGATTTGCGGTTTTAGGGTTTTTAGCCGCGTGTCGAAATGGATTAATTTAGCTGTGATATAAAATAAATTAAGCATTTGAGCGGGTTCCAAATCCTTATAATCTCGTGCGAATCTTTGCAATTAACTAGCAAAGTGTTTCAAAGCCAAAAAAATAACAGGAGCTGAAAGTTTTAGCTGCCCAGTCTTTTTGTGTTGAGATATTATTTGATTGACATTGTTGATATATCAATAGGTAGGTACTTGTACAGGGTGGGAGGAACTATACCGACAAACTTTAACTATAGATTCTAACAACTATTAGGAGTAAAAAAAGTTATGTGATGTATAGATTGTATAGTCGAAAAACGCTTACTTTCAGAGATATTCATTATTTTTTAAATGAAAACTCCCAAGTGTGTAACAAGCCCTAATAAATGTGACTAAGATAGATTTACTATTTTTTTTAAATCCTTTTACTAAACAGCAATTAACCTTCGCAGTATTTGATGGTAAGCGACTACGAGGCCAAAAAATTGACCTTTCGTTTCCATTTAGCTTTTCTTTCTTTTTGATAACTTTTCCTCCAGTGAGGACATGTTAATAACGAGGGGCTGACTTTACTGATTTATTTTGTTCCATAAGACTATTAATGTAAAATGACAATATTCGACCCATGTTGATATAACATTATTTACTCGTCACACCACACCACCAGGAATTCATGGCTAAAGTATGTCGGTATAGTCCCTCCCACCCTGTATAATAGTACATTGTACAATAGGGTGGTAATACAAAGAAAGGCCGAGATCGCAGAAGTTTGCGGCCCGAGCTGCAAGCGAGGGACGTAAATATGCGATCGAGGGCTTTCTTTATTACCTCCCGTGTTGTGTACATCATTTTATGCCTACACTTGGCCAGAATTATGGCCAGGTGTGGCATAAATATGATTAATAGGAGCCCTGAAATGCTCACCGATTTAAGCAAAGTATTTTCTTTACGATTCAAGACTAATCCTGAAAGTCGATGATTGTTGCACTTATGCTGCGGTAATTCTTTTATAGGCAAGCTGTTTTACATGAAATTCGAGAATGTAATACTTTTAAGAAACGTGCAATTTCTGTGCATTTTCCATGCTAACGCTACGTCACGCCTCGCTCCAAAAGCGTTCAGTCCAATATTTATAGTGTATTTCATAAAAAGCCTGAATCGGCCGACTGCGCCCGCCTACAGCCGCGTCGAAGCAATTACTTCCCGACGTCAGAGCTTATTATTTTTTCAATATTGCCCACTGCACGGCTGTTTCCGTCCCATTGATCTGTCTAACTTTACCCCATTTTAAGCTAGATTCTAGCTTAAAATGGTGGCGCTCTTAAATCCAAAGTCATTCTAGCTGCTAGAATGACTTTGGAACGGCTGCACTGATTTAAGAGCGCGCTGGTCAAGCGTGTAGTGTAGCTGAGTAGCAGTGGCGTGGCGTCCAAACAACTCGATTCCTACCGGCTTGCCTAATATCAGGCTTTTGACCACTTTATTCTAGAGCTCTTAAGGAAAATGTACGCCAAATCTGCACCGGCTTGCCCTAGGATATCTTTTACGCCACGCTACTGCTGAGTAGTCCAACTTCGGCCGTTTTGAGCGCGCGATACGTATTCACACGCACGCGCGATAGCACGTCTGTGTGATTGCGGTCCATACTGGAGCATTCTTACGCATTCTTAAAACTTGGGTCTTAAATAAGGTCATTACCCGAAGCGCCAAAAGAAAAGAAAATACAAATGTAAGACATGTAAAAGAGCCCTTGAGGGCCTACTTACAGAAATAAATTATTTTATTTTATTTATTTGCTTGTAGTGTGTTCGTTCGTACACGGCGCGCACACATTTACGCGCGCGTTGTATCTTTTGTTGGAAGAAATTATTGCTATTTATAATATTATAGTGTGATAAGTGCTAATTCTAACGCGTTTCCTACATAATTACCGGTCTAAATCTGTTAACAAAACGAAATACTTGAATCCTCAACAGCAAAGCGAGCAGTACTGAGGTTCAACATTTTATAGAAATGTTTAATTTAGCAGAGCAACCAGACTAACGATAGTATATCTTAATTCGACGCGATAAGAAGCAATGTCGTCCGTACGTGCGGTGCTAAAATGATAACGCTCAGTGGCTTTTAAAAGGAATTCCTTTTATTTTTGCCGAGTTATGACTTTAATACTCTTTAGAGTTGTCTCGGGAATATTTGGGTCCCTTGAACCGTGAGCAGTTCATAAATGTTATGTTTTAGGGTTCCATACTAAAAGGGTGACAACGGGAAACTAATACTTATCATCATCTTTTGAACCGTAATTGCTAGGCATTTGCGATTTTCAGACTGTGTTTTTCTATAACCGCTTACGGCGGCTCGAAGCCTTAAGGGCTAAAATCACTAGAAGGAACCCTATTACGTGGGAGGTCCCCCATGCAATGGACCGACCAGGTGAAATCGGCTGTGGGCGGGCCCTTGCATGAGTGCACCAGAATGTCCTCCAATCGGAGATGGCGGGGCATCATACAGCGAGCAATATCAGCAGTATCAGCACCGAGTAATACCAGCAGTTGATCACGAACGCTCTGTAAAGAGTGCAATGACTGAGAAGAAGTGTGTAATATAATATACTGTCTGTAAGTTTGACAGCGTGATAGTTGAAAGATACTTTTGAAGGAAACAGCCATGTCTCTAGCAACAATATCTGTCTACTGCGTAACTCTGATTCCCATGGAGTGACCTCACAAAGAAGCCACAGTGTGGCGTTTCGCGCGGAATGATCCTATTGTAAGTGATTACGTCATTGGTGCAACCGTGCATGGTAGTGTACTGCAAAATGGCGGCATTGGACGGGATATGTGTGTCGGTTACGACCTTTTGAGTTTAGGAAGAGTAAAATCGACATATTGGACGGGTGACGAATGGACAAATTAAATTGGAAGCAAAAACGGTTTGTTTTCTAGCATGCACAGCTAGCATGCATATCAGCATGTAACAGCCAGTATCAGAACATACATTGCATAGTACGTTGCGTTACAAACACGCGTTCCCATTAGGGAATGCAATACCCGGTCAAATTTGAAACCCGGGTATTACCTGACTCTAAATCAAGTCGGTTACCCGGGTAGCATTCCCTAGTTCCCATTAGCTGTTACATGCCAAATCGACTCGCGCGCGATTTTCTAAGTTAATCGGAATACGACAAAACTCATTAAGCCACTTGCGTGATACGCACACGCACGACTACGGTAACTCATAAACTGAAAAGTCCGAAGATATTGTCGCGATGGAACTTCCTGGGAAGTATAACTTGCCACTTGAACATTTCGGTCCAGCCCTCTTCGAGTAACCGGGGAACATAAGTATTGAGAACTTCCTCCTTTTTTGAAGTCTGTTAAGAGGAAACAGTAAGGTCGAGAGAATTGAAAATTAGGTATTTGTAAAATGTGTCGCTATCCCACACTGCCCGCCTCTCACCTGCAGAGCGCGATAGGGACAACTGCAGCTTGGACCGAAAATACCTTTTAAAATTTCATGAAAACAACGTTTCGTAGTCCCCTGATTTCTTCCCCAATACTTAACCTATTTAACTAATTTTTTCATTAAACATTAAAGAAAGGCTTTAGCCGTGTTTCTATGTTTTCCTTTTTTTTAATAATCTAGTCAAATTTGTTTTCTGGGTGTGTGAACACAGCGGAAAATCTGGCATTTTTTTTGGTTTTTGAAGGTTAATATCTCTTTTGAGAATCAATTTATCGTAAAAAGGAAAACATAGGAACATATAAATAGTAGCCATAGATTTTTGGACAAAAAATGATTGCTCTACTGGCATTATCCAGGGAGGAAACAGGGGACTACGTTTGTATGGAAAAACTGCCCTCCTGTTTCCTCTTAACAAGTGCATCAGTGGCATGCAGGGCGTCTTGACGGTAGAAACATGGTTATTCTTATTAGTTACTTGGAGAATCAGAATGCACAACTTGGCTCTCAATTCCAGTGCACTGCACGACTGTATGGAGATAAGACTGATAAGATAGATGTCTACCTTAATTTCACTTAATTAACGTATCTAAATCAGGCGGCTACAGCCTCGTCCCATGCCAGCATTCCGTCGACGACAGCCGAATACCTATGTTTATAGAACATAACCGCCGCTTTAAACTTTTGGAACTACTCCAAAAACGTTATTACGAATATTAAAAGAGGGACGGCGCGATTCGAACGTTCACTTCAGTTTCAATATCGCCATTGGAAATGGAAAACATTCGAAAGTTGTGTAAATCGAAAATATGTTTATTCGATACGTATTCTGCATGCTAATGTCATAAAGGAACACAGGGCTGCATTTGGGGAAGGGCAGGCGGTTAGAAACTCGGAAGACAGACATAACATTCAGGGCTTGCAGGATAGCGCATTTACTATCATAGGCAGCTGTATCACTGAGCGTTGTGGTATTTCTATGGCTTATTAAAACTGTGATAATATTGAAAAAAATCCAGGTTGATAACGGACGGATTGTTCCACTACATCCACCACATCGACTCCCAATGGATATCTGCAAAAAACTAATTTTTGCACTTTACAAGAAAAATCAATTCTGCGAATCAAAACTGCCGTGCCGACCCTGCATAAAATACGATACTCAAATACAGCTACAATGAATTCACACGCACACATCCAAATATATGCGCGGGAGAATTGTCAAATTCTGTTAGTATAGAACGACCCTCACTAATTCACACATTAATAAAAGATCCTATAATCTATTTAATCGTTCACAAGTAAGCTTTCTTCAATGCCGCGTAAAAAACCCTTCATTTCACAAACAATACCAGTCAAACCTTTCATCGAATTCGTTAATGTTTATTCATCAGCACTCTAGTTAATTTACAACTCGAGTACCTTCGAAAGGGTTCCATTCATTAACAATTTGATAAACTACCTAATTACGCCCCCTTTATGGTTCAAATTCAAATTCAAATTCTTTATTTCATAAAAAACACGTTTTAGTGATCCAAGGGATGGAGCCGCCCTGTAAGCAAAAAATTGCCTGTGTCGGGAGACACCGCTCTTCCTTAGGTAACATGAGGTTTAAACAATTTATGACTCTTACTCTTAAAACTTAAAGTTATACAACTATAGAGATCAGGTCTTGTGTGTGTGTGTGTGTGTGTGTGTGTGTGTGTGTGTGTGTGTGTGTTAGAATCCTCGTAGCAAATTCTCTATCTCTTCATAGGTTTTAGTCTTAAGCCACTTTATTAGGAGCGTTTTGACTTCATGGTAAGGTTTCGAATGAATGTCTAATAATTTATTTATTTTGTTATAAAGTTGCGCAGATTTTGTGTTGTATTGTGACCTAGCAAAGGTGGTTCGAGTTTTAGATATGTTAATAATGTTAGTTATTACTCTTTTTTTATTATAATTTGGATTATATGGTATGGTCTTATGTTTTTTCAATGTTGTTTGTAAAACAAATAGTTTTCTAACCGACAGTAATCCACTAATCTGGTATAAGAGATCGGTGGGAAATGTAATTTTTTTGAAGTGCATTACTTTTAATAGTGCACGTTGTGCACGTTCAAGGTGTAAAAAGCGACTTTTTGCAGCACCGCCCCAGACAGATATGCAGTATACCAAGACAGATTGTGCCAAGGACATATATATTTCATTTAAAATGTTGCGAGACTTTACTTTTTCCGTGATTATTGTACTTGGCACAATGTGCCTTAGCGTCTTGAATATCCAGAGTAATTTTCTGGTTCTAGTTATGACTTGGTCAATGTGGGAGTACCAATTGAGGTGCTCATCTAACATAACTCCCAGATACTTGATTTGAGCAATTTTTTCGATTAATGGGCAGCTACAATTTTTAGTGTCACAGGACAGACCAGAGTGTATTTTGAGTCTCATATTTTGGGTGGGTTGTTTACTATTTCTGATGCTGAAACACATATATTTTGTTTTGCTGGTGTTTAGTGTCAGTAGGTTCATTCTTAACCATTTAGAGATCTGAACCATACCTAATTCCGTGCTGACTTGGACATCATTCCACGATTTGGCAGAAAACACAACTGCAGTGTCATCGGCATAGGAAAAAAGCTTTGCATCAGGTATTACCATATTACAGAGGTCGTTGATATAAATCAGAAACAGTGTAGGTCCTAGCACACTTCCCTGGGGTACACCGTAAGAAACATCTTCATCTGTACTGACGTGTTGTGATAACTTCACCCTTTGCTTCCTGTCAGAGAGATAATTTTGAAATAGAGAGAGTGGTATACCTCTAATACCCATTTTTTCAAGTTTGTGTAGAAGGATAGGGACAGAGACGGTGTCAAAGGCCTTTTTAAGGTCTAGAAAGACAGCTAGACACTTATTGTTATTATCAAGGTTTTCAACTACGAGCGAGGTTAGAGAAGATATTGCGTCTTCAGTAGACATTCCATGTCTGAAACCAAATTGTGAGGCCGATAGTAGATTAAATTTATTCAAGTAGCTGAGAAGTCTGGAGTTAAGAAGCTTTTCCAGAATCTTCGAGATTACAGGTAGAACTGAGATCGGCCTGTAGTTATTGACGTCGTCTCTGTCCCCACCCTTGTATACAGGGGTAATTAAGGATTGTTTCAAGGATTTTGGGAATATCCCGTGGCTAAAGCTTAGATTTATTAGATGTGTAATAATAGGGACTATTTCTTTGGATACGAATTTTAAAAAGCTACTTGAGATATTGTCCCAGCCCGGAGCACTGCTGGACTTGAGATTCATCAGCGTATTATACACTTCGTCTGGGGTAGTAGGCAGTAATACAAATGAGCTAGTTTGTGCTGGAAGCCGACCAAGGAACCGGTTTAAGTCATCCTGAGGGTTTGGAACAATTTGTTGGGCCAGCTCTTTCCCGATGCTAGCAAAGTATTTATTTATATAATTGGCTGATTCTGTAGGGGTAGCCTTGATGTTTAATAATTCTGAATGAACTTTATTAGATTTGTTTGTGGTCGTCAGGTTTTTTATATTTTTCCAAAGAAGCTTGTTGTTATTAACTGATTTAGCCAGAAGCTCACGTTCATAACTTCTTTTTAGTTTCTTTATAAGTTTATTGCAAAAATTTCTGTAACGAATATAGGTTAGTTTTATAATTTTGTCGTCAGGGTTATTACGTGCTTTTATTTGTAACTTATTCCGGTTTCGTATGCAACGCAATATGCCTGGCGTTATCCATGGTTTGATTATGCGCTGCATGCTAGGTATAACAGTAATTTTAGTACTTTCTTTTATGGATTCGCTAAGTGTGTATATTAAGCGGTCTGTTACAGCTTCGGGATCTTGGCAAAACATTAGTTCGGAGAGGTTTTTTTCTTGAAGATATTTTAAAGCATTTTCAAAATTAATAGTGGTTTTAGTTTTAGTTATAGTTGAGGTTTTTTTTATTTTGGAAAGTGACAGAATCGTAGTGAAATGGTCTGTTATTGAGGTTTTAATTATAGCTATAGTAGGGGAGTATTTAGCTTTGTTAATCTTTAGAATAAAATGATCTAGGCAATTTTTTTCCCTAGTAGGTTTAGTATGACCGGCTAGAAGTCCAAGAGTCGATAGGGTGTTCAAGTAATATGTTCTGTTTTTAAATTCATGCAATGGTTCAGGCGTTTTTTGTTTAATATTAATGTTAATATCACCCGTAATTATTATACTGTTTCCCGTATTTAATTGTTCTAAATGGGTCTTTAGGGAATCTGTGAAGTTTTCTACGTTGGTGATTGCGGGAGATCGATAGATACATAATACGATGTTGTTAAGGATGTCCAGTTGAAGACAAGATGCATGGGTTAATTTTATTTCTGTGACTTTATGTTTTAGAGAGTTCTTAATGTAAACCACTACTCCGTCATTCTGGTTCAACTGTAAAGTGGTAGAGTATGAATCGTAGTCCGGTAGTTGCGGTAAGAGTTTATTGGAATTTAGTCTACATTCTGTAAAGCAGATTACGTCGGGTTTGAAAGTAAGGCTAGTTAGCATAACTGTAAAGTCGTCGAAATTACAATAAATACTCCTGATGTTTTGAGATATTATGGTGAGATCATTTTTGTGAACTTGCATTTGACTCTTTAGTTCGACCGTACTGTCACATTCAATAATTCGTGCCATTTCAATGTCGTCCAATTCCGTTATTGCTTGTAAGGCGTTACACATTGTTGTCGTAATAAGATAAGCACGTAAATATTAGTAAAATGTATTGCATATCATATACTGTCCATGTAAATAGTATTGGAGGTGACATAGAGTTTGGTAATATTGGTCGGTTGATGATATATCTAGGTTGAGAATATGGAGGATAGAGATTAACATTATTTTTTATTGCTGAGCTTTGAGTGAGTAAGTGTGCGAGTTGTGTGTGTATTTGTAAGTATATATATTGGCGACGTAAAATCAAGTTATTTTGTGTAAGTGTGTGTGGTTTGCCTGAGTATTAGAGTAAATCTTGTTCAAATTGGAATGCTTCTAAAAACGATGTCGCTATAAACGTCTTGTATGAATTTAAGCGGTTGTCGTTTGGTTTGTCCAATGCCGCCTGAAGGACGCATTAACTATGTAGGCTTCACACGTATGTCTGCGCAGTTTGCGTCTTATATTATGCGAGTTGAAATAACGGCATTTAATAGTAGATTGTGTCACAAGGGAGCAATATAATGTATTTACGGTGAAGGCGTACATTGAATCCGGAGCAAAGCGAAGGATTCTATTCTACAGTAGAACCTTTAGCGTAGTAATTCTAATTTAAAACCTGAATTTCAAGTGGCAACAATCAAGTGTAGATAAAAAATAATTCTGCTACTATTTGACAGATAGAGGTTTAAGGAATGAGTTGTGTGTGAACTGTTTCCAAAATCAAGATAAATGGAAATTAAAAAAGACATGAAAGTTCTTGAACAGAAAAGTGCTACTTTGATCCTAGGAAATAAAATAGTACATTGTGTATCAAGGGCGGTAAGTAAGGAATTATTATAATTCCTTTACCGCCCGTGGCACACACAATGTTTTTCATCACACTTGTGAGGAAATCTGATTAAAATAACCTTAGTTAACCTAAATAAAATTATAAAACAGACAGTGACTTTAGTGACATATATCCATAGACAATGCGAATGTCAAGTCACGTTCGGAAACCATAGCGGTAAAGACCTAAAATGGTTGATTTTATATTTGCAAAATACTGAAATAGACTATTTAAACATTTAATTAATGTTACAGAAATATGTGTTTACATGTATTTGCAATAACAGTTCTCTTTAAATAAATATTTCAGTTATAAAAGTTAAAAAACGTAAGTTGGCGTTTCGTTTGAAAATGACAAATAAGAATAAAACAGAACCAGCGTTTCAAATTTAAAAAGAAAACCATATAATACGCCCTAGGGCGTAATAGGTAATTTACGGCCCGCAGAACCTACGTGTAATCACACCATTTTCGAGCAAGTGTGATGAAAAAGTTTTTTTTAAATAGTGCGTAGTATTCAGAGAAAAGGCTTTAAAACTTTAACTGCAACAAGTTTGCTTTCTAGTGACATTATACGGCTAATGGCATTACAAGAGCCAAGGTGTGACTAATGCACGTCCCGCAATCGCCCCGAGCACTGACGCTAATACTTGACACTTACAAATCGTTCCGGAGACGGCTATACAGACGACAGTTGTTACGAAGTTCCGGAAGTTTGTTATCGGAATAACTTTCCTAAGAAAAAAAAACCAAGTTTAGCCAATTAATCTACGAGACGAGCGAATTCACGAGATACTACAATATTTGAAGGATACAGAGAAAAAACATGTCTAGTCACCTCTTTTTGAAAATGAGATTTTAATCTCAAGATGTAGAGCTCGAAATGAACTATAACTTACCACGTGATTACCGGTGGATAACGTAAATTAATACATAAGACGTATTGATTTTAATAACCATATTTTTATTAAAAAAAAACCCGACCGCGGTGCACTTTGAAACTGCATAAAATCCGCCATTTTGTTTATTTTAACGAACTTCATACCCAGTGACACTCGCACCATCAAGACGAATCTAATGACGTATCATTTATCAAAATCGGATGTGCCGTTGAGTAGTTATGAGCGGACATAGGAACGGACATTCATACATACATACATACAGGTCAAACATATTCAGAATCTGATGCAGCCAATAAATAGTACCCAAATAGTACCGACGAAATACCTAGGTGAAAAAAATAGTACCCTTAAACTTTTCGAAATATAAGGCCTGTTCACGGTGTACGCTACCGGGCGTCAAGCTGGCGTACACCGTTTGTATCTCTGGAACGGCTTGGTTTTTGGAAACGCTTTATATCTCAAAAAGCAGAGATATTCCATGACTTAACGGTGTACAAAATTTCAAACCGTCAGGCTGGCGTACCCGGAAATTTCTTATAGAAAGAGCTCTCTATATCTCGGCTTCTACGATAGCTAGAGAAATGAAATTGTAGGGCCCTAGGGTACTATTTAGGTTCTATTTTTTGAGATATAAAGCGTTTCCAAAAACCAAGCCGTTCCAGAGATACAAACGGTGTACGCCAGCTTGACGCCCGGTAGCGTACACCGTGAACAGGCCTTATATTTCAGAAAGTTTAAGGGTACTATTTTTTTCACCTAGGTATTTCGTCGGTACTATTTGGGTACTATTTATTGGCTGCATCAGATTCTGAATATCTTTACGGTGTACGCTATCTTGACGGACACGAAACGCAGCCTAAGGTTGGTATACTAATACCATTTGTCTAAACTTTTGTCATTCTTTGGCGCTTGCCAAAAAAATCGAATCTATTGATAAGCGTAATATGTGACACGATTCTTTGTCTTATACGTATCGTTGCCAGGCAAAAGGCAATTAACCGCTTTCAATAAAGTCCTATTAACAGTGCAACTGGTTACTGGTATGAAGATGCAAAGAAACTATCTATGTATGTGTGCATGTATGTAAACACTATATTGCACATAATATTAAACAGAAACAATACAAAAATCAATAACATACAAGGCGAACTTATCCACGTAAGGGATATCTTCCAGCTAACCTTTAAGCAAATATCGCCTTTATCGACAAGTGGTTTTTTCATCGGAACGTCACTTAAAAAGACTAAACTTGCAAAGGGCGCCGCAAGGGTCATCGACCCCGGGTTTCGTGTAGGGCTCCCTCGGTGACCCTGCCTAGTTATACGGCTGGCGTGACGCCAGGAGACGGAAATTACGGAGATCTATCTGAGGACTGGATTATGTTTGCGAGGAAATTGGCCCGAGCAAGGTAATTTTTTACTACCCTGAAATTAGGGTTCCGCGACTGTAAAAGAAAAATGGAGATATTTTAAAAATTCTTAAGCCTAACACAAAGGTTAACTGCCACCGTCTTAGATTAATTTGTATTTGTAATGTGTTTTTCTGGTGTGCAATAAAGATTTGTATTGTGAGCGTTTTCCAAAAAAAATACCGGGGTAGCTACTTTCTCAAAATATGGACTTTTGAGGTTTTTCTGGCTCAGAATCGTTAGTGTTAGTACATTCGAACCTTATACGTAAAAAAAAGTGTCCCAAAATTTGTATGGGATTTTTGTCTTTCCACTACGTCACGTTCATACAAACGCTATGCAAAATGGTGACATAAATTATGTCACCATATTATATATATATATAATATATATTTCGGTTGCGCTACCGAAATCATACCGAAACAAACGGTATGACGTCATACCGCTTTAAAACGCTACCTTCATTTTTCGGTTATGCAGTCCCTGGACATAATGGAAAAAAAAAATTGGGACACTTTTTTTTACGTATAAGGTTCGAAAGTACTAACGATTCTGAGCCAAAAAAACCTCACAAGTCCATATTTTGAGAAAGTAGCTACCCCGGTATTGTTTTTGGAAAACGCTCTTGTACAGTAGAGTTCATTTACGACCCTATCATGTCAGGAGCATAAAAGCGTGTTCAGATATTTTTGTTCTCTTATGTGTAGATATAAATAAACTCGACTGTACTATACTAGCAACTAGCATTGTATTTATTGGAAGAGAATCCTTATAGGGAAAAGTTGGCCTTCGTACTTACTTATTCCACCTGCTTTATATTAACCTGTTTTTATGTACAGTAAAGTGTTTACTTTCCAGTTGGACATTCGTGTTGTATATGGACTTATGTCACTTTCTGATTTAATATTTTCTTTTCATACTGGGTCAATTAGTAAGGTTATATTATTAAAATTTCCTCACAAAGGAATTACAAACTCGTGTTATTAAAACCCTCGGTTTCACCTCGGGTTTATAACAAACAAACGAGTGTTTGTTTGTGTAATTCCTTACTTACCGCCCTAGATACACAATGTACTAATACGTCGATAGACTAGTTGAATTAAATTGCAATATGACTTTCAATGATGCTACAACCGTATTAATCATGTAGAAAAGAAATCTATTTATACTTGATATTGTGAATTAAGTTTTTATTTTCAAAAGCGACAGCGCCCCCGTGTATAGCACCAACACCCCCCAATTTCTTTCAAAGCCCATACCGCCCCCGGGGAATCCTCAGTGCCCACTGGGGGGTGCTAAGGAGCACTTTGGGAACCTATGTGCTGGTCACGGACTTTAATTGTTAAGCCATTTACGGTTCAGTCTAATTTTGTCATGTAATACACAATCTATGACACGACTATTGTAAGGTGAACCCTGACTCAACAATTAAAGTCCGTGAGTGTACAGCTGTGCAGCTAAGTACCCAGACTCGTTATGTATTTCACAACAATATCGGATGTTTGCCTCAGCGCGTCAGGCCCGTGCGACGGCGACGCGGCGACGTGTCTCGCCAGAGTAAAATAGGTAAGCTTACTGTGGGGATAAACTCCTAGCGCTTTTCCCCGTTTCTAAGAAAGCGTTAAAGTTTACGGGTACTTTAGATATAAAGTGAATTTTCAAATTATACAATTAACTTACTAGTTTAAAAATATGAAGTAATTTTTGTATTGTTAACAAATTAAGAGTTAGTTAACAAGTAGTAAATCCCACTAATATTATACCTAAATGTGAAAGTTTGTGAAGATGTTTGGATGTTTGTTACCTAATAACGGGGTGACAACTGGATGGATCAAGCAGAAATTTGGCATCTAAGTAGACCAAGTCCTGGATTGACACATAGGATACTCTACATCCTGGTAAAGAGTTCCTTTGGGACAATAACGGGAACAACGCGGGCGAAGCCGCGGGAAAATGCTAGTTCACAATAATTGTGATTTTAACTTGTGCATTGTTCATTGAAGTGTTCGGCCTATGATACGTATATTATATTACTTATTTTTGGACCAGAATTTTTAGAAGTGCTCAATAAAGTCACAGAGGCAACAATAGGATAGACGACAAAAAAACCTGTTTAGTCCGTCAGTTAGATCATAAAAAAATATTATACGCCTATTTTTTCTTTTGTTTCACAAACAAAAAATTACGAGGATACAGTGCTTAGAAGTTTCGAGTCATGTCACGCTTTGGAACAATTTTCACCTAGGACTAGGAGTGACGTCACAAGCCCCCCACTCCGGAAGTTTGAAGACCTATACCTTCGTAGATTTTTAATAATTTGATAAACCAAAAAATACGTGTCCCGTATTTTTCCATAATTTAACTGACGGACTAAATCTAAATAGAATGATATTTTTTTAACCCAGTCGTCATCCAGGATTTTTGGATTTTGCCACATTCATAGTTAAAATTATTCCTATGAAAGATACATGATGCCTTTGGTACAAACCTGCCCTTATCATCAGTCTACACAATAATATTTACCCGAAACCACGCCATGTGAGTGAGTCAGCGTCAGCGGTCACCGATCGACGATCTGTCGTCCGCAGCCCGACCGTATCACGAGGGTGTAAGGCGCAGAATCGCTTGCACATCGCTATTTTTTAGACATTATCGCTTATTATGGGTTTTATTTCTGCGCATTGCGTTGTGACTGGCTTTTATTTTTATAGTGTGCTATTCTGCGGATAAGTGGCGTACCAACCATACATACAACTTGCCCAATCGGTATGACAATGGTAACGCGCATGTATAACGCAGCTCAGTCTACAGTAGGCCCAGAAAGTGGCCTATCACTTTTAAACTCTAATACCACTCAACACGCACACATGCAAGCGCGCGATGTACCTTTTGTAAACAAAAATATTGTCAGGAGCATAATAGCGTGTTGAGATATTTTTGTACTCTTATATGTGTAGATTTAAATGAACTCGACTGTACACAGTAGCTAGCTACGTTTCTTACCGCGACACGGTTGTATCGTGGACAGATATAGTTTATGTAACGACAGACGTGTAACTGGAACATGCGAAGGGCACGTTACGTTGGAATGTTGACTGGCTTTATGTCCACGCGAACAGAAATGTATCTCTATCATTAGACTTAGATACCCAAACAACTTGATTGCCTTATACAGTAACCGCTCTTTTTTTTTCATTTAAGTGACCAGCGAATAACTTCGATATGTCTTTAATATTAGTGTGCAGTTCTCCGAGCCTTTTCACGCGTAGTTGGAAAGTAATTCTTGTCCCACGATTATTTACAACGACATCGCTACAACTTTGATCAAACTAGACACAGCCTCAGGACTGACTTTCGGTTTCACGAGCCTAACTAGGGTTTGCATAATCGCCAGGGTTCATAACTCTTTACATGAACATTAGACTCTTCTCTCTCGTCTTACTTCCATTTACATAAAACAGATAACTATATCTGTCAAGCAATACCCTCAATTTTTTGATATAAGTAAATCTCTTAGACAGTGAGCAATACCCATAAGAACAGACTTCCGACTGTGTAGACCTTATCATAAATTAAAAATTCATAAATTAATATGCTGCCAAATGACATCAAAACTTTACCGGATAAATTATTCAAATCCAAAATTCATACATGGCTAGTTGAGAAATGTTAGTTAAGGAGTATCTGGAGGATGAACCTATTACTTATTAGTGAAATTGTTTAGGTATTTAAGAAACTTAGTTTAAGGGTCTGACATCTAATGTATTAATATTTACCCAAATAGTAGAATTCTATGTATATAGTTTTTATATATAATGTTAAGCACATAATTTAAATTTGCACGCCAGTATAGGCAGAATTCACAAGTACCTTCATATTAACCTGTCATCTTATTATTAATTTACTTGAATTCTAGCAAATAAAGGATTGAATTTGAATTTAGACCTAGCTGATTAGTCAAACAATAAAAAAATACTTTTGTGAAATATTAAGATCAATTTTTTTTATTTAATTTTTATTAAGATCAATCAGCGGAAACCTCCAATTTGTCTAGTCCGTAATTGAACATAGTTGTCCCCATGAACGAAAGCATTACAGTATTGTATTGTGGATACAGAGATTAGTGGTTGAGTGGAGTCCAGTTATGATTAAGGTCCTAATCCTAAAGTATAACATAACATGTAATGTCGACAGCCAATTTCCATGTTCAGGGTGACCACTATTTACAACAATCAAAATTCCCTGACTTTTCCCGGTTTTCCAGCCGTTTTTTCTAGTTTTTCCCTGACTATAATCTTAACCCTTAAAGGCATGATTTTATTTATCGTTACTAAAAAAAATATGTGGATACCTAATGGCGTAATTAATACTAGAAAAATATAAAAAAAAATTAGTAAGCTGGTAATCTTTATGATATGTGCTACAACATTATACCACAGATTATATAATAGTTCTTCGAACAGATACGACACTCTCCCGCAACACAATAGAAAAGAACATTCTGGAATCATAACGCCCGAAGTGCGGTCGTCGACCCCGCGCGGCGTAAAATCAGTGGCTGTCGACCGATACCCAAATAAATTATTTCACAAATAGATTGAATTAAAGTAATTTTAAATGTGAGAAGTTCTTCGACTGCTAACGAGACTACGAGAAATGTACATGGTGCTAGGTATGGAATGCATTACTCGTAAACTCGTGATAGAGTATAGATAGAGTACACTTATATCAGATCTATCAAATGAAGCTTACTTAGTCTTTACCTATGTCTCTAAACATGTCACCAGGTGACATAGCAAACGAAAAAATCAGTCTGGGTATGTTACAATTAATAAAATACTTAGAAATTTGATATTATCATAACAGGTATCATAACGTCTCCTCGTCCTTGGGTAGTGCAAAAAACGATAAATCTTTGTTTAACTGGATATTCTTGCAGCCGTCTACACTGCAACGCGCACGCCCGCCCCATCACGAACAAAATAATAATATTTAATTATAAATACGCGATCGAAGTGCAGTGCGACGCGGTCCATGCGAGCGCTTTTGTTTTTTTTTTTGTGCGTGAACAGGCTGTCAAGGAGCTGTCAAAACTATCGGACTTCGTAGCGGTAGGCTGCACGCATGCGAGCGCGTGGCAACCAACTGAGTTTTGTACCGCCGGCGGTACGTGACGTCACTCAAGGTCGCGCTCGGCGAAAAACGAGTGTCGGCCCCCTGATTATACTAAAAAATAATTACTTATTTTGTTAAAAACTGTTATAAACACACTCAACGAAAACCTTAAATATTTAACTTTTTCAAAATTGCCGCCATTTTGCTCAAAAAATCTAATAACTTTTTTTTAAATACAATTTTGCCAAAAATATTTATGGATGTATTCGGAATCTAACACGTAAATGTCACATTTATTAAAAAAATAAATGTGATTTTGGATAGCTGCATATTGCTGCACTGGCCATCAAATATATGATGCAGATATACATCATTATGCATTTAAGGGTTAAATGTAATAAGGATGATATATACAGGGTGTTTGGTCCATCGTTTGCCAAATTAAAATGGCGGATAGGTGGGGTTATTTTCTATCCCTCTACGCCCTCTAAAAAAATTTTTGGCCCACGTGTATTTTTTTTCTTTCTTTTGTTGTTTTTAAAGAATTTACAGGGCCGACGCGTTTAAATTTGAATTAAAAAAAAAGTAAGTGCAAAAGAGATGAAATGTTTATTGCATCGTGATGTGTAACGTTTCACGGTTGTATCAGAGTTAAAATTACTGACATGTTACTGCTAGATTTCTTTTTACTGACCTTCAAATGTTTTACAACATGTAAAAATTTAGTCAAAGATGAATTTTGATTTGCAATAAAAAAAACTAAATGAGACCCACGTTCTTAAAATTGTTTTAAAAAATTCTGTGCTCTATCCTCTTTCTAATGATGTACAATAATCCCAAAGAACCTTTAATGAACTTTATTTTTTCCCGATTTTTTGTAACGGACGCAACAGGCAAATTAACGATGCCCAAACATTGACGCTGTATCTTCGCGGGTTTTCATTTTTCGGTGACCAGGCTTGCAGGTTGTGAAGATGTAAATTCCCTGACCTTCAATAAATTTCCCTGACAATTCCCTGACTTTTCCATGACTAGTGAAATTCCCTGACATTTCCCGGTTTTCCCGGTTTTCCAGAAAGTGGCCACCCTGATGTTTCTTACAATAGCTTTTCTTGCTTAGCGTTTAATTTCCAATGCATTCGACTGAGTGCAGCCGCGCTTGAACAATGTCATTCGTATTGTTAAAATGCTTGGAATATACGCTCTTTTGACACTAGGATGGCAGTGTGGGTGTTTCGACGGCTTTCTCGCGACGTCACGTTTTGGGTAAATCCCAACAGTTTACGTATCCGTTGATTTTATTATAGCTGCACCGGAAATACGAGACGGGCGACGTTTCTTGCGCACGACGATAGCGCAGAATAAGTAACTCCAAGTATAAAGCTTTTCGTGTTGGCGGTAACTTGTGTAAGTAGTTACGGCTGCACATAACAAAAATCACACAGGTGAGTGTCACCAACGAAGTTGCCAAGCTATAGTCCAACTAGGGCTTGCAATTCGAATATTCGAATTCTTCGAATATTCGGCTAATTTTGCTATTCGAATAATACCTGGCAAGGTATTCGAATATTCGAATAATTTTACTACCTATTTAAATTAAATGGAATTTAAATTAAAATGCTAACAAAGGACATAATAAAGAAGGATAAAGTAATCAATTAAATTTTTTCAAACTAAATATACCTAAAATAGCGCAGCGTAACTTTTTACGCTATAAAAAACAATGATTAAATTAAAAAATAGAATATCCTCTCTAGGCTGAGCTGCAGCCTTTGGTATGGTGTTCTTTTTGCATGAGTCATTAACTTTCTTAATCGCAAGGACAATTTTTTGGGAGAAGTATGCGCCAGCTCTGGGATCTCTCGAAGCATGGACCAGTTAGTTAAAATTTCTAAAACTAATATCCTCGTGAGGCCGATGAGGGAGTGATGAGCAGGGGAGCATTTATGAAATTAAAATTCTATTCTCATCTTAATAAACTCGAAAATTACTTCAGCAAAATATCCCAAATTTAGGAAACGAGTTTTACGAGGATAAACCTACCAATTTAGTTAAGGTACAAAAAAGCTGTGACGGGACAGCTTTATGATTTGGGACTGGTTATACGCTGAACCGGCCTGTTAAAGGTTGCCTGAATGCGGAATGCAGCCGACTAACTACCCACCAGGGCTTGTGGACACGTTGCACCAGCATGTGCACCAGGGCTCTACGGAGCTTCCATGTGGCCGGCGCTTCTGTTGCATGAAAGGCCGTGTCGCCCCACCTAATTAACGTCCATGCCACCAGAGCATGACCTTCAGAGCATGTGTGGGGAACTCTTAGACAGATTGCTATTCTCAGGTAACTCGGGTCCAGGTGGTTTTAGTGGGTATGTCTTCTCCTTCTGAGGGCGTGAGTCCGACATGACTCCCAAAAGGATTTTTTTTATGAAATAGGGGGCAAACGAGAAAACGGTCCGGAAACACTGCAGGCGACAATTTATTCCACAGTTCAGTCGTGCGAGGCAGGAAGTTTCTAGCAAAACGCACAGTTGTGGACTGCCAACCATCTAAGTGGTGAGGATGGAAATATTGTCGCGTAGGACGATGGCGGAAAGATGCGGCAGGGATCAATCCGAACTATTCCTCGGAGCACTCCCCGTCATACAGACGATAGAAAATGCAGAGCGAGGCTACATCTCTACGCAGTGCCAAGGAGTCGAGCCGATCTGAAATATCTTGGCAGCCGACGATACGAGTAGCTCTCCGCTGAATGCGGTCTAGAGGGAGAAGCTGGTACTGGGGAGCCCCAGCCCATAGATGAGAACAGTATTCCATACGTAGACGGACCTGCGCCTTATAAAGCTGTAGGCGGTGGGCCGGAGTGAAATACTGTCTCGATCTGTTGAGCACACCGAGCTTCTTAGAGGCTAATTTAGCGTTACTCTCTAAATGGCCGCGGAACTAGACTTCACTCGATATGTCGACACCAAGGATTGCAATAGTGGCTGTGGCAGTTAGGTGGGGGTGCTCTCAAAACGAGGTGATGCAACAAACGTAAGGTTTTTAGCGGTGAAAGCGCAAACCTGTGTCTTCGTAGGGTTAAAACGGACTAGATTAAGTAGACCCCATTCTGTAACTTATTTTAGGGAAGTTTCAATTTCAGACACAAGTCTGTTACGGCTCTCGATGACGTTATCCCGAGAAATATTGGCGCGGCCGGTGTAGGAGGCATCACCCGTGCTGTCATTTGCATAACAGTGAATGCCACAGATTTGCAGCATGTCGCTGATATGCGGGAGAACAACGTAGGCGATAGCACACAGCCTTGCGGGACACCAGCATTCACAGACATGGATTCAGAGCACTCACCGTCAACTACGACCTTTATGCATCTGGCTGCTAGGAAGCTACTGACCCATTCGCATAATTTCTCGGAAAGCCCATAAAATGGAAACTTCGAAAGAAGTGCTTTGTGTTGTGCCAAACCCAATCAAAATCCTTCGCCATGCAAACTAACGGCCAATGCTTCACCCTTAGTCTCGATCGCCTGTGCCCAACGATGTGTTAGGTAGACCAGAAGATCACCAGCTGAGCGGCCTTTACGGAAACCGTATTGGGGGTCACTAAGCAACTGGTGGTCCTCTAGGTACCGAAGGAGCTGGCAGTTGATAATGGACTCCCATTATCTTCGAGAACAGAGAGGTTATGGGTATCGGCCTGTAGTTGGATGGGTTTGAGCGGTCGCCTTTTTTTAATGTAATAGGTTTTGAGTAAGACTAATTAAGTTTGATTAGTCTTAAGGTAATCGCAGCGTAAAAAATATCTCTTCTAACATGTTTTTCACTAAAAATACTAAGAAAAACGATTTTT
The DNA here is from genome assembly GCA_947034925.1 of Eudemis profundana. Taxonomy (NCBI): domain Eukaryota; kingdom Metazoa; phylum Arthropoda; class Insecta; order Lepidoptera; family Tortricidae; genus Eudemis; species Eudemis profundana. Next base: position 11,723,597 of record OX344820.1, on the reverse strand, counting down.
TAATAGTTTTTGGTAGTATTCGAATAATATTCGAATATCTACAAAATCAAATTCGAATATTCGAATATTTGAAAAAGTCGAATATTTGCAAGCCCTAAGTCCAACTTCGGCCGCTTTGGAGCGCGCGCCACTTATTCACACAGACGCGCGATAGAACTGTGTGAGTGCATCCAAAGAACTCGATTCCTCGTTCCTACCGACTTGGCTAATATCAGGCATTTGAGCACCTTTTATTCTACAGCTCTCAAGGAAAATGTACACTAAATCTGCATCGGCTTGCCCAAGGATATCTTTTACGCCACGCTACTGCCCTCTACCTTCAATTCCTTTATATGGAGAACGGAGCTTAATATTATATTGAATTTTACAAACTAACATCTCAAGCCAGCTCTTTAGCCTGTTAGTCATGTGCTAGAAAAATACGGTACATTTTGCATACCTAAATAATGTATATTAGTCATGCATTCTACTTGTTTGCGGTCAAAATTCGTTCTGCAGTAGTATTTTATCGTCGTCGTATCGTGTGGTATCGGCGAATTTTTTACGCATAACTATATGTGGTGAGCATGGGGTGAGTAAGAAAGCACATTAACATCAAGCGTGTCAAGGGGAAAATAGTAACGAAACTGATAAAAAAAATTATCAGTTACGTTACTATATTCCCCTATATTTAGTTTGGGCGTAACGAAACTGAGATTCAAAATTTGTATGGAATTGGACAAAAAAAAGTAAAAGGTCATTTTTTTCTGCAATTGACCCATAATAGCCCAGCTTTAAATTTTCAACCTCCCATTTCGGTCCCCTTTAAAAAAAAGTAAAAAGTTATAATATGTTTTTTATGTTCAGTAGGCTAGCCTAGAGCCTAGCTAGAGGGTCGGCGACTTTTAAAACTATTCCAAATTTCAAATCGATAGCAGCAGTAGTTCCTAAGATATCTGGCTGTGACAGACGGACAGACAGACAGAGTCGCACCACGAGCGAGGGTTCCTTTTTTACCATTTTGGTACGGAACCCTAAAAATGGAGGCCTACTGTCCACGACCTAAGATCAACGGAAATGAATGATAAACTGCTATCAATTCCATTGAACTTGACTCAATTCCGCGAAGTTATTGTAGCTTTTATCAGAAGTGTTATTTTATTTACAAAAAAAAAACATGTGTGCAACGCGTGAATAGAGATACGCACATCTGTGCAAATGTGTTATTGTTTTAATTTGTAGGTACATAATACTGTACTTTACCTACTTGGGAGTCTTCTTGTATATTTCCTTTTGTTTTTTCGTGAGATGTGCAAGAATTGTGATGTAAATTGTTTTGCCAAACGTCAAAAAGTATATCCACGATTTACTCTCATCTGTATTAGGCTGTTTTTCCACCAGAGCTGTGCAAGGTAGCGAGGCGGTGTGATAGACGTGCGCAAAATGTCACTAAAGTGAAAAGAGTGATATGAATCTTCAGCTCTCAAATATGTATGTATCATTCTTTTGTCAACAGCTCATTATCCAAATCCGAATATTTCCGAACGAAAGAGAGAGCATATAGGTATACGGTGACAAGACAAGGACGAAAAGTCCGTGTTTATCGTAGCTTTTTTTAGCAGCTCACGTCTCAATAGAGCTACTTGAGAGCGAGTGAAAGAGTGAGTTGAAAGATATACTGAGTTGTTTGAATCGGAACTGAGCTAGTAAGCCGGTGAGCTAGACCGACTGATATTGCTCTTTTGAAGTACTCACTCGCGAGCTACACATGTCTAGTGTGTGAGGAAAAAATCCACCAATCAACGTGCCTAGGAAGAAAGTAGCATTTCTTTACTAAATAAGCAGGGATAGACTATAACGCAGGCTAAATTAGTCCCTCCAAATCGGATAAGCAACGCTCATCGCTCAGCGCTTAATGCCCTAAGCAAACATTAAGATAATTCCAGTAATTTAGCTCAGCATCCCACTGCGAAGTCAACAGTACCCACAAGGGCGAGATTCTACATTTTGAGGGTTTGAGTTGCCTAGAACAACTGCGGCGCTTAAGCCTTTGCCGTTGTGTATTATAAAATCAAAGCTCGTATTGTTAAGTCAACTTGTGTTAATTCAATTGTGTACTTTAATATCCTCTTGAATGTATGTCTAGAGACAGACTAATTGTAATTTTGATAGGATGCTCCCAATTTCATAATCGAGCATTTTTCCAAGAAGTCACGTTAGGTTATACTAAAGTTGTGTTTAAATGCCGTTTAACTAAACTTTCCACTTTGTTACCAAACCCTTTTTTTTAATTTAGAAACTGACAAACTCGCAACCCATTCCCGGGCATAGCGATTGTCGGACCGGATGGTCGGCCGTGGCGTTCCCTGGGGTCGAACCAGGTCGCTAGCCGGACCACCCTCGTGTGTCGATTGTGTGACGCACACAGTCGACCCTAGAGATGTGCCATTCTCGGAAACGTTCTCCGTTTAGTATGGAGAGAGAACGTTCTCGAGAACATTTCCCATACAAAACTGAGAACGTTTCCGAGAATTCTCGAGAACGGCACAACCAGTGCCGGGGGTGTCTGGGGTCGACCCAGGTCACCTTGTCTCGACCTCCCTCGTAGGAATCGGGCTAGGTGGGGGCCTGAACGCCACGCGGACCAGCGGGAAGGATGAAGCGGATCATCCTGTCCTTATGTGAACGTGTGTATCGAACTAATGGGAAACCACCAACCAAACCAAACCTTTGCTGTTGACATTAAGGCTGCGGCTGCTCTGAGGCGGAGACGAGCGGAGCGGAGAGGAGACGTGTAGGATCGACCAATCAGTTTAAATCCACATCTCGTCAATGTCAATGGAGACAGCGAACACTAATGTGATTGGTCGATCGCTACGTTTCCTCTGCTGCGCTCGTCTCCGCTTCAGTGGAGGCGCAGTTTAACTGTTAGTTTTGTCACCGCCATCACAATATAATAGCGGTAATTTTTCTTCCAGCAAAAGGTACATCGCGCGTTTGAATGTGTGCGCTCCGTGTACGGACGCACTAAAAGCAAAGTTTTAAGAATACGTAAGAATGCTCCAGCATGGATCGTACTCACACAGACGTACTATCGCGCGTCTGTGTGAATACGTGTCGCGCGCTACTAAACGGCCGAAGTTGGACTACTTGTTTATTTATTTATTTAAACTTTATTGCACAAAAGAAAACTTATCGTACAAAAGGCGAACTTAATGCCATAAGGCATCTTTATATACTTTGCCGCCGCTAACAAACTGGAATTCTCTTCGGAAAAATTGTCAATCTTGTCAAGAAAATTATTGGAATTCCTTTCCATCGTCTGTTTGCGTTGACCTACCTACCAGTTGTGCCAGGCTGGTTCCAGAGCGTAAATAAATTTCCATCCTTTTAAAACGGTGAAACTGTGGAAAATTCTAAACCTTTTTCGATTTCATGTGTTCAATTCTTTAGAGCAGCGGTCGGCAACCGCTTAGCAGCCAAGGGCCACATAGTAGCTAAGGAACTTGACGCAAGCAGCACTTTGCTAATAATTTGTGATTTTAGACTATTCGGAACATAGTGACCGCAATACAAACTGGAATATAGGGCCGCAAGTGAGCGGTTCACAGGCCGCATGCGGCCCGCGGGCCGCAGGTTGCCGACCGCTGCTTTAGAGAAAGGGGACACAAGGATTTCCATGAAAACCTAAGAAGCATTTAAATTTATTTGAAATTGTGTTTTATTTTTATACACACAAAGTCGATATTGCGACAAAGTAGGTAAGATGTTATGCGAAATTTGTTAATCTAAACGAAGGGCCATGCGTTTTGAGATAAGATAGTGTTTAATAGGTATGACGGTGGAATGATATCACCTGACGAATTCCAAAGGGGCGTATTGTCTAGATGTTTACTTGTAAATTAGACCTTAAGTCTTAAAGTATTAGGTTTAAGTTTGTTCATCAATAAACGGCAATAAACACATTTAAAAATGTTTTATTTCGTCGAAGATTTTTTTTATTAGTTCATACAAAAACAAATTGAACGCCAAAATGAGACGTCTAAATAAATTAGGTCTTAGTTTGTTAAGGCGTGCAGAACCGGGATATTTTAGTATCAGAGAACCGGGAATTCCCGGTACTGTCATAATAAAACTTCCCGGTTCTGCATGCCCTAAAGTTTGTCAAACGGCAGTACCTAACCACATTCGAGAAATATTTTATTTATGATTGAAGATTTTTTCTACTAGTTTATACAGAAGAGAATTTAATGCGAAAGCCCAGGCCAGGTAAGGGACCAGTATGATAGCGAGACACGTACTTATACTAGTTACTTAATCTGTGATGCTACGGCCACATTATCGGGATTCGGCGAATAATTGTGTTGACGTCTCGTTCTCTTTGTATGTTACAGAAAGAGATGTCAACACGAATCTTCGATAATGTAGACGTAGTGTGCGCCATCAATAAAATTAAAAACCGATAACTTTTTCAAACACCATAGCAAAGTCCAATTCAATAAATTGCTTCTTACATCACAACAAAACCGTAAGTCTTCATACCGCTCATAGTCACATACGTCGTTTTTCAACTAGGTACAAGAGATTTTTCTCCATACTTCGATTCGTAGCAATTTGAAGGGGATAAAATGGCCGAATTATACATGTGATAATAGGAGACATTAGGGCATGACTTGTCAAATGATGTATGTTTACTTAACTCTAGTTCAAATCTCAACCTTATGTCGTTACAATAAGGTTCAGTTTCAAGGGATAAATAAATATTTTGTAAGGCTTTTAGGTAAGTAATACCCTTCGAGTACCTGTCGTAACGGGAATTACGGGAATTCAGAAGCGAAACAGCAGAATACTTATTCTGGTTATAGATAACGATTTTATTAGTCTAGAATGAAAATAGGTATGTACCTATATGGTATGGACTATTAGCAAGGTACACTTACGGACAATGTATTCATTTTCTATACATATAATTGTTCATAAAAAGTTACCCGAATTCATTGTCCGTGAGTGTCTATTGAAGTACGGTCTCACATGCCCACAGTGCCGGGATATGAAAATGCGACCAATGGCTTGTAGGCAAGGCACTAAGGCCGGCTAATTCAAAATAGAAAGAAGAAAGAAAATACATTTATATATGACAGCACAAAAGTTAGTAGGTAAGTAGAAATCAAAAAGAAAACACAAAGAAATCTCGCTGCCACAAAAAGGTCCCACCTCAGCATAATGCCAACTCTAGAGCCGGCGCTGGTCTCCCGATGGAACCAGACAGGGTGACGTCACGGTGAGTTATTCGTCCGATCTGTCCAGAATATAAATACTTTATCTATCTTAATACCTTTTTCTACTCCTGTACTGTTATCTGTCTTTTACTTGGTCACGAACACTAATATAAGAACATATATAATATGAGTTCAGAGAAGTCTATACTCTTTGGCAATATCGGGTACGATGTGGGTGTTGGGATACATAGGTTAAATGAATGAATGTTCTGTGCGATAATATAACTATATTAACTTCGTGTACAAACTATTTAAAACTAAGTAACAGATATTAAGGTACAAAATAATCAACGCTTTAAAATAACCTAGGAGGATATAAAATCGACTCGACTAGTGCGCGGATGGGAACTGACTGACCTAGGAGCGATATAAGATCGACTCGACTAGTGTACGTATCAACACAGACTGGCCAAGCGTCAGGCACGCTACCAGGCAAGAAGCCTGGTCGGATTCCCAAGCGGAAACGCTTCCCACGCTGGGATCTATTGCTCGACCAGATGGGCCTTGTCAAACCGTTGTACTTTACAACCAGCGTCGGAACAATTGCGCTAAAAAGGTTTATAGTACTAAACAAAGACCTAACATTTGGCCAATGCCGACAAGCTTATTTATGCAACGGTCAATAGGTACCGTTCTAAAGAAATAAAAGTTTACAATTCTTTTGTGTGTCTGACTTACAGTTAGACTTTTAGGAATTTGTTTATTACTGAAATATTTATGCACAAATATAACTGTAAGTCAGTCGCCACAGTACCCCCTTACCAGTGAAGAAGTCACGATAAAAGAAAAATTACGTTAACAATACAATTAAAAATATAAAAACACTGTAAACAAAATACTGTAAATTAATTAGTATACACACATAAGGGGCACAAAAATACAGAAAGGCAAAACATCATACATTAATTGCTAAACACACACAATAGTCAAAAATTTTACTACCTACTAAATCTAAACAATACAAAATATCAGTACATCTATATTACAGTAGACAATTGTTAGTTACAAATTGCTTAACTGCTTTGTTAGAAACCCAAATCATACAAGAATACAACTTTTACTGTTAAAAAAAAAAAAAATATTTTACAAGTCAAGGCATTTAGGTACATTTACACATAGTCATAAATTGGGTAAAAGGTAATAAAATCAAAATAAACAACATTTTATTAAACACGGTCAAAAAACACGATTACAAAAATAGCTTAAGTAAACATAATAAAACTTAATTAATAACACCTATTATTTAATACCAGCCCGGTAATAATCCGGGAAGCGAACTTGTCTACCTGACCTGGTTCGGGTGACGTCACTATTAGTAGTCACTGGCGGTGTCTGTTGTACTATGGGTACAGGTGCTAAAACAATGTCTGAAGGACGAGTTTGCCGCTGTACCGTAAACTGTAATAAGTCATCTTCGGACTCTGGCGACGGTTGTATGTTATCTGCTAGTACATAAGCAGGTTTTAATCGATCCACGGAAACAGTAATGTTATGACCACGTCTGTTGATAACAAAAGTTTTATCACCTCTTGACACAACAGCATAAGGTCCTTCATATGGCGATTGCAAGGGTCTCTTAGAAGCGTCGATGCGGACAAACACATGACTTGTTGTTTTTAAGTCCTTATATACAAATGTTGGGTTATTCCCATGCTGAGTACCTGCGATCGGTTGTAGTTTGATGAAATTATCTTTCAACTGACCGACGAAATCCTGAGTATTATAATCGCTGGTTGTTCGGGGCAATAAAAATTCTCCAGGTAAACGGATAGTTTCACCGTAGACCATTTCAGCGGGTGTTGCTTGGAGATCGTCTTTAAATGCAGCGCGAATACCCATCATAACGGTAGGTAAAACTTGTGTCCATTGAACGTTCTGATGACACTTGATTGCTGCTTTTAATTGTCGGTGAAATCGTTCTATCATCCCGTTAGCTTGCGGGTGATAAGCTGTGGTTCGCAATTGAGTCGTACCAGTCAGATTGTTCAGGCTTCTAAACAGGTGCGATTCAAAGTTTCGGCCTTGATCCGTAGTAACACGCAAAGGAACGCCAAAACTTGCGACCCAATTAGTGTAAAATGCACGTGCGACGGTTTCGGCTTCTTGGTTCTCTATAGGAATTGCTTCAGGCCATCTAGAAAACCGATCTATGCACGTCAAAATATATCTATAACCTTCTGATATAGGCATAACAACAATATCTATGTGCACATGTTCGAATCTAGTTGATGGTGGTGCGAACGATCCAACAGGAGCTGACACGTGACGTGTAACTTTAGTACGCTGACATTGTAAGCAACTTCTTGTCCATTCTCTGCAGTCTGATTTGATAGACGGCCAGACGAATTTCTGAGTAGCTAATTTAATTGTCGCTTTGGCTCCTGGATGTGAAAGTTGATGAACAGTATTAAAAGCTGTCTTGCGGAAAGGTTCAGTTATGTACGGTCTAACAGATGTCGTAGAAATATCGCAATAAATACTTTCATCGAACCCAGGTAACTGTACAAGTTTCAGCTGTAGCGTCGAATCGGTTTTACTAAGTAGCGATCGTAAAGTGGCATCCGTCTTTTGTGATATCGCAAGGGCTTTCCAATTAATACCTTGTTCCATTGGTTCAATTTCAATACGAGACATTGTATCGGCAGGTATATTTTGCTCACCGCTAATGTGCCTGATATCGGTTGTAAATTGTCCGATAAAATCCAGGTAGCGGAATTGTCTCGGGGTGCACTGCTTATCTTTCTTTGAAAATGCGAAGACAATAGGTTTATGGTCGGTGTATATTGTAAACGTTCGAGCCTCTAAATGATGTCTTAATTGTTTAACGGCAGCATAGATTGCGTATAGCTCGCGATCGTACGCTGAGAAATTTTTTTTCGGACGCTGATAACTTTTTCGAGAAAAACACTAATGGTTGCCACGCGCCGTCGATCTTTTGTTGAAGTGCCGCGCCTATTGTGTAGTCTGAAGCGTCGGTAAATAGTGCCAATTCAGCGTTATCTTTAGGATGCGCTAACATTGTCGCATCGGCTAGGCATTGTTTGCAGGCCTCAAAATCCTTAATTGTTTCCGGAGTCCATTGAATTGGCGCCTTGCCTTTAAGGTTGCCTTTAAGTAAATCGCTTAAATTTGCTTGATGTGAAGCAGCCTTAGGTATAAAACGTCTGTAGAAGTTTAGCATACCTAAGAACTGTCGTAGTTGCTTCGCCGTTGTCGGAAGTGGAAAGGAGCGTATGGCTTCAACTTTCCCAGGTAAAGGGCGTGTGCCCTCGGCAGACACTAGGTAACCTAAAAATTCAACTTGGTCCTGTCCAAACACACACTTTGAAGGGTTTATCACTACACTATAATCACTTAATTGCTTAAACACAGTCTCTAAATGTTTTAAGTGTTCATCACTGTCACTGGAGGCAATTAAAATGTCATCTATGTAACAATAACAAAAGTCTAGACCACGTAACACTTCGTCCATAAAACGTTGAAAACTTTGCGCCGCATTCCTAAGTCCAAAGGTCATGAACTTAAACTCATATAATCCAAATGGCGTAGTGATAGCAGTTTTCGGTATATCTTCCTCCGCCACCGGAATTTGATTAAACGCACGCACTAAGTCTACAGTTGAAAACACCTTTTTACCGTTAAGGTTTTGTGCGAAGTCTTCAATGTGCCGAACGGGATACTGGTCCGGCAACGTGCGGTCATTAAGCGCACGGTAATCTCCACAGGGTCGCCATCCATTGTCTTTCTTTTGTACCATGTGAAGCGGGGATGCCCAGCTACTTTGTGATGGGCGGGCAATACCCAATTTTAACATTGCGTCGAATTCTTTCTTCGCAGCGATAAGACGGTCGGGCGCTAATCGTCTCGGTCTTTGAGCGACCGGCGGTCCCGGTTTCGTGGTAATAAAATGCTTTGTGTTATGTCTCTTAGTATGGGCCGCCGCTCCGTCGGGTTTAGTTATCTCGCCGTACTGTTTTAATAGTGCATGATACGGCGAGTCACCGGCTATTGTTTTTATTGTGGGCACGGGATCATGCTCAGCTACCTGGCCGGTAATTGTCAGCTGCGTTACTGCGTCTATAATCCTTTGCCGTCGAGCATCGACCAATAAGTTATAATGATTTAAGTCCACAAAAACACTATAATTATAATCTGTATCCACAACACACGTACCAGTATTACCGCTTAATGTCAGATCACGTCGGGGTCACCAATTTGGCAAATATCGGGTACAATGTGGGTGTTGGGATACATAGGTTAAATGAATGAATGTTCTGTGCGATAATATAACTATATTAACTTCGTGTACAAACTATTTAAAACTAAGTAACAGATATTAAGGTACAAAATAATCAACGCTTTAAAATAACCTAGGAGGATATAAAATCGACTCGACTAGTGCGCGGATGGGAACTGACTGACCTAGGAGCGATATAAGATCGACTCGACTAGTGTACGTATCAACACAGACTGGCCAAGCGTCAGGCACGCTACCAGGCAAGAAGCCTGGTCGGATTCCCAAGCGGAAACGCTTCCCACGCTGGGATCTATTGCTCGACCAGATGGGCCTTGTCAAACCGTTGTACTTTACAACCAGCGTCGGAACAATTGCGCTAAAAAGGTTTATAGTACTAAACAAAGACCTAACATTTGGCCAATGCCGACAAGCTTATTTATGCAACGGTCAATAGGTACCGTTCTAAAGAAATAAAAGTTTACAATTCTTTTGTGTGTCTGACTTACAGTTAGACTTTTAGGAATTTGTTTATTACTGAAATATTTATGCACAAATATAACTGTAAGTCAGTCGCCACAACTCTATTCCCCATAACAGCACTAGTGTCGTTATAGCCACTTTACGTTATTGCTAACAACCACAGACTTCTAAATCTAGGTTAAACTGAGGTCAAGGATTAAGCGCTCAATTTTAACTTTACGGTAAAAATGCACAACTACCAACTTAACAAACAATTAAAATCCTACGGCTTTTAAGAAAAACAAAACTTTCTGAACTAAATTCATTGATGCCAACATAAAAACAAAAGTATTTTTAATATATTCACTGCGTGTCAACTTCATTTAAAAAATAAAAAGTTTACCATAGACACATACTGACAGTCATACGTCATATTTGCCTTCTTTGCAGGTTATGCCTTGTTTGTATTTTAAAACCTGTCGTAGAAAAAGTATTGTATGCAACGTTGTATAATTAAGTCAAAAAACGCTCATTGCGTCTCTATTTGCGATACTCGCCGCATTCGCGGCTCGTATCGCAACTCACGCAATTCGCATTTTTTGAACCTTCTTATACAACTGTTGCATAAAATACTATTAAACGAGTAGGTAATTCTTGTATATTTATTTATCTCTCGGATCTGACCGTACTATTAACGTATCAGACACGGTATGACAAATGGAACCTGCTAGTTAGTGGAGCATTCCACGAAAACGTTTCGTAAGGGACACTACCTTTTTAAAACTTTTGACACGTAAAATTAGGAAACTGAATCTGTCTGTCCATCTTAAAGCCAAGTTATACATTAGTAATATTATAACTTGGCTTTAAGATGGTTAGTGTTTCTTAGCCGCTAACAAGTTTTATTAGGGTATCTTATCTACCATAGCGTTTCGTATGGAACAAAAAGTACATGTTTTCATGGAATGCTCCTACTATATCTAGGTACAACGCATATGAAGTAGAACATTTTGGCACTCCAAAAAGCATCCGATTTATTCCATCGACGAGCCTAATTGGCTTTTAGTTCGTTAATAAACAAGTCTGGTTTCCTCTGTCGGCGTGATAATGCGATATCTATCGTGCCTCTCGCTCGCACGCCAGCTGTGCGACAGAGACGGACAGGCCGGAGTCTGGGCCGTTACCATGATAACACCCTTAGTCTGGCTGGCTACCTATTTTGGGATTATTCTCCGACTTTATACTTCATAATTACATTTACGTCTATAAATTTGTGTATATTTTTTTCTGTAAGGTTTTATTTGGCTGCCAACAAAGGGTCTTCTCACATTGTCGACGCTGAAACGGTTTAAGGAGACACTATCTATGCGAACAGTAAAGGAAACTTATTAGACACTTACTGGTTACAAATGTCAATGTCTAGTGAGTCGTGGTCGTGGCTACACTAACGTTAATCGTCCTTGATCGCGATAATAACGGCCTTTTCCATTAATGTGGTCCCAGCATGATAGAGTACAAGATTTGGATTGGCGGCACCAGTTGGCAGCACCTTCGTTGTGCACGTTCCCTATTACTTATTTTTATGTTTGGAAAGGCAAACGAGCACACAGGTCACCTGATGGTAAGTGACTTCTGAGGCACATGGACATTTGCAATCTTAATATTACAAATGCGTTGCCAACCCTGAAGACTAAGATAGAATGCCTCTATGCTAGTAATTTCACCGGCCGTCTTACCCCCACACCGGAACACAACATACGCAGACACAATATGACGACATAGTTGTCTTAAAGTGAATCAGAGTGTATATCGACGGAAACGCTGGATTCCCGCTGACTGCATTTCTTTTGTTACGTCACTGCACGCTATCGCTGCGTGACGTCATCGCTAACGCTGCGTGTGACACGATAAGCTTGTACTGATATCTTGTTTGCTTACACTGTATTGACAATTTCTATTCCGGGACTAAGAAAGAACACGAGCTACGATTACCATGGAACTTATGCCAAGGGTAAGGGGTCATCCACAAGATACGTCACACGATTTCTCAGACTTTTAGACCCTTAAAAGCTAATACAATAATTAACTATTTCTTACTAATAACACAAATTTGTGAAGTTTTAAAGTGCGTTCGTTTAGTTAGATCAGTGTTTTTCAAACTATTGCATGGCACGACCCCCTTTGTATGCCAAAATATTTCGCGACCCCCTATCCTCCACGATATCTAACCTGAATTTTATTTCTTTTACACTTTTGAGCGTTTTTGTTTTATTTTTTCTATCTGTCTGAGGTTTCTCGACCCTCGCGACCCCCTTCTAGAGGCTCTGCGACCCCCTGGGGAGTCGCGACCCACACTTTGAAAAACACTGAGTTAGATGTTTGTTACTAACATAAAAAAAAATCTTGTCTAAAAGTGTTTTTTTGAGACAAGCTTTTATTGCCGACTGTACTTTTCTGCACGTTAAAACTAATCAAATTAGCTGATTAGATCGACTGCATCATCAGATCACTCCATGTCATAATATAATAATAATATTGCATTGTCATCTGATTTATATCAAAATTTCGCTCAATCGGGAAATGGGTCGAATGAGGGTGTTTAGAAATCATAAACCCACCAGCTGGCAGCAGGGTGGCGAAAGGTCTTTTTGACAGTAGGCGTCAAGATCCGACCAATCACACCACCTGATTTTGACATCTACTGCCAAATATACCTTGCGCCACCCTGCTGCCAGCTGGTGGATTTATGATTTCTAAACACCCTCATTTAATTTACATGGACATGTGAAACTAAATAAAAGCTTGTAAAAAATAACCGAAATCGATCAGTACTTCAAACATCTAAAGCCTTTAAATATTCAACAAAACCTCTGGCATAAAAAGGGTTTGAAAAAGCAAAAAAATGAGGGTAACACAGCCCCGCTTCAAAAAGGCCTAACTACAGTCGTTTGTGAGACACAATACGTCTTCATACCTACGTGTATAAAAAATATGTCGGGGGACTCTTTTAAAGGTCGTCCTACTATTAATTTTAATTACCTACATCGGAGTTTCATTTTATATCGTTGGAAAAAGCTCGGATTTTCGCAAAAAATGTTCGCTTTATTGATACGGGTTGAAACTGTTTTTGATTAAAGCAGTTTATTAACATCGAGCAGAAATGAAACGTTTATTTTGAAAACAAACGAAGTCAGAGTAGGTACTATTAAAAAGTGCCTGTTATGTACAGTCACCATCAGATACTTGTATACACTACAGCAGCGGTCGGCAACCTGCCCGGCCCGTGAACCGCTCACTTGCGGCCCGCGAGCCTCCCTGGCTATTTTGTACCTATGTTCTATATTCGCTGTCGCAGTCTCTATATTCAGAATTGTATAAAATCACCAGTTATTAACATAGTGCGGCCCGCGTCAAATACGTGAGCTACTATGTGGCCCTTGGCTGCTAAAAGGTTGCCGACCGCTGCACTACAGGGTGATCATAAATATCTGAACATGCACGCCTTGATAATACGAGTAGAGTCGTGTTCAGATGTTTGTGAGCGCATTGTTTGCTTTGGTTTAACATTACATCTCAAAACTTTTTGTTGTAGAAGAACTGTGTTGCGAGTAGGGTTGCCAGATTGAATTAACCTATTATCGGGAGCAGGAAACAATATGTCGGGATTTTGAGACTTTGGTCGGGCGGGAGATGGCCCGCGGGCTCGACGCGCGAGCTTTTTTTTTAGCCTGAAAGAGCAGAAATTTTCGCTGGCCGGACCACCTGTGTGGATCGAACTAAGTTTTAAAATGAAGTCGTTTGTCGGGAGATTTTCTTCTTTGTCGGGAGTCGGGAGGACATACAAAAAATCGGGAGAATCCCGCCAATTCCCGACCATCTGGCAACCCTAGTTGCGAGACTTGCATCTTTTGACTTCAGCGGTCGGCAACCTGCGCGGCCCGTTAACCGCTCACTTGCGGCCCGCGACCCTCTCTGGCTACTTTGTATGTAAAGGTCGCTATCGCAAAACCAAACTTCTAAGTTAACTTAAAAAAAGATAATGGCGGTATATGCCGCAAAAAACTTACATTTCGACTCTTTCAAGGAAACCAAAATTTATGGGGTAGTACTTTCCGTTGACCTAGAACTAGGGCATGCAATAGCGGTTTTACTTGTATGAAATTTGGCCAGTAATACCGTCTTATACTACAACTATAGGGAAAAATCTGATAAACCAAAAAAACTACTTTTTGATAATTAATTGTATCATACGGACCTCTGTCCCTTGCGATCTATAAATAGGCCGTTATCACAGCGGTGAGTCATATCTCTTAATACTGACACGTCATGCTTAATGACACCGAGGCTGAACACATTGCGGCGGCTAAAAACGCTTTGGGCTTAAAATCACTAAATTTCATTTTACCTCATTATCAATATTCCCAGATCTCAAAACTTCATGGCCTCAAAATACCTAAATTGCAGAATGCCTAAATTTTTTTCACAATCAACCGAAACCTTAATATCGCCGATGTTCAAATTACCTTAGGCTCATAATACCTAAACTTCAAAACAGCATTATGGCAAAACAACATATGCTTAAAACAACCAAACCTCAAAATACCTAAATTTATACTATCAAATAAACACTCGTAAAAAAAATTAGGTATTTTTGGAAAAATGCCTAAATTTAGGTATTTTGAGGTTTAGTTGTTTTGATATTTTGTCATTTCTGCCATTCGGTAATTGAAGGATTGTGCATTTCAATCTTCAGGCATTTAGAGAATATGCCGTTTTAAGTCAAAGTCATAATGAAATTCGTTCATTTTAAGAATGTTACAATTTGACATTTAGGTTTTATGAGCTCATGGTAATTTGAAAATAGGGTGTATTGGCAAATAAGGTATTATGAGATTTAGTGATTTTAAGCCCAAAGCCTAAAAACTACGCCTCCGGTGTTATAGTACCAATGGTACTTGGTAGTAATCTAATCACAGAAATATATCGAGGTACCAGGAAAGTGTATTGTACCTCGCTTGCTAAAAAGAATGGCGGCGACCTACTTTGCACGCCGTTAACTTCGGTTGCCGTCAATATTACTATCAGACTTGAAAATCTGATGATAATCGTATAATTATTTGTTCAAATACCACCAAATGAAATGGAAAATTTATGTTTTCCATCACTAAATTACACTTTTACACGCCAAACCAAAACGTTACACGCTAGGTTGTCATTAAGTTTGCCAGATGGTCGGGAATTGGCGGGATACTCCCGATTGTTTGTATGTACTCCCGACTCCCGACAAAGAAGAAAATCTCCCGACAAACGACTTCATTTTAAAACTTAGTCCGATCCACTCAAGGTGGTCTGACCAGCGAAAATTTCTGCTCTTTCAAACCAAACCTCCCGACCAAAGTCTCAAAATCCCGACATATTGTTTCCTGCTCCCGATAATAGGGTAATTCAATCTGGCAACGCTAGACGAACTCTAGATATATCGTCGACCGTAGGCTCAATTAGGGTAAGGCACAGGCAAAACAATGTCCGTTACGCTAAAGGATAATTCCAAATACATTGAAAATTAAGATATTCAATTCACATTTCCTTATTCTCCGCTAGATTTTTTTATTATTCGCTTAGAATGGTCCTTAAATTAAATACCTACACACTTTTATTTCTGTTGATTCGAAATAGGTACACTAGACTTAGGTACATAAGTTTTTAGCCGAGCGAGTCGTGACTTGGTCGTGGGCGGACCCTCCGACGCCTACTTTATAGTCACGTATTCCGACGTTTTTTGCTGGACCTACCTCGTTCTTTAGTTTGTCGGACTTCAAATCTAGAGAGCACAACATAGTGGAGGTAGGTATGAAGAAATTAACTTAATGCTGAATAGAGTTCTCTGTCAGTAAATAGTCAAAAAATAGTTAGCATAAACTGTTATTTCTTTCTTTTTTGAAGACGGTTTCATTGTTTTAAATTACTTTTTTTTCAGTAGTAATCGAATTACGCTGTCAATTACGTTTTCCTACTGAACCGATTTTGATGAAACTTGCACAGTTCCCTATGTTAGACTATACCTTGATTGAGACAAGAGTTTGTGCAGTGGCCTACAGTAAAACTGAAATGTTTTACTGCTTATCATTGAGTCAGAATAGCTAATGCTTTTCGACGCTGATTGCATTATAAAGGCTTTTCAGATAAACTGAACGCTCAGTATCAAAGAGACAAGATCATTATCAAATTCGACATTTTCCAGCCATACCTATTTATCAAAGAACAAAGAAATATTGTGTTGTACTGTACACAAAGTCAAAATATTGCTTCCTTTACTTTAACACTTTCAAAACCAAGAGGCTCGTAGCAGCTACGGGTTACATACGGGTTTTGCCATGTTATCAGCTACGTGGTTGCGAAACTTAAATATCGACGTCTGGTCGCTCCAAGAAACCGACTACGGCCAGTAAATAATCAACAAATAGTTTAACGAATGAAATAATTACATGAATATTCAAATAATTCCCGTAATAGGTGAAAAACAGCAAAGGCAATATGCATTTATTTTTATTTATTACTAAGAATATCATTAAGAATCATTAGTAACAAATTAATGTAATGCCTAATCCAGAGGTTCCCAAAGTGTGCGCCGTAGCCGGCACCGTGAGTCGATCCTCTGTTCTTTATCTAAAACCACAAATATAGATACCTATTTCTTTCGATTGTATCTATTTCAAATAGCTGACTAGGGTAGGGCGCCGTGACGATGTACTAAACTTGTAAGTGTGCCACGAGCCGAAAAAGATTATATTATAATAAACATTTATTCCTGCTCATTTATTTTTGTTAATTTTGCATCAATTTTGCCATCCAAAGGTTACCTGATAGAGATCACTCTGTAGCGATAAGAGCACCGATTCTGCCCTACATAACTAGGGCATGCAGTACCGGGAAATTTTAGTATGGCAGTACCGGGAATTCCCGGTGTTGCCATACTAAAATTTCCCGGTACTGCATGACCTATACATAACAGTACAGATAGTTAATATGATTCTCAGCATGGCAAAATTGGTTACAATTGCACTATATTGTATTGTACTGTTTAAAAGTACTATGTAGGAACTAGAGTAATCCTACTTATATTATAAATGAGAAGTTTGTAAAGATGTTTGGATGTTAGTTACTAAATAATGCAGTAACACCTGAATGGATTGAGCTGAAGTTTGCCATACAAGTAGACGAAATCCTGGATTGAAACGTAGCTTACTTTATGTATATCCCGGAAAAGAGTTCCTTTAGGACAATAACAGGAATAATGCAGGAAAAGTCATAGGTAAATGCTAGTTGTTTGAAAAATAACCCATTTGAATTTGCCGTCATCAGAAATTGGACATCCTGATTTAAAACAGGATACTTTATATCTAAGTAAAGAGTTTCCCTTGGGATAATAAGGGGAAACCGAGGTATTATTTTGCCATACACAACCTAAAGTGCAGTAAATTGGAAAAGAAATATATTAACCTATTGTACTTTAGGGTCTGTACTTTACAGCAGTATTGGCCACCAATTAGTTATTGGCCATTATTATTTTCACCTGCTTGAAATAAGAATTCTATACTTAACAAGCCTTCTACAATAACCTTGTATCATTACTATGTTTTCAACGCAAAATAGGCGCATGTTTGTCGTTGAGTTGCGGAAAAAAAAGCCTGCATTAACCAATACTATGTTTTCAAGCTTGTTTTTATGTGCTTGTTTTATGAATCCATGTTTGGAGCAAGTAAGTCGCTTGTGACCAAACATACATAATGTAAATAATGCAAAAAAGATTGTGGGTAAAAGCTCTAAAAATCTCCTAAGCTTAAAAATATGCCTAAGTTATTATATGCAGAGGTTGCACTTTAGAACAGTTCTTGGAAAAACAACTTGATTTCCGCTCAATAATCTTTGAACAGGAAAACCAACATGCTTAATGTGTTGAGGCAAAAACAAACAAATAGTTATTGAATACAAAATATGAGTATAAGAAAAATGTGGTTTTTAGTAAATATCAGTTTCATGGGCACTTTTATTATGAAATGTACTGTTAGGCGATACTTAAGGTATGTTTAAATACCGTCTAATCTGTCAGTTGGTGAAATATATTAAGTTTGACACTAATCGTCAGTTTTGTGATGACCTGTTAACTTCTAGTTAGGAGGTAATTTTACCACTTAATTTCTTCAGGGGTCCGGTTTCACGAAATAAAATGATCATTGCAGTATGTTTCTTAGGACCGCACTAAATATGTCAGCGGTCCGCCGTTTGGTGACCCCCTGCCCTAACATATCTCATCCCATCATGAGGAATGATACAATACGGATTCTTGTTCATTTTACAGTTTATTAATTAATGGTACATCAAGAGTGCAAGACAGTAGCTAAACAGAATGATATGGTGATTAATTCACCAGCAAGAACATGTTTTTTAAGTTTAATATGATGATTAGCAAATTTCAAGCCAATTATATATCTGAAAATGAGTGTATGTAATACTCCAACTACAGATATCAGAATCTTCAATAAAACCCACACTAATATCAAACATTGGCAAACAAATGTTTGTTTGTTGACAAACAAATACTTATATAATACAAAAGATGCAATATTCATTCAATAGAATTAGATATTAAGCATAAATTAGCCGCTTTGGCAAGGTGAATAAAGGAGACACTAAGATTCTTGTTTATAATTTTGGAAATGACAGACATAAAAAATTGTTTACTAGAAAATACGATACAAAGCATCGTCATATGCCATTAAGAATTAGTAGAACATGTAATTCATAGTGAAAACTATTTAAAATGCCTTAAAATAACATTCTGAAACAGTGTCCACTATAATAACAAATAGCAGAAAATTGCCAAATGCATGTTAATAAGAAAATTACTGAATGCTCCGGATGTGTAAAAAATGCTGTTTACACAATAATATGTTTAATATAACCACTGGAATAATCAAAATAGTTGATAATGCATGTTGTCAATGCTACCGGCGTACGATGTTGTTAGTAAACAATAACATATGACAGACCGATCACCTTGAACGCAAATTTCACCAGATTATTCTACGTATATTCGACTAGATAATGCCAAAAAACTGGCTTTTAAAGCCCTAAAGTGCCCGAGAAATCCTCAATTGAGTATTTTCTTGGACCTACGATCGACTGATAGCAACCATGTGGTGATAACGCGCCAAAATCAAACTTTTATTTATTTGACATGTGTGTATCAGTGTCAAGAGAAAATTTCAATGGCTTGTTATTATAATTCCTGAATCATTTACAGCATAGAACCGCAATAATATGCTATTAAAATTATTTATTTGATGAATAATATTTTCAGATCGCGAAACGCCCCTAGCGGTAAGAAAACGCAACATAAACATAATGGCCGACGCACAGTAGTTTCAATGAATATCTAAATGCGCAAAATACTTACACATTCCTCCTCTTTTTCCATTCCAGAGGGCATTTGAGGTACTGCACGATTAATCGCCGAGTAGTCCGGTAAATCCGGAAGCTCCTCGGCGAGATATATGGGCATTGGTTTCGATGCATCCAGGGCCCTCGCCCTAAACGAGAGCTTCGACATTTTGTTGACAGAACAAAACACGCTAGCGTCGACACTAAAATGCACTTATAAATCACTTTATAGCTCCTCCAGGAGGTCCTAAAGGACCGTAAACTGAACTTTACACACTCTAGTTCGTTCCCATGGTTAATTTTTGCACGCACTCAGTCACAATTAATGAAAAACCGTAACGAAACTTTACATATTGAGCGTACTTTACAGAAAGCCATCATGGCGGCTTTCCGTTTGTCGGACGACCATGACCAACTTCCACCTAGCACGATGTGCGCGGGAAGGAAACACGCGGGAACTTTTGGGATAATTTGACGACTATTTAGCTTTTTAGTCACAAAATGAAAATAAATTAACACTTTTATTTATTATTTTATTTTGGTAAAATTATTCACGCTAGATTTTATGTAATTTATTGGTCTTTTAAATATTACAACTTAATAAAATACTGATTTGACGCTGTGTGTCACTTTCAACCAGAGACAAGTCCCCATTTTTTACAATAGCGTCGATAAAGATGGCAACGATACATGGCTATACAGCCAATCCACAGACAATAAACTCTAGGGGCAAGTGCTCAACCTGTGGACACTTTCCAGAATTTGACTTTTAATCAGTTGTTAGACAAAAACTACGCGTATTATAAATGAATTCTTTATTTTGTTTTAATCACAATTAAACAATCTTCAAAGTCCACATATGTTTTCTACGCTAGCTATCCGCAGATGGCGGATAGAAGCATTTTAAAAAAAACACTCATTTTGTCCATAGGTACATCTACTGTCTGTACCTATGGACTCCAAAAACGTACCTATGGACGGTAACGTACCTACGGACATTAATCAACAACATACTTTTAAACAGAATAAACTTCTAGAATAACGTAATTAACAACATACAATTAAACAACATGTAATTATATGTTGCTCTGCATATCACAGTTACTTTTTTTCTTCTTGAAATCTAATATTCTTAGCAAAATCTCAAGTATAATTATGGGATTTTAAAATGCCTCCATTGTCAGCAGAAGAATATGCTGTGTGTAGTAATGCTGCTTTTTTAAGTAATCATATATCTGTTGCTCCTCAGTATCGCTAAATATCCTCCTGACATCATTTTTTAGGAGTTCTAAGCCTTCTTCACCAATATTTTGACAGTGATTTAATTTTATGTTTTTAAAGATTGTCGATTTTGGGATTTTAAACTTCTCTGCGGCTTTCCTTACTGAACTTCCATTTTCTACTTCCCAAACAGCTGCAGTCAGAGTGTCTAGGCATATCTTGTCTCTATTTTTCCCAGCTTTACTACGAGGCACTAAAACAAACAAAAATATTGTATATTAATTTTACTGTCCACAGGAACATTCAGTATAACTGTACCTATGGACAGTCCACAGGTACATTCACGGAGGTATCCACAGGTACAATTTCGGCGGTTTTTATTTTGAATTCATACCGGTCACTATAAATGCTACCTACGATTAACGAAATCTTGTAGAAATAACGTTTACATCATATAAATTAATATGCCATTGCAAAGACACCCGCAACATTTAGAGATTTTACATAAAACATGCTTTAAAAGAAGGTAAAAAATTACTTTTTGTCACAAAAACTTTCGGCAGCCTCAAAACACACAGTTTCTGTAATCAGTAAAGATGGCGATTAGCTAGTGTTGCCATATGAAAAAAATACTTTTCAAATAAGTGATTGGTATTTGACTATGGTTATTCGTTTTCTCTGTATGAGTAGTGTCCACAGGTAAAACCGTCCACACGTACAGCACTTGCCCCTACATACTGCAGCATTCCGTTCTACGCCGTTATTATTGAAATTTAATAAAAATGATTAGTATGTCAGAGTAATAATTTCTAATAAATGCTCATAAAGAGTACTTTTTTTCACATTCGTAAAAACGGAGTAGTAAATTAATATGACAGTCATTAATTAGAAATCAGTTAAGTTACATCCACACAGAATTCAATCTGGTCAGATTGCCAAAACAGACATCGCGTGTTTGAACTTGTCTTATGAGAACATTTTGCGCCTACCGTTCCCCGTTCTTTTACTCTACAGAGAGTTTTCAGCGATATAATGGTGTTGTTTTTGTTACGTTCCTATAGGTTGGCTGATGACATTGGCTCGTTTGGACGTAACTTATTAAATTCCGACATAATTATTATACCGGCTGTACATACTCATTGAGAAAAGGCAAGCAAGACTGACATAATATTCGTTTTTTTATTTCCATTCTGCGGTAATTATATTCTCAGTGTGTAGAAAAGTATGATTATATGTTATTGTTTACATCGTACAAACAGCAACACAGTTAACTATACACTTCAAAAATGGGAAATACTGCAAGAAAGAGAATCACACTTGAAGGCGTCGTGTTATGCATGTGTGCGTGTGTTTATGAGTATAAATTGGCTATTATGCAAAAGAGTTTTGAAACAATAATTTTTCTTTTATGGCTGATCCAACGTCATTATTGACATTAATGCCATATTATTGAATTCGTGGAAAATAATTAATAAATATAAATTACATTATATTCGTGCATCATATCAAAAATATGAAGCACCAATAAAAACATTAGCAATATAATTAGTTTATTTCATCCCAACGTTCGTCTGAAAGCTAAATCATAATTTTGACAAATTCACCTGTCTTGTTGAAATAAAACCTTTATTTACAGTATGGAAAAAAAAACTTTGCCCAAACAACTACAATGACAAAGCCCAAAGGCACATTACACATACGCAAACGTTATTTGATTTGAAGTTGACATAATGCAAATATAGATATCTCTTTCAATCGTTATCATTTTCTCTCTGCTCTGTCTTTAATGGGCAGTTAAGTGTGTTGCTGTTTGTACGATAAGCATGGCTTGCTTTTTTTTCTGATGGCGAGTGTGTACAGCCGGTATTAGAATAACCTTTTCTCGATATAACTTTGCAAAGCATTTCCCAGCTATAGACTTTTTTAAGGTAAAATCACTTTTTTTTTTACATAAGCCGACAACTCTCGCAACCCTGTTGAGCGTGGCGATTGTCGGACCGGGTGATCGGCCGTGGCGTTCCCGGGGGTCGAACCAGGTCGCTAGCCGGACCACCCCGAGGGGTAACATCATTCTATCCAATCTTCAAGAGATTGGATTAATTTGTTTTCTTTTTCCTTCCATCTTACCTCCATATTAAACAACCTTTAAAATAGGGGCACGGCAGTGCACAGGCAAGGTCTATTAGAAATATTAATATAGGGAATAAATAAAAAGAAAGCTATATCCAAATCTCTTTTATTACGTGATTCAATAAATAATTCTATCTTGTTATTTAAACAGTGGATTACATTGCATCTTCGTAAATCGTCAGTGATAGCATATTTCCTATTGTACATATACATTACGAATTTAACAGCTCATAAGCGGTCGAGCGCATACGTGTATAGACAGCTATTGTAGTCAGCGTCAAATATAGTCTGTAGCATCCAAATCATTATTGTATTTGAAAATTAATTATGATGTTGACATTCTTTAATTATTTACATTTTTTTCTTAGTTTAACGAATCGCTGTGTCAAATGTCACCTGCACAATGCTTCAGTAAAATACTGTAATTTGATTATTTAGCTGTAAGATTAAATTATAGAACTAAGCATATCGACTATGTCTGAAATGTGACCATGTCTGTATGATTTTGATTTTGACTCAAAAGCGCCAATCGTATGTACAGTCGAGTTCATTTAAGTCTACACTCTTACGCGAACAGAAATATCTGAACACGACCCTATTATCAGGACAGTAAAAGCGTGTTCATATATTTTCGTTCTCTTAAATGTGTAGATGTAAATGAACTCGACTGTACAAACGAAGCCATTGTTAACTGACCACCCATAGATTTTAAGGGCCTTATCGAGCGAGTTGCGAGCGTGTTTTCATACAGAGTTCGACGAAACCGCGACAAGTTTTGTATGAAAACACGCTCGCAGAACGCCAGTGTGAAAATGTCCTTACACTTTGCAATAAAGTTAACATTAGTTTACAAATGTACAGTTAACAGTGTGTCCGATTATATGTATATCGTAAAACATCTTTATGTCTATAGTATAGTCCGTACAACATAAGATCAAATGCTGTCAAACGAGCGCAAGCCAAAAACTACCTTATGCTCTAATGATAAGGTAGCTTTTGGCTTGTTTGTTTGACAGCATTTGATCTTAAAAAAAAAACAAAGCCGTGTTACGATATATATAGCGTTTTGGATGCTACATACTATATTGACGCCGATTGTCTATCTTGGAGGTACTTGGCAACATTTTTTAACCTTAGTTTGCACCTTGTCTGTAAGCAATATCAATGGCAAAAAATGTTATTCTTACGTTTCTGGATTAAAAGACAACGAGTGTTTAATAGTACATTATGTACTTACCTAGGGCGGACTTGTCTCAGATTGCAGGTATTTGACGCTCGAGCCAAAGGCAAAAGCGATAAATATGCGATCCGAGGCTTTCTTTGTTACCGGCCGTGGTAAGTATTTTACGTCTCCCCCAGGCCAGGCAGTGGGATTATCCGCCCCTGTACCGGGCGGTAATTGCCACTTTATGGCCAGGTGTGACGTAATAGTACACTACACAACTAGGGTGGTAATACAAAGAAAGGCCGAGATCGCAGATGTTTGCGGCCCGAGCTGCAAGCGAGGGACGTAAATATGTGGTCGAGGGCTTTCTTTATTACCTCCCGTGTTGTGTACAATCGAACCAACTGAATCATGACCCACTTTGCTGACAATTCGTTTGAAACTTTCCAACTTGTAAGGTCTATCGACACACTTAGGACGTTTTAGATCCTAGCAAAATTACGTCAATATAGCTCGGAGACAATTTTAACCTTTGTTATCATTGCAATAGAAACACATTTTACAGTCAATGTTTGAATCTCGAGCTAGCTCTCGCTTAGATAACCTTAACTTTTTGATGATGGAAAAATAATATTTCATAAATACAATGTTCTAAATGTGCGTCAAATGTCAAGTTATCAGTTGTCAGTCAATGTGAAAGAATAGAAACTAAATTGTAAAATGCTTAATCATTTTAAATGATGGCCAATTTAAAAGAACAGAGAGCTCGGATTATAGTCTCAAGTCAGGAAGGCTATGGCATACGAAAAAAATCACGCGAATAGAATATATCTCGGAATACAGTGACAGTGCACTCCATAAATGTCAGTGTCTAATAAAATGATAACAAGTTCCTCACCATGGAAATCTATCTTTAAGCAAATTTCGACCTACTTGCATTTAGAAGTTTTAGCAAAATGAGCTTATGGTGGGTCATGATTCAGTTGGTTCGATTGTACATCATTTTATGTCTACACTTGGCCAGACAGCG
Organism: Eudemis profundana; assembly: GCA_947034925.1. Taxonomy (NCBI): domain Eukaryota; kingdom Metazoa; phylum Arthropoda; class Insecta; order Lepidoptera; family Tortricidae; genus Eudemis; species Eudemis profundana. Next base: position 11,698,656 of record OX344820.1, on the reverse strand, counting down.
TGCGGAAAAAGCCACTTCATGGCTAGGTGTGGCATAAAAATTATAAATCCACCACTTGGAAGCATGGTGGGGATAAATATATTTGACAGTAGATGTCAAAACCTTATGGATAGGTGAATTTTGACACCTGCTGTAAAAAAAGACTTAGCCATCGTGACGCGTGTTGGATTTAGGTTTATTTTTTTATCCAAACAAGGCGAGTTCGTACTTCAGTCTCCAGAGACCCGGTGCAAACTCAGTGCCACTTTATAGAGGTTTAACGCTATTTCCGACTTTTCTGGACTCAATTGCGTGTAAATATAAAATCACGAGTCTGCCTAGTTGTCTAAAATAAGCATTACTTTTGTCTAAATCCATCCTATCATACATAAAAACATTTGAACAACAGCACGGCTAGCCCAAGACGACGCGACATATCTCGCGCGCGATGCGGCAAGTAACAGCCAACTAGAAGTCACCGGCATTAATTAATATATGATGACACGTGAAACGCATAAATATCTGAAAAGAGCCTGAATGCGCGTTCATATTGTCTCTTAAGGTGGATTTAGACCAAACGAATTCTAACCCCTCTACCAAATTCTTTGTTTACACACAAAGAATTGGGTAGAGTGGGGTTAGAATGTGTTAGAATTCGTTTGGTCTAAACCCACCTTTACATGACGTCCGTCTTGTGGTATTCGCGCGGCAATTCCATACGGACGTTTACAATACAAAACTTAACGAAATATTAACATTATTTATAATTTCATAAGACATTCGATTGTTGTTCGTGTATTTACAACAAGAGTTTAGAGAGACGAAAGTGTTTACTAAATAAGATATTTGGATAGAACTAGATGCCAATCTTAATCGTTTAGGCCCCGTCTCCACCAGAGCTCTGCGAGGGAAAATCTACCAATCAAAGTGCCTAGCACAGAACTATAGGTAGAAGGAAAGTGCATGTACCTCGCGTGTTAAAAAGAAGTGACGATGACCTACTTTGGACAGCCGCCAACTTCAGTTTCCTTTTTCATGGTGATGTTGCCATTATGTTTTTTTTTTTAATAAAACCTTCTTTTGACCTCTGCAAACTTAGCGTAGTCCTCTATCTCGATATTTTTTGTGGTGCCTAGCCTCTTTTTTTTTTAAGCCTGACAAACTTGCAAGCCTTAATGGCTGTTGCAAAAATCAGACCCAGGTGTCTAGCCGACATTGGTGTATTTTTTCCTCGCACAGTGGTGGAAACGCAACTTTACTCTCCATAAAATCTATATGCGATGCGACACCATCAGGTTTTGAAGAGGACACTTCTTAGTAACTTGTACAGTCGCCATCAGATATATCTGAGCTGTCAGTGTACTCATAAATATCTGAACACGGCTCTATTTTCATAGCATTAGAGCCGTGTTCAGATATTTATGAGTACACTGACAGCTCAGATATATCTGATGGCGACTGTATACATAGTAAAAAACAATTTAAATCACCTCTGGTAACACTTTTTTAAAAGAAAGTTATTTTTATTTAATGTCTCTTTATCGAATAATTCTTCTTTGATGTTAGTTATTCTTTCTCATTTGATCAAAGGTTAGCTGGAAGAGATCCCTTACAGGGATAAGTTCCCCTTTGTACGTAACCATTGATATTTCTACTGTTTCTGTATGATTTTATGTGCAATAAAGTGTTTACATACATACATAATTTATTGCAGAAGTAAATTCCATTTCATATGTGATTATTGATCAGTAACAAAGTTTATTCGTTATTACGTATTTCTCATGATAAGGTCATGCGTGTATATATATGATCGGCATAATAATTCTTCCCATATTAATTTGGAATAATTTCGTGATTTATTGATAAAAATACAGTACCCGCAATATCGAGGCACCGTCTGAAGTGTCCACTTATAATTTGCGTTTGTATCTCCGACATTCTAATAGTAAATTACTAACCTAGGGCGGTAAAACAATGAATGCCGCAGACTGCAGGTATTTGACGCCCGAGCCCAAGGCGAGGACGATAAATATGCGATCTGAGGCGTCCTTTATTACCGCCCCTGGTAAGTACAAAAATTTACCGTCTCCCCAAGCCATGAAGTGGGATCCGCACGCGTAGCGGGCGGTTATTGCCACTTTATGGCCAGGTGTGACGTAGACGTGCTTTTTTTTTATTTCACAACAGACTTCTCACTGCCATGTACCAACTCCAAAAACCCATAAACGCCTTTCATACTTGACCGTGTTTTTTCTCGATCTAAAATGTGACACTACGATGGGTTATTCCCACCATGTACCACCAAATTGATTTAGTGGTAACAGGTGGGAATAACCCACTACTATTAGTTAGAGCGAGTGAATCGTGCAGTGCAGCTACATTGCAAGAGTTAATAGTATTTAGTTATTTCTAAGGGACATACATAGATGTACAGTCAGATTCAAATATAAATCCCACAAATGGCCATAAATAGGCTTTTACCGCACGCAATGCGTACGGAAAAAGCCGCTTTCTGGCCAAGTGTAGACATAAAATGATCGCATATTTACGTCCCTCGCTTGCAGCTCGGGCAGCAAACATCTGCGATCTCGGCCTTTCTTTGTTTTACCACCCTAGTTGGGTAATGTACTATTTCAGTGTTTTTTTACATATGGGCCGAACACTGCCAAATATTCGTTTCTGACTGTACTCGCAAAATGGACTGAATATCATTGAGCAAAACTAATTAACTTATTTCGATTAAAAATGCATGAAAAGGAAATGTGATACAATATGATTAAATAAAATTAAAGCCAAATACATATCTACTCCTCAGTTTAGTATATTAAAAAAAATCTATCAACTATTTTTATTACATTATTTCGTCAAATATACAATTAAACTAAACACTAACTAGGTTTATTATAAATTTTGAACTTTGGCTCGAATATTTTACTGCTGCTTATAATTTCACTCAAGAAAAGTACAAAATAAATAACTGGCAACATAAATTCATCGTGATCAATAAAATAAATAAGGAATAAAAACTGGTACTCTGACGAAATAGGCGGTGTAAATACAGATATCCAAGTTCTCAGGAAAGTTCTCAGACATTCATGAGATTCCAAAGTTTATATTTTGAAAAAAATCCTAAACGAAATCTTATCGGTACATCAATGGGTATAATATAAATGGTAGAATCCGTTTATAACGACCGACCGGTTACAGCGACGATATAGCGAACTTGATTGGTTTCATATTGGTATACGTTCAATGAAAGCATCGTGTAGTACGACGTCCGGTTAGTACAGTTAGCATCGAATAATCTGTAACTTTCATAGCGACAGATATATGGTCACACATTTTTGTGCTTATAGTGTTAAAGATGTGTTAATTTACAAATGAAGGGTCCCCTGCAATAATGATGAATGAAAATGATTAAAATTAAAATTATTTTGAATCATTTTAATTTTAAGTAACTAAGTGTACACGTGTAACATGTACACGTTGTGCGTCCGAATGGCATATTTACTGGAAATTTCAATAAGACTCGGAACCGGTATTTTGCAAAAACCCCGAAATAGCCCAATATTTTGAATTATTTTATGCCTTTATGAAGTGCTCAATAATGTATTCCATTCCATATATATAACCAAAGAACGGAAAAAATACCAGTTTTTTTGTATGGAGAAAATACTGGTATCCGATGTCCAATACAGGGGTGTATTGGACATTCGTCGTTATTGCAGTGCAAGTGGACCGATATGGCGTTTTGGATGTTACAGATTTGGGCGTAGCTTCAAATAGTAATTGCAACTTAGAGGTCGTTATATCCGAAATCTACTGTATATGCATGAGTTTGAAAGATACCGATTTTATGAACAAAAAACGTATATACCGTCTATAGCTCAGAGTATTTGCATTGGTAAAATACTATAAAATTTAAATAACTTATAAAATAAAACCGATTTATAAGTACAGTAGAAATATCCTCGCGAGCTCCTTAGCAATGCAGCAGCGCCACACTGCGGACAAAAATAACATTAGTTAGAAACAGAAACACAGCTTAGTTAGGTTTTCAACCGACTTCAAAAAGACGTCTTAAATTTGTCAGATTTTTTATGCTTTCAAAAATGGCTGGAATGTTTTTTTAGAAGGGCCTGAAGCCAAATCAGGATCTGAAATGGAATTTTGGTGACATCCAGTAAACTTTTCAAATATTATAAGCACACCCAGTGCGTCTAGCATAACTGGCCGCGACTTCGTTTCTCGCGCGACAGAGCATCACCTGTCACTGTCACACTATATTGAGTGGAAAGAGATAGGTAGCTTTTGTCGCGCGACAAAGAGTCGCGTGTCACAGTTGTGCTAGAGGTACAGAAATATACCGAGATATAAGGAAAGTTCGCCGATTTGTATGGGAACAAGTGTGTAACGATTGGCGTTTGACGCCAAAAGTGCAATTTAGTGATGGAAAACAAAAACATAAATTTTTCATTTCATTTGGTGGTATTTGAACAATTAATTATACCATTATTATCAGATTTAATATAGTAGTGAAATATTTACATTGTCCAGTAGATGAAGACAACCGGAGTGGAATCAGCTCTGGGAGACGGAGTCCTCGGACAAGATGCTCTGGAACCTCACCTACTCAGTTAATAAACTAAAAATATAGTAGTAAAATATTTACATTGTCGAGTAGATGAAAACACCCGGAGTGGAATCAGCTCTGGGAGACGGAGTCCTCAGACTGGGTGCTCCGGCAGTCTCCCAGCGGCTGCACCTTCGACGGCTTGCCGGCCCTGCCCACGAATATCTCCACCTCCTGGAAATTACACCATAAACTAAATGGGATTGTACAAGAAATCATCTATCAATTACATGTTCGCTACTTGTAAAGGTTTTATTTTAAGTCGGTTCCATAAATACAAATAGACCGTCTATCAACAGACTTCAGTACCATAGGTCACAGAATAAGAAATAGTACAACGTACGGAAGTCGCTCTCTCTAACAAAACAGGGCATTCGACAACAATCAAAATAAATTCATTAACTCTAACCAGCAAATTTCGCTTCCAAAACAGCCCGGATAAAATTATTCAAACTTATTTTCGTGCCATAAACGATTTTACAATGACGAAAACTAAAAATAAGGCACCATGTTCAGCATGACGTCACAAGATAGTATTTCATACTAAACTGCATACTTTGGGAGCGTTTTGACACTTCATAAAAAGAAGCCGATTTGAACTGTCATCAAGTAGCCTATTGCCGTTCGGGTCCGACCACCGGACGGAACGCACAGGATCCGACCGTCTCTCTGTATCGCATAACAACTGCTCTTTTGCAAACATAATGCCAAAAGTTACATGACAATTAAAATGATTTTCGATAAAATATTTTTTTTTTTATAAAACACCCTAGTACCGATACCGGAATTGAGTCTCAATACCGGTATTACAATGCCCTACAGTGGCATGGCGTCCATAGAACTCGATTCCCATCGGTTTGCCTAATATTAGGCAGATCAGCACTTAATTCTATTGCTCTTAAAGAAAATTGAAGCCAAAGTTGCTCCGGCTTGCCCAAGGATTTCTTCAACGCTACGCCACTGATGCCCTAGTTGTAATAGTAACAGGTGGTGTTACCTGGCTGCCCTCGACGGGCACGTGGCGCTCGTCGCTGGGCCCCGGCGTGGCGCGGCTCGCCAGCTGGCGCTCGCGAGCCATGCGTCTGTAAATATGTATACAGATCATTCATTAATAGTACATTACACAATAGGGCGGTAAAACAAAGAAAGGCCGAGCTCGCAGATGTTTGCGCGCCCGAGCTGCAAGCTGCAAACGTTAAATATGCGATCGAAGGCTTTCTTTATTACCTCCCGTGTTGTGTACATAGTTTTATGTCTACACTTGGCCAGAAAGCTGCTTTTTCCGTACGCGTAGCGTGAGATAAAAGCCACTTTATGGCCAGGTGTGGCATAAAATGAAATGAAATGAAATGAAATAATTTATTTCTGTAAGTAGGCCTCAAGGGCTCTTTCACATGTCTGATTCTTTCTTTTGGCGCTTCGGCAAATGACATTCTGGTGAGAAGAAGCGCCGGAAGAAACTCACCAGTTTCTCTTTTAAAATAACCATTGAGCATTACAATAATTGTGAAAATGCAATTTCAATAAGTGTATTACTTACTAATCAAACAAGTGCTTAACTAATAGCTATACATTTCAATAAACATAAAACTAAATTTTTTAGAGATGTAAAGGGTCTCTAGGGGTCAAAACAAGATAAAAAAGAAATATGGGAAATAGAGAGACATACACTAAAATTAATGGAGATGTAAGGGGTCTCCGTCGTCAAAACATGTTTAGGAGGTGTAAAGGATCTCCAAACGTCAAAATACAAAATGGGAAACGAGAAATAAACTACTAAACTATCATTAAATTTACATGCTTTACAAAAAAACAAACTTACAGAAATTAAAAAAATCTGTGACTCGCATAATATAACTTAAAAACTAAAATTAAAACATTTTTTCTTAGAGATGTATGTGGTCTCTAAGCGTCCAAACATTGGCAAGTACAAAGAAGAATTTTAATATAGCATAATCTACATTCCTCAGAGATGTATATGGTCTCTAAGATTCAAAGTTAAATTATGTATAAAAACGGACTCTATGCGTTCAAGCTATAAGAAAAAAAACGTTAACTTCAATTGAGAACAAGATGTAGTCTCTCACGTCAGTTCTATTAAACACTAGTATATCATTATCATCAAAAGATAGAATGTCATCAGATTTCTTTGGAAAACGTAAGGTACTGTGCTGGTTTCTGCGAATTTATCATGTATCGCTCGTAGTTTATTATCAACACGATATTTAGATAGTGTAGGGAACCACATCAAGAGCAAATACACCAGAAATCGGAGTACTGGTGTATTGCTCATGTATTCAGCGGATATTGGTGTCAGGAACCTAAACCTAAAGTTTTTAGGCCCTCTTCGTTATATACAGGGTGTCCCTAAAACCAACTTTTATACGATCAGGGCTGATAGACCAGCTCATAAGAACCTAGATTAAGCAAATTTGACCTCAGTAAAAATCTCTTAGTTTTCGAGATATTGACGTTTTTGTAAAACTCGTGCTAAGTGATACCCTGACTCGGTGTTTTGAGTGTCATTGCTAAAATATCAAGTATTTTACAAATCTGTTTTTTGCTATGTGTGGCCAAATAACTATGCTATTGAACGTATTTTCTATTTTTGCTAATTTATTCATGCTGTGGACACAGTACAATAACAAAAAAAAATTATTCGATTTTTTTCAAATTTCACCTCTGACTTCGAACTAGCGTGGTGAAAAAAAATGTACCAACATAACCAGGCACTCAACGTAAAAAAATTGCGCATTTATTGTAGTTTCTAAAATGGTATAAAATTTACTAAACACTGTAATAATTTTTGAAATAATGATATTTTGTTACAAAATTAACTGTCTGCCGCCTTCATCTCATACGATCCGGTTGAACTAAGTTTGCACCTGGCGTGCTTGACATCACATACAAATTAGGTGCAAACTTCACGTAATCGTCAATATCTCGAAAACTAAGAAATTTTTATGAGGTCGATTTTACTCAGTCTCGTTTTTTATGAGCTGGTTTATCAGCCCTGTTCGCCATTTTGTAAAAGTCGCGAATTTTGATAGCCTGGATCAGTCTTTCGAATGTCATGACTTCAAATTTCAGTATTTTCTTAATCTGCTTTTTGTTAAACATTACTTAATAATTATGCTATCATACCTTTTCTGTTCGAAATTCAAATTCTGGTACGAAATTTAACCAATGGAATATTGTAGTATAACCTCCTTTTGAATTAAAATGCTATTATCTTAAAAACTACGGTGTCTAGTGTGTAAAATCTTACTATTTTAAACTACATTATTTTTTTTTATTTTAGCATGGTAAATTTGTTTTAAGTATTACGCGATTCAAATCCGAGGTCATATTTTGAATCACGTAAAATCTAATTTATTTTGATAAGGTATGATAGCATAATTATTAAGTTATGTTTAAAACAAAAAGCAGATTAAGAAAATACTGAAATTTGAAGTCATGACTTTCGAAAGACTGATCCAGGCTATCAAAATTCGCGACTTTTACAAAATGGCGAACAGGGCTGATAAACCAGCTCATAAAAAACGAGACTGAGTAAAATCGACCTCATAAAAATTTCTTAGTTTTTGAGATATTGACGATTACGTGAAGTTTGCACCTAATTTGTATGTGATGTCAAGCACGCCAGGTGCAAACTTAGTTCAACCGGATCGTATGAGATGAAGGCGGCAGACAGTTAATTTTGTAACAAAATATCATTATTTCAAAAATTATTACAGTGTTTAGTAAATTTTATACCATTTAAGAAACTACAATAAATGCGCAATTTTTTTACGTTGAGTGCTTGGTTATGTTGGTACATTTTTTTTTCACCACGCTAGTTCGAAGTCAGAGGTGAAATTTGAAAAAAATCGAATATTTTTTTTTAGTTATTGTACTGTGTCCACAGCATGAATAAATTAGCAAAAATAGAAAATACGTTCAATAGCATAGTTATTTGGCCACACATAGCAAAAAACAGATTTGTAAAATACTTGATATTTTAGCAATGACACTCAAAACACCGAGTCAGGGTATCACTTAGCACGAGTTTTACAAAAACGTCAATATCTCGAAAACTAAGAGATTTTTACTGATGTCAAATTTGCTTAATCTAGGTTCTTATGGGCTGGTCTATCAGCCCTGATCGTATAAAAGTTGGTTTTAGGGACACCCTGTATAAAGAAAAGGAGAAGAGTAATGGCAATAAGGCATGTACCTGCGGTGTTCGAGCATGGCCTTCCTATCGGCCTCTCTCTTCTCGGCGGCGAGCCGCGCCTTCTCGTTCTTGACTTGCGGCGCGGCGCGCGGGCGCCCGCGCGGGCACGCCGCCGCCAAAGTCGGCGGCGCCGGCGCCTCCGGGGTCAGCTGGAATAATTTAAAAAAAAAAAAAATAGTACATTGTATATCTATATTAGGGATGTCACGAATGTCGGTTTTTGATCATTCGCGAATGTGAATACGAATAATCAACGTTGATATTCGCGAACGCGAATACGAATATTGGTTACAAAATTTTATAATACTAGAAATAAACCAAATTAATAAGTATGAAAATTCAATACTTCGTTTTCAATTACGATTAACTTAAATTTAATTCAGTTTTGCAATAAAATAAGTAATTGAAGTTTAAGTTGGAATAATTCGTCAGCTAAAGATAATGATTATGCATGTGGCAGAAAAATTGGAACCGGTGGAAGTTAAAAATATCTTATTTTCATTTTATTTCGGTGCTTATCTAACAGAGTTTTTAATTACTCATTGATAGTTTCGAAATCCGACTCGGACTTGGCCGTATTTTTTCTTTTCCATGAATTTTAGGATCTCAAATGCATCAAAAATATTCGCAATATATTCGCATCGATTTTTGCGAATACGAATGTGAATATTGAAAATCTCGCGAATATTCGCAAATACGAATGCGAATACGAATATTCGTTACATCACTAATCTACAGGGTGTCCCTAAAACCAACTTTTATACGATCAGGGCTGATAGACCAGCTCATAAGAACCTAGATTAAGCAAATTTGACCTCAGTAAAAATCTCTTAGTTTTCGAGATATTGACGTTTTTGTAAAACTCGTGCTAAGTGATACCCTGACTCGGTGTTTTGAGTGTCATTGCTAAAATATCAAGTATTTTACAAATTTGTTTTTTGCTATGTGTGGCCAAATAACTATGCTATTGAACGTATTTTCTATTTTTGCTAATTTATTCATGCTGTGGACACAGTACAATAACAAAAAAAAATTATTCGATTTTTTTCAAATTTCACCTCTGACTTCGAACTAGTGTGGTGAAAAAAAAATGTACCAACATAACCAGGCACTCAACGTAAAAAAATTGCGCATTTATTGTAGTTTCCAAAATGGTATAAAATTTACTAAACACTGTAATAATTTTTGAAATAATGATATTTTGTTACAAAATTAACTGTCTGCCGCCTTCATCTCATACGATCCGGTTGAACTAAGTTTGCACCTGGCGTGCTTGACATCACATACAAATTAGGTGCAAACTTCACGTAATCGTCAATATCTCGAAAACTAAGAAATTTTTATGAGGTCAATTTTACTCAGTCTCGTTTTTTATGAGCTGGTTTATCAGCCCTGTTCGCCATTTTGTAAAAGTCGCGAATTTTGATAGCCTGGATCAGTCTTTCGAAAGTCATGACTTCAAATTTCAGTATTTTCTTAATCTGCTTTTTGTTTTAAACATTACTTAATAATTATGCTATCATACCTTATCAAAATAAATTAGATTTTACGTGATTCAAAATATGACCTCGGATTTGAATCGCGTAATACTTAAAACAAATTTACCATGCTAAAATAAAAAAAAATAATGTAGTTTAAAATAGTAAGATTTTACACACTAGACACCGTAGTTTTTAAGATAATAGCATTTTAATTCAAAAGGAGGTTATACTACAATATTCCATTGGTTAAATTTCGTACCAGAATTTGAATTTCGAACAGAAAAGGTATGATAGCATAATTATTAAGTAATGTTTAACAAAAAGCAGATTAAGAAAATACTGAAATTTGAAGTCATGACATTCGAAAGACTGATCCAGGCTATCAAAATTCGCGACTTTTACAAAATGGCGAACAGGGCTGATAAACCAGCTCATAAAAAACGAGACTGAGTAAAATCGACCTCATAAAAATTTCTTAGTTTTCGAGATATTGACGATTACGTGAAGTTTGCACCTAATTTGTATGTGATGTCAAGCACGCCAGGTGCAAACTTAGTTCAACCGGATCGTATGAGATGAAGGCGGCAGGCAGTTAATTTTGTAACAAAATATCATTATTTCAAAAATTATTACAGTGTTTAGTAAATTTTATACCATTTTAGAAACTACAATAAATGCGCAATTTTTTTACGTTGAGTGCCTGGTTATGTTGGTACATTTTTTTTTCACCACGCTAGTTCGAAGTCAGAGGTAAAATTTGAAAAAAATCGAATAATTTTTTTTTGTTATTGTACTGTGTCCACAGCATGAATAAATTAGCAAAAATAGAAAATACGTTCAATAGCATAGTTATTTGGCCACACATAGCAAAATACAGATTTGTAAAATACTTGATATTTTAGCAATGACACTCAAAACACCGAGTCAGGGTATCACTTAGCACGAGTTTTACAAAAACGTCAATATCTCGAAAACTAAGAGATTTTTACTGAGGTCAAATTTGCTTAATCTAGGTTCTTATGAGCTGGTCTATCAGCCCTGATCGTATAAAAGTTGGTTTTAGGGACACCCTGTATATAGGCGATAACAAAGGAATTACAAGTTAGAAGACCGAGATGAAGCCGAAGGCTTTAATAACATGAGTTTGTAATTCCTTTACCGCCCGTGGCACACAATGTTTTTCATCACGCTTGTGAGGAAATCTAAATAAATAACCTTACTAATCCACCCAATAGGATAAAAGTAGAAAGTGACATAGATAATGCGAATGTCAAATCACGTTCGGAAACGATAGCGGTCAAGACCTAAAGCGGCAATTTTAGTTGATTTTATATTTGCAAAATACTGACATACACTATTTAAACATTTAATTAATGTTACAGAACAAATTGCCTGGGGACGAACCAGGTAGCTTGTCCCGGTCCACCTCGATAGGGTCGGACTAGGTGGGGGCCTGAACGCCTGGAGCGGCGGGGATGAAGCGGATCAACCTGTCCTGATGTGAGCGTGTGTAGTCGCTTCGTCTATAAGCTAGGCTCTCACCTCTCTCCAGCCGTTGGCCTTCAATCTCTGCAGTTGTTCGAACAGGGCGTCGACGTGGCGCACCTGCAGACACACCATGTCCCAGAACCCGCGCAGGTCCGTCACCGTGGTGGGGAACTGCTCGTCGCCAACAGAGTTTATGTTGTTGTAGCAGAGCCCTGGAATTCATGTAAAAAAAGGGATGACGACTGGGTTAAAACTATATCATTCTATTTAGTCCGTCAGTTAGATTATGGAAAAATACGTACACGTATTTTTTGGTTTATCGAAATATTAAAAATCGACAAAGTTATAGATCATCAAACTTCTGGAGTGGGGGCTTGTGACGTCACTCCTAGGTGCAAATTGTACCAAGGCGTGACGTCACTCGAAACTTCTAAGCACTCTATCCTCGCCATTTTTTATTTGTCAAACAAAAGAAAAAATACGTGTACAATATTTTTTAATAATCTAACTGACGGACTATAAACAGTTTTTTTAGTCGTCTAGACTTTTTAGAATAATTATAGAAGAAACCTAACCTAATCTATTCCAAGTGACTGACATAAAATATTTTCTGTTAAAGCTGAAGAAAATTCTGCGAAATAAAATTCGGGCTAACAATACTTTTGGACAAATAAAACGTATGCCAAATAGAAGAAACCCTAAAGAATAATGTAATAGGCTACTTGATGACAGTTCAAATCAGCTTCTTTTTATGAAGTGTCAAAACGCTCCGAAAGTATTAGTTTAGTATGAAATACTATCTTGTGACGTCATGCTCAACATGGTGCCTTATTTTTAGTTTTCGTCATTGTAAAATCGTTGATGGCTCGAAAATAAGTTTGAATGATTTTATCCGGGCTGTTTTGGAAGCGTAATTTGCTGGTTAGAGTTAATGAATTTATTTTGATTGTTGTCAAATACCCTATTAATAGGATAGCTGCCAGGCATCATTCCCCAATGATTTTCAATGCAAAACAAATTGCACAAATTATATTGTATTGTATCGCACATCCTTTGCTCATGCGGACCACTCATGCGCAAGCGAAGTATCCTTCTAGGGCGACATATTCTGTTACCGGAAGAAATACAACTACTCACTGCCCAAAGAATCTGGAATTTCTTAGATTCAACGGGCCTCTGCAGTCAGATATAACAAAAGGGCTGCCACAATAGATCAGCAATAGTCGAAACGGCCCAAAAGGCACGGCGCAAGCGGCATAAAAGGCCCAAAAACCCAACAATAATAATCGTTTGGAGTTTGGTGTAAATAAGTGTGCGGTCATGCATGTACAACGAGGGAAAGTCGTAAATTCCCCGAATTTGCAACTTTCCGAGACAATGACTCTCAGGTCTATCTCCGAGGCTGAAACCTACAAGTACCTTGGTATGTCACAGGCCTTGAGTATTGCGGACAGGGACACTATACAGGCGGTGAAGGAGCGCTTCTTCTGTCGCTTGACAAAAGTACTTAACAGTCTTTTGTCTGGCGGCAACAAGGTGCGGGCCTTCAACGCTTGGGTGATGCCCCTGCTCACTTACTCCTTTGGCATACTAAGGTGGACTCAGACTGAGCTGGACGCCCTGGATAGGCGGGTCCGTGTGCTGCTCACTACACACCGCATGCTACACCCACGCTCGTCAGTTATGAGACTGTACATCCCGCGTAAGTGTGGCGGCCGTGGCTTTTTAAACGCCAAGGACCTCCATAACCGCGAGGTGTGCAGCCTCAGGGAGTACTTCCTAAACAACGAGTGTGGGATACATCGCGATGTAGTAGCAGTAGACAGAACCCTTACCCCTCTTTCCTTGGCAAACGAGAACTGGCGTAGACCTAAGGTGCTTAGCACCGACGACCGCAAGGACATATGGAAGAGTAAGGAGCTACACGGGCGGTTCTACAAGGCCCTCACGGGGCCCGATGTAGACCTGCTCGCGTCGGTGAACTGGCTACGCTTCGGTGATCTCTTCGGGGAAACTGAAGGTTTTGTCTGTGCAATTGCGGACGAAGTTATGATGACGAACAACTACCGGAGATATATCCTGAAGGACGGTACGGCCGACATCTGTCGGGCATGCCGCCGTCCCGGAGAGTCTATCAGGCATATTATCTCCGGTTGTTCCCATCTGGCTAACGGCGAGTACTTGCACAGACATAATCAAGTAGCCAGGATCATTCACCAGCAACTTGCTGTTCGATATGGTCTTGTGGGGTCTGAGGTGCCGTACTATAAGTACGCACCAATGCCGGTTCTCGAAAATGGTCGTGCCACGCTCTATTGGGATCGATCTATCATCACAGACAGGACTATTGTAGCCAATAAGCCTGATATCGTGCTGATAGACCGTTCCAAGCGCCGTGCAGTGCTCGTCGACATTACCATCCCCCATGACGAGAACCTCGTGAAGGCCGAGAAGGACAAGCTCAGCAAGTACCTTGACTTGGCTCACGAGGTTACCGCCATGTGGGATGTTGATTCGACGATCATTGTTCCGATAGTCGTTTCGGCGAACGGACTTATAGCGAAGAGTCTCGATCACCATCTCAAGAGACTCTCGCTAGATGGCTGGATCAAGGGTCAGATACAGAAAGCGGTTCTTCTGGACACGGCGCGCATCGTCAGGAGGTTCCTCTCTCTGCGGCTCTAACCACCGGTAGCCTGGGCCCCGCCCCGCTGCCGGCGGCACCCTAGGTTAGGTTTTTTATAATGTGTTTATATTTTGTAATTTCCGTTTGTATTTTACTTTTTATATATATATTGTAAAGAGCCTAATCTAAGAAAATAAAGATATACCGGAAATAATAATCGCACTGTAACACGTTCGCCGGCGATACTCAAATTATAGAAATGGCGGATATTGTGCACTTTCAAAGTGCACCGCGGTCGGGTTTTTTTTTCTAAAAATATTTAGTTATTTCATAAACATGTCCTTATATGGAAGTTTCGGTTTCGGCCGAAACTGAGATCGAAGCCGAAATTAGGTATCGGTAGTGCTAGTGAACGGTAATTTTGAAGTGAAAATGCCCACGAAAAGTATGAACATACCCTCAAATTGCTGCATCTTCTGTGTCGCCAGCAGGCGCGCCTTGCCCGACGCGGACCGCAGAAAACCGAGCACTTCCTCGCTAACTTCGTCTTCCTGGAACATTATCACCAGATGGTTCAATAGGGTACTCAACTACACACGTGGAAACAAGGTTTAACATGGTACTCAATTATATAAGTGGAAAACTCTTGGGGCTCCGGTTAGACCAAAAGGTAGACTCACGAAGTGGTAAGGGCCAAAAGTATTACATCGATGGAATGAAGCAGAAGTCGTTTGTTAAGGTCTATGGGCTGGTTTTAATTTTGAACCTTACATTTGCAAGTCCAGAGAATTGAAAATATCGACAGTGATGAAATTCTTATAACGGGCCAAAGATCACACTATCTTTTGAACAGGACAAGATTAAAGAAAAAATAGAAATATGAAGTATACCTGGGCATTAACCCGGTTATTATCATTAGCATTGACTTCGGTGGCATCAATATTGTCGTAGTCCTGGAAGATTTGCACGATCATTAATAAAGCCACCGAAGTCAATGCCACTAAAATATCTGGAGAAATCCCCAACTATACAATAGCTTAAAGAAAATAATGCTATCTCCTACTACAATCTAAAACCTTGCACGAGCTGCAAAGTAAACCAGTTTCAAACCAACAATAGCTTTGAATAAAAACTGTAATTATTGGAACTTTCAAAATTTTAGGTCCACTCCCAGACTTTGTAACCTTGAACTTTAAATGTAGGTAAATATAAATGTGAATTTCTCAACACAGCCTGAGGCGTATGGGGCCTATTTGCATATATTTAGACACTTTAACACGTTACTTTCGTGACGCATCGTCGCTTGCTACACGCAGTTTTGTTAATTTCATTTGTAAACAGCAGCTAATCTTTAGTTATTCAGCGGAACCGCTGTTTTTTTAACATAAACTTCAACTCCGTAACTGAATGAATGAATCAGCAATAAATGAAGGAATTATTAAACTTAAAAAAAATTATCTCCATTTGAGGAGTTCCCTCAATTCTTTATTCTTAATCTGGGTTCCATTATCAAAACTGATTTTGAAAATAATGGACCATACATACATATAGTCACGCCTTTTTCCTAACGGGATATGCAGAGTCTACCTCATTCCACTTGCTAAGGTCCAGGCATACATCTGTCGCTTCATCAAAATTCATTCGCCTTTTCATGCATTCTCGTAAGTTTTCCCCTTATTTCAAAAAATACCAATGTTTCGACTAAATAAACGCTCATGTAAATTGCAAATAAATGAAAACCTTGTAATTTTGAGAAACAAACAGTCACTATAATTACAACCGTCCATATCGAATCCGACAAATCCAATGGAAATTACCATGTCATTCAGAATCAGAATCAGAAAATTTTTATTTGTCAGAATACAGTTTAAAAGGTTTTACAGTATAAAATGTTCTTGTATTCAACATGCAAGCACGTGTACAAATATTTGATTAATTAAGCTAGATTTATAGATGTTATTGAATTAAAATAATAATAATAATATATACGTAATCGATCATTAAGATGTCAGTAGATTTTTATAATTTAAATATTCCCCCACACTGTAAAAACATTTATCCATCAGCCATTTCGTCAACTTATGTCTAAATATATTCCCTGATAATGTCCGTAAATCATTTGGTAAATTATTATAAATAGTTATACTTGTATTGAACACATTTCTTTTGTATATGTCCTTGTGACTGGGTGGTTTGTACAGAAGGGACATAAGATGTGGTCTTGTCCGTCTCTCTATGACTTCACTCCGTAACTTGAAGTATTCGGGATGTTCTTTGACAAAAACACATATATCCCTTATGTACAAACATGGCAGTGGCAGAATGTTAAGTTTTTTAAATAGAGGGATACAACTATCGTTCATCCAGGCATTACTCATCACCCTGATACATTTTTTTTGAATTTTAAAAATTCTATCAGCCTCCACAGAGTTGCCCCACAAGATCAAGCCATAACAGAGAACCGAGGACACATAGCCATGATAAGCCGTTAGTGCAGCTTCTAAAGAAACCGTCTCTCTTAATCTTTTGAGAGCAAACACAAAACGATTTAATTTATTCGCTGTACATTCGACGTGGTCTTTCCAGTTAAGATGTTCGTCTATAATTATGCCAAGAAATTTTATTGAATTTACTTCGTCAACTTTGTCATTATCATAATTAATTCTAGTAGGTATTTTATTTGAATTATAGGAGTGGAATTGTATAGATTTTGTTTTACTTATATTTATATTCAAGTTATTATTTTTCATCCATTGTACAATGTCATTCAGTCCTCTGTTAATATCTTCCTCAAACATTTCCCTTCTTTCACATTTTACCACCAGAGTTGTGTCATCAGCAAACATAATGCTTTTGTGCGTTGTGGCTTTGGGCAAATCGTTGATGTAAAGAAGGAAAAGTAAAGGCCCCAGAATACTTCCCTGTGGGACACCGGTGTTAGTAGGCCTAAATTCGGACCGGAAAGCTTGCTTCGTCATTGATTTATTTAAGGTAACTAATGACTTAATCTCTACACACTGCATTCGGTCAGCCAAGTAACTTTTTATCCATTCTAATACCTGCCCTCTGACTCCATATATTTCAAGTTTGTGGAGAAGCTTACCGTGGTCAACAAAATCAAAGGCTTTTGACATATCAAGAAATATTGACACAATTGGAATTCCATTATTTATGCTTTCAGTGACGGATTTTACTAAGTCGAAGCATGCTAATGAAGTGGACCGGCCGTTACGAAAGCCGTATTGCTGTGAACACAGAATATTGTGTTTTGTTAGAAAATCATTTATTCTTTTATATACCACCTTATCTAGAATTTTTGATAAAATTGGGATTAATGCAATGGGTCTGTAGTTATCTGTACTCAATCTATCTCCTTTTTTGAACAACGGTTTTACAATACTATATTTCAATTCTTGTGGGAATAATCCATCAGTGAAGGATAGATTGACAATATAAGTAAGCGGTTCAGTTATATATGGCGCACATTGTTTCAATATTCTTGTAGAGATATCGTCGTAACCACAGGATTTGCTATTTTTAAGTGACATTATAGTATTGTAGATTTCATACTCATCAACTGGTTTTAAAAACATTGAATGCGGATTATGATCACGTAAGTTGCGTTTATAGGATAAGTTATCTGAATTAGGATTTTGATTATGTGTTAAATCTATAAAGTAATTATTAAAAATTTTACAAATGTCGTTAGGATTCACGAAGATGTCATTATTATATTTAATTTTATTAATGTCATTATCATGTATAGTGTTCATTACACTTGACGAAATCGTATCCCAAGTGGCTTTGCATTTATTTTTACTGTTTTTAATAAAATTGTTGTTCTTGATTTTTTGGGCAGTATGTACGCACTTTTTTAATATCTTACTATATCTTAAAAAATGTATTTTATTAATGTTTTTACTATAATTACTATACCTATATTTTAAATAAAGTGAACGTTTCACTGCGCAAGATGTTTTCAAGCCTTTCGTGAGCCAATTGTTTTTTTTAGGTTTGTTGCTCATTTTTACTTTGATAAAGGGAAAGCAGAGATCATAAAACATACGTATCAATTCGTAAAAATGTTTAAACGCGTCTGTTATGTTATTCGATTGCTTAACTTCCGCATAAGAAAGAGCCGATAAGCACTGGCAGAACTTACTCACGTTGTCATGATCATAATCCCGCCTGTACTCAAACCAAGTTGAGTAAGCTTTTGATTGTTTCACTGGCAGGGTTAAAGATTGGGCAGTTTCGTGATCAGATAACCCTAAGTGATGTATACCTGGTTTAGCCAGTTTGACATTGCTTGCAATTTGGTCAATGCACGCTTTTTGTCTTGTTGGGACTTTTATATGCGCAACTAAGTTATAGTTATCTAATATAGAAGACAGGTTTTTCGCTGCAGAATTATGTTTTAAGAGGTCAATATTCCAATCCCCGCAAATGACAATTTTTCTCTGTTTATAACGAGATGTTAAATAATATAACAATTTATCTAATTTAAAAAGAAAGATGCCCACATGACTGCTGGTTTGTTCTGGTATTCTGTATATATTGACCACAATGATTCCTGTGCC
Source organism: Eudemis profundana (assembly GCA_947034925.1). Classification (NCBI taxonomy): domain Eukaryota; kingdom Metazoa; phylum Arthropoda; class Insecta; order Lepidoptera; family Tortricidae; genus Eudemis; species Eudemis profundana. The sequence continues at coordinate 11,679,653 of OX344820.1, read as the reverse complement.
AATGATTTCAATACCACAGCATTCAAAATAAAATTTTGTAGCTAGTTGTGTTACATAAAATATGGGTTTATGCTCATATATATTTTTTAATAATATACAAGTACCTCCCCTGGCCTTATCCCGACAATAAGATGAAGCCAGCTTGAAGTTCTTGAGGATAACATTGCCCTCCGAGCCTCCCCGGATGAACGTCTCACTCAAGCAAACTACGTCAGTGTTTATCCCTGTCACATTCAATTCATTTAAAGCTATTTCTAAATAATCTAATTTGCTGCACAGTCCCCCTATATTTTGATTTAAAATTGTCAAGGTGTTGTTACTCGTCTTGTTGGGAGTTAATGTCAAAACCTCGCCACTTTCATTAGGTACAATCTTGAGATCTTTAGGGACGAAAAAAGTTACTTGGCATCGTTATTACATTAGTGTACGATTCGTCATTGCAGTTTCGATTCAATTCTAACGATAAACCTATTTCCTCATTTAACTTAAAACAAATCCAGTTAAGAAAAAACGAAGAGGACAAACCAATTGACTTTACATTTATAAATAAATCAATTATTTGGCAGTTCCCATACTTTTGTTTAAATGTTTGCAATTCATGATAAATCAATTTACTATTGTAATTTCGATTGTAGTGCATATTTAAAATAAATATTTTGTTTTCCTTAAACCTAGTCAGGGTGTTACAAAGATTAGATAATAATATATATGGATTTTTGTCGTGCCCTCCAACGGACAGGACAATTATATCGTCCTTAGTTATTTTACCTGACATGTGATAAAGACTTTTGAGAATTTCTGAGCTTGAAGCATGAGGTTTTACTGTCGCCGATACGCTGTAACAATCGTTCCTTTGGCTGGCTCTGGATTGTATTAGTCGCGTAGCCATCCCTCGTACATGTTCATCGCCAAAGATGTATATTCTGGGCTTCGACAAGTTGTTGTTTGGAATTGGAGATTGCTTAGGTGTACTAATGCCAACTGGTTGATTTTTAGGTGATGTACGTACATTTGGTTCTCGAAATACTGCTGGAGCATTATTTTCATTTTCAATTACATTTTGAATATGTAAGTCTATGTAGCTTCTATTTAAGCTGGGTCTGCTAGCATGTTTCAGTTTGTTATGTTGCTGTTTGGCAGATCCCTTTTTATTTGTATTTATCGATTTACTTAAGTTTTTAAGGCTACAAATTTTGTTTTCTTGGATTTTTATCTTGTCTTTTAAAGTAAAATTTTCCGATACTAAATTACAAATTTCATTTTCTGCAATTTTTAGTTTTTCCTGGAGTTCTGATATCGTTTTTTCAAACTCTTGAATTTTGATGTAAGTGTAGGCACGCTCGGGGCAGCTCCTGTTCAGCTTGCCGCCTGATGTAGGCGACGATTGCTCAGAATCGGAATCCTCTTCGTCCAATGAGACACTTGACAGGATTGAGAATGAATTATTTGTCGGAATCATAGCACGAAATGTTCTACGTAAAGTTACGTTATCGTCGGATATATCTGGTTTTGTTAAACAAGTTTGACATTTCCAGGTCATTTTTGTTTCATTTTCCATAAGACGAAATCTTTGTTTGGATACATGGCAACAGTCAAGGTGATAATGGAATTTACAGGCTAAGCATATTAAAAACTCTCTGCCGCTTATAGTAGTATTACAGCTATCACAGTTCAAAGCCATCGTAAAATGTCGCGCGCGATCGCTTTATGTTATTATATTAAGCTAAGTCGGTCGCGAGAAGAACGTCGTAAGCGCCGTGCAGACTGCGTCACTTATGGATTTCGCTCAGCAACAATCGCCGCAGTTATCAGTTCGTGTTTGTGCATGCGCGAGCGCTGAAAGCGCTGCCGCTAGACACGCACCGTTCAGTTGACCGCAGCTACCGTAAGCGCTGCAGCCGCTGCAGGTGTACTGACCATTTTATCCGCCGACCGTTGCCGCTGGCCGTTGGCCGTGCGGTATGCACTTTTTTTTTAAACTATTATCCTAATTATTCACTGGTAACTTGTCATATTTTTGAACACTATACATCAAATTAAAGCACGTGTTACAAGCTACAAAATGGTATGCGTCACTTTAGGTAACTACTATTTTTTCCACTGGTTTGGAATAATACTGCTAGAGGAGAATATAAATACTGTTGTTAGCGCGGTAGTCGAGCGGGGAGTCCATTGAAGTCCAAGGCGACATTAGTATTGTTACTACGCGGATGAGCTAACCTTGCACCTGTTTTCTACGATGTTGTATGCCAACGAAGTGCTAACTTAGCTCAACCAAGTAAATGCTTTTTATTAAGGATGCGTCCTTTAAGATGTACTTTAGATAAAGAAGCTGAAACAATGGTTAGTTCCGTCCTGTTTGCTAGTGTAAAGATTTTGGTTAAAACGGAAAGAGATGTTTCCTTTCATGATTGTAATCTTAGAATCCGATAAACCTTCAAATTAACCTGCTAATTCAGGTTTGTACTGGGTTTAAAATTTGGTTTGAAAATCCGAATTTCAAAACCTTAAGTACCTTTGCACTTCATTAGTATGTGTTGGCAAAGACGCCAGATAACATCCATTTAAAAATATGAAAATGATGACTTGTGTCAACTTTTTTGCATACAAAATTTCAGCTCTAACTACTGCTTAGAAATCAACTGCAAGATTTAACTCAAAAAAACGTACATACCTGCCCCATATCAAAACCTAGTAAATGTTTTTACGCCCTTTTTAAAATTTGATCTGGAGCGCTTACTAGGTTTTATATGGGGCAGCCGGCAAGATGTATGTAAAACATTGCTAGAACGAAAAGCTTGTTAAAAAGTGTCTCACCTGTAAATTCTCCAACTCCTTCTCAGCAGTGACCGCCAAAGCGATTAATCGTTCAGTCTCTTTCTTCTCCAAATCCAGGAAATAGTGGGCATCCTCCACAACCTCCTCAATCACTCCGTTCACTCCATTAGAGTCCTCCTTAACTTCCTTAACTAACTCCGCACTGTCTAAACTTATCACAGATACACCATTGGTTACACTCACTTCACTCGCTTCTTCAGTCTTGGGTACGGGAATGTCTTTCTCCTTCTGTGGGGATACCTCGGTTTTGAAATTCTTCTTTGGAGACAGGATCGGCAGCTGCGCTCGGAACTCGGGCCGCAAATGCCTGAGGACCGGTAGGTTTGGTTCGTCTCCATTGGTGCTGCAAAAGCTTTCCCCTTCATCGCTTGATCTCCGGTGGGAGTAATCCCTGGAGCAATTCAAGGATTTCTCTGTAAGGATTCTAGATTCTTCTTCCTCGCTTCTGGATTGGCGTTTCTGGTTGAAGAACCCTTGGGCTAAAGCTCCCGGGCCATATAGCCTTTCCACCCGTTGTTGGATGAAGCTCTTCATGGGGCTGGTAAGCGTTTCCCCGTTCTCTTTAGTTATTTCCATCCTTTTCGAGACGCCATTGGAGGTAATAGTGTACGATTCAGAATTGACGAACCGTGCCTCCTTGCCATTGGTACTGACCGTCTTCCTGAAGTTAGTTTCGGAGTAGCTGGATTTAAAGGCCATTTCCTTAGCGTTATCGACTTCATCGGTCTTCTCATGGAGCATGGCGGTGGCAAAAGACTTGCTTTCAGAAGTCATGTAGCTTCTGCTAGCAGTGGTCATGCTGGGGCCGAGGAAGTCGTTCTTGAGTTGCTTGTTTTCAGCCGCCATGAAGGCATGTAACGGTGACGTGGCTAGATACGGGTCCGTGTGCGCCTTAGCAGGCGCCTTCGCTGTCAAATCGGCCCTCGTATCATGGGGCCCGAAGGTGGGCACCAGCAGTTTATCAGCGCTGACCGGGACAGGGACAAGCAGGGAATTATTCTCACTTTTGTACTGGTAAGTATGTGTGATTGGTCTTATAGGGGATGCTTCTCTGCTTTTATTGATATCCTGTCGGAGTTTTGAGTCATATGTGGTTAGATTGGTGTAGCCGTTGACGGAGCAGGCTAGGTTCAAGTATGAAGGTTTCTTCTGAGGTATCTCTTCTCTTTTCTTGTGGTGTCCTCTGGAGCGATGACTGCCAGAGTCAATATGGACTTTGGGGGGAGGTTTAAGTAAATTATCAGATCTTTTTGGTGTCGGGGTGAGGTCTTCAGGGGTTCTGGCGGGGGTGACGATGGGGGTGGGCCGTGGGCTGTTGAGAATGGGTTGAAGGGTGGAGGCTCGCTCCTGGATGCGGGACGTGAAGTCCCGGATGCGGCTGGTGGTGGATGACGGCGTTAGCAGGTTCAGACTACCCGATGTTGTATCTGAAATTGATTGTATTGTTTACTTTTGGGCACTGATATGGCTTCATCAGATGGTTCAAAAACGAAGAATTAGACTACATGGAGGGCAAATTAGATGATTACCAAGGTCTGTAATTCGAATAAGTATTCGAAATGTGTGAAGTTTACATAAATATAAGTGAATCTAATAATGTATTTTACGTTAATAATGTATTATGTTGTTTGATAAAACATTCTGGCCAGGTCATATAGTATGGTTTACTAATAAAATTAAATGCAATTATTTTAAAACGATGAATTATCTTAATTGGAAGACCAGATCCAGCCAACTAGACATTTTGTCATGTAGAATAAGCTGATACTGAGGTTTTTTTTTAAAGACAATTTGTGATGTTTTGGCTCATTTTCAAGTTGCTAGGGCCTTATTGACAACTAGTTAACGTTTGCCTGAAAACGACATACATCTATTATATCAATGTAGTTATATAAAAATTTGCTAAATGCTGAACATTTTTAAATTAGCATACCTGTGTCTGGCCTTAACCTGAATAGATAAACATATGTAATTGTTGTATTTTAATGCAAATTTTCTTTTCATAACCGTCGCGTTGCAGTTCCAAGTGTTCCAACACAACAATGAGTGTTGCATCCATTATTTAAGTATCTGTCTATGATTGTTCTAAGTAGGGATGTAACGATTCCGGTACCGATATATCGACATCGCCGATTATATACAACCGATATTGAAGGGCGCGAAAAAAATTTGCTGTCTGGAAAAATTTGCAATAAGTCATTTAAATTACTGACTTCATTTATGTATCGGTTTATTACCTTGTGCAATGATAATTACTTTGTTTATTATCTCTTTGTTCCATAATAAAAAAAAAATTGAATTGACAATTTATTTTTACTTTACACTTTCAAGGTTGAGTCCACAGAAATATATAGAGGTAGAAGAAAAAAGTGTACCTATGTACATACTGCTGCTACTGCTGTACCTCGTGTGCTAAGTGGCAACGACCTACTTTGCACGCCGTTAACTTCATATCAGTATCGGTATCGCCGATTATTTACTTTACTACAATAATCGGTATCGTATCGGCAAAATGATGTATCGTTACATCCCTAGTTCTAAGTTTCATCATCAACCAGTGCTCTTTCCTATTTTATTGGGATATGCTTTCGACCATGACGCTAGGTTTGTCAGATCACATCATGTCCTTGAAACGACTAATGAGTTTCCTCATGTTTCCTCACAAATTCTTCTCTCGCTATACACATCTCGCTACGCACCTTTAGTAACAAATCGTCCAAACTCAAAAAAAAAAATTACAATTTATTTTCCCGGCTATCTTCAGATGCATGTTGTCTGTCAGTAATCTCAGTATCTTAGTCACAAAACTGTATTATTATATAGAAAATAAATTCAAAACCTATTTACTTGATTTAATGCAAATTGTATTTACATACTTGGTTACATACAGGGGATAATATGAGTTTGTAAAATAACTTACAACTTAAAAACATAGGAAAATAATCGCACATAATTAACATAATCCATAAACACATGCACGTTAAGTAAATTAGAAACACGTTGTAAATCTGACGCTATATGTAACATAACAGTTTTATCAGTTATCTTTGATAAGGTATCAGTTCAAAACCGATGTATGTACATATAGCTGGGTATATGACGGTATTTAATTGCATGCAATGTTATTAATTAAATGTGGTACAATGCAGTGTAGATAAAGGAATAATTAATTAACACACAGAATCTGTGTTACGTCCATATCATGGGGAAACTGTAGGTATTTACCTATCTATACATATACATTTATGTACATATCGTCGTCTAGTACCCATAGTACGAGCATTACTTACTTGGGACTAGGTCGATTTGTGTAAGATTGCCCCACAATATTTATTTAACTAAAACATAGGCTGGTACATACATAATAGCTATTTCTTAAAACTGACTTCATACATGGAATTAAAGCTGCAACAACATAATGCTGATGCATCTGGATATGAGAAACGTCATAAGATTTTGATCAAATGTATATTGCATCACCCCTGAGGCTACCCTACCTCCTTTCTAACAAAAAAAATCATAAAATCGGTATACATGGCAAAACTATCGGTGCTTTGGCCAAAAAATCTAATAAGCTGAGAATCTCCCTTTTTTTGAAGCCTGTTAATAACAAAATATTCGACCTACTTGGGCAGACATAGGTAGTAGTGTGTAAAAACAACATTAGGTAAGTAACCATCAAAGCACACTGTGACACACCTATTTACCTACCCAGTGTGTCAAGGTTAATATGCATAAAACAAAGTTCATAGTTCATATACATACATTGTATTAATGCTCATATTTACTGGTCCCAAAGTCATTATAGTAAGGTCAATTTTCGTTCGGTCAAATTGTACCTATATCCGGGTTTAAGATTACAACTTGTATTTATTAAAGTTTATAAAAGATGTAAAACAAAAATATTATTAGAAAATGTGATACAGATATTTTGTTAATGACATTATTTGTTTAGTAATCTCCTATTTTTTGTAATATAAATATGTTTTATTTTGTAAAACTATTTTTTTTTGTTTCAGTTCGGCTCAACTTGGGTCTTAACAGATAACAGGTATACAGATAATCTTTTTGCATTACAAATCACCTTTTTTGCACTATCATTATGTCATCAATAATATGTTTATAAATCAAAATGATACAATAATTGCATCATTCATGATGAGCAGAATACTTACAAATCGGATTCAATATAAAAAATACATCCCATTAATATTATAAATGTGATAGTTTGTGAAGATGTTTGGATGTTTGTTACTAAATAACAGGGTAACAACTGGATGGATTGAGCTGGAATTTGGCATGCAAGTAGACCAAGTACTGGATTGAAACAGGATACTTTATATCCCAGTAAAGAGTTCTTTTGGGACAGTAACGGGAACAATGCGGGCCAAGCCGCGGGTCAATGATAGTTAACAATAAAACTGGAAAATCCTATGGCCTCATGCCATATGTGGCAAGACTAGTTAAGATATGGTTACAAGATGTGCTTAATTAAATTGCATTCTCACTTACTAGTGTTTTTCCTTCCCTATTAAGATATTATTTTTATGGTAGTGTAAATGAAGAATGAAGTTTGGTTGCTTTACATCTCTAGAAATGTAGTTTTAAGTTTAATGTATGTATTCATGAAACCATATCATATGTCACATTGTTGTAATACTTGTAAAATGGTTGAAAAAAGAAACTGGCGAGTTTCTTCCGGCGCTTCTTCTCACCAAAAGGTCATTACCCGAAGCGCCAAAAGAAAAGAAGAGAAAACCATATAATGAGACATGTAAAAGAGCCCTTGAAGGCCTACTTGCAGAAATAAATTATTTTATTTTATTCTTATTAGTATGGATGAACAGTCTACAGCAGGGTTTCTTAAACTGTGGTCCATGGACCCTTTAAGGGTCCGTGATATGAGCCGAGGGTCAGTGGCTATACATACAACACAAACTTTCATGTGCCCTTGATTTTTTTTCTCTCATTATATTCAGAAGGAATTTGTAAGGTTTTTGAAATAATGCAGGGGTCAGTGACCAGTGCCGTAAATAGCCTTTTCTGCGCCCTGTGCGAGCTTCTATAACTGCGCCCTTGTTTTTGACCTAGGGTCCTGCCTGGTCTGGCAATTTTGCGCCCGTACTAAATTGGGTAGGGTTACACATCATTCGTTCTACTACGTACAAACTATCAAATTAATGTAGCTATGAAGTATTGCAGTCTCTATGATATATTTATAAAAACCCACTCTCTTTCCAATGATGATAGGTATTGTATGCCTAAAGATGGAGATTTTTATATCAACTCATTTATATTTATTACCACCTTGACATTGAGGCTAAAAAACAAGTTGTTTGTGGTCTCACGGCACTTGCTTCCTGATACACTTGCTACATGATAGGGTTATTATAACAAATATTTCCTCAAACATATCCCACTAATTGACTAAGTCTTTACATAATCTTTGACATTTCTTTCCAACACTTTCTCTAGAATTCTAGCCTTTACTACGAGTGAAATTAGTACTAACGAGGGATTTACGATTAAGACGGATGAGTCAACGGACGTCGAGATGAAGATGTGATTACGAGAAAGACGTGTTTAATGAAAATAAATTGTGTTAGTCACAAGGAATTCCACATATCATGCTGATGCGCCATCGCTACATGAGTAAATATGCTTAAAACAGCAAATTTAGCGAAAAATCACGATTAAAACTGTGATTGAGATTTAAAATAAAAGAAAGAAAAAAGCAGGTAGATCGGAGGCGAACTTTCAAATCTCATTTCTAACGTTCTATGCGAATGAAAATCTGTTATTAACCACTTACCAGTTTAACTGAGATGTACCACACAAATTAATAACAAAACGACAATATTCAAATCAATTTTCGAATAAATCACGAACTTCCGAATTTTCTACATAAAATTTATGACAGGACAGCACATCACGAAACGTCAAACTTTTGTCTTTTTTTTCCAGCGGCCCGTTGTTCGCGGCCAGCGCGACCGTTCCGTTTCACGGTCGGTGACTTGATCTTAATAATCTACGATTGGCATTTTAAATTACACATGTCTTACAATCAATATTTTGTTATTACTGGGTAGCTAAATTGTATGTTGTTATGACGAATGCTTCCGCGCGTGTCCGCGAGTGGACTGTCGAGCGACAATGACCGGTCCATGCAGTGCGTAGGAAGCGAGGCCGACATATCGTTTTGCATGCTTGCGTAGTCTTTTTGTTTGTAAATTGCATTTTGCAACGCATTGTAAGCTATACATGGCGCAGATAAACTTGGTATGTTTATCTGTGGCTTTCCATAAGAAAAGGGACCTTATGACGGTTTCTAGTTACGGAGATATGGACGTTTTAGTGAAATCCTTCAAAATAATCATTTTTTTCGTTTATGTAAAATTGTAAAATATAGGAATAGACGTGTATTTGTAGCTTGGTTTCACTGCTGTACGTTAATTTTTTCTATATAAAAATTGGGTTCAAAGTTTAGTAGAAAAGGGACCTTATGGCAGATCACACAAAAATAATAAAGCTGTTGATAAAACTTATTTCTTTTTTATACCACGACACGACGGTGGTGTTTGGGCTCATTTGTTTCGTCTTGTCGAGTACTTTGAACTGAGATGATATCCAGGGTCTGATGATGAAGCCGCAAGGTGGCCATAGGAACTTCGTAATAAAACGTCGGAACGCCATCGTGTTTGGGCTCAGTTGTTTCGTCTTGACGAGTACTCTGAGTGGAAATGATGTCCAGGGTCTGATGATGGAGTCAAAAGGTATCTATGGGAACTACGTAAAAAAACGACGCAACCCCATCGTGTTTGGGCTCATTTGTTTCGCCTTGACGAGTACTCTGAACCGAGATTATATCTAGGGTCTGATGATGGAGCTGGTAGGTGGCCATAGGAACTTCATAATAAAACGTCGGAACCCCATCGTGTTTGGGCTCATTTGTTTCGACTTGACGAGTACTCTGAACCGAGATGATATCCAGTCTGATGATGAAGCCAGAAGGTGGCCATAGTAACTTCGTAATAAAATGTCGGAACCCTATCGTGTTTAGTCTCAGAGTACTCGGCAAGACAAAACAAATAAGCCCAAACACGATGGGGTACCGACGTTTTATTACGGAGTTCCCATAGACACCTTCCGGCTCCATCATCAGACCCTGGATATCATTTCGGTTCAGAGTACTTGTCAAGACAAAACAAATGAGCCCAAACACGATGGGGTTCCGACGTTTTATTACGGAGTTCCCATGGCCACCTTCCGGCTCCATCATCAGACCCTGGATATCATTTCGGTTCAGAGTACTTGTCAAGATGAAACAACTGAGCCCAAAGACGATGGGGTTGCGTCGTTTTTTTACGTAGTTCCCATAGATACCTTTCGGCTCCATCATCAGACCCTGATCATCATCTAATGCATTCGCTCGTTTGGTCTAAATCCACCTTAAGACACATAGAAGTGGATGTGAGCTCTGCTGTTCCTATTTTTCGAAAAGATGTCTTGCCTACTTATGATGCGTAGCTAAATCAATTGTTAATCTCAATTAACGATTAACAATTACGTAATCGTTAATTGCAATTAACAATTACGTAATCGTTAATTGCAATTAACAATTACTTTTCATTAATTGTTAATTGCAATTAACAGATCAATCGTTAATTGATAATTGGGATTACATTTTTGCCAACACTGCAAACAAGCATGCGGCCTGCATAATGGTAAGCAAAAATTTTCAAAATGATCCTAGAAAGCTGAAAATTTGGAAGGAAAGGGATTCGGGGCAACAGATTCGGAATTGAAAAAAAAAAATAAAAATAAAAAATACATATTTGTTGTCGTTTTTTTTTATTTTTTTAGAAAAAATTTTTAAAATATTTTTTTAAAACCGATAAAAAAAGTGTTTTTGGCGAATCGTGAAACTTTTTGACCATTTTTAGAAAAACCTTGTTTTTTCAAAAATTTGAAAAAATAAAAAAAAACTGGCGAATACCTGTCATTTTTGACCATTTAAGAAAACGTTTTTTTAATTTTTTTTATTCAAAAACTTACGAAAAAAGACATTTTTTTGGCGGTGTCTATAATTTTTTACCATTTTGTCATGTTTCTCTTTAAACCTTTTTAGAAAAAAACATTTTTTTTTTAAAACATGAAAACGTGTTTTAGGCGAATCGCAAAACTTTTTGAGCATTTTAGAAAAACCTTGTTTTTTTTTCAAAAATAAAAAAAAACACGTTTTGGCAAATGCCTATCATTTTTGACCATTTTAGAAAAAGTCTTTTTAATTTTTTTTTGAAAAACTTACGAAAAAAGACATTTTTTGGCGGTCTCTATAATTTTTGACCACTTAAGAATAAGAATCTTTTTAATTTTTTTTCAAAAGATCGACATAAAAAAAAAGTTTTTTTTGGCGAATCCTATCCTACCATTATGATTTTTTTTTATAAAACTCGGTAATTTTTGGTTTTATAGAAAAGTAGTCTATACAAAACACATCATCATAACACCATGGAGTGAATTATTCACCATTAACGTTATAATTATGAGAATAACTCTTAATTGATCAAGATTTGAAGTAAATTTCTAAAAACTTTTTTTTCGGTATTCTGTTTTAATACAAGTTTAGTAAATAAATAACGTTAATATCGTGCCATACTGTAATTATCAACAAGTTTTGCCTGTCATTGGTCATAAGGCCATAATATCCCATACATTTGGGAAAAGGGACCTTATGACTAAACACTTAAATTCAACGCAACATTATTTGAGAATTACTCTTAATTGATCAAGATTTGAAGTAAATGTCTAATAACCTTTTTTCTTCAGTTTTCTGTTTTAATACAAGATTAGTCAATAAATAATGTAAATATCGTGCCATACTGTAATTATCAATAATTTTTGCTTATGGCTGGTCATAAGGTCCCTTTTCTCAAATGTATGGGAATAAATTTGTGATTTTTACGTAACTTCAATCGTTTATAAATCAAAAAATACGACTTGTAGAATAATAATGACACTTTTGAGATACTTGTGTAGACTGGTTAAATATAATTCATAAGAACTCATTATACGAAAATTGTAAATATTGTAGGAATGATGAAAAATATAATAAAAATGACATTTTAATTAAAATAAAAATATTTCGTTGACAATGTGATTTTATTTCTATCCCAAAATGTACAGTCAAATATCTCTAACTATATACAATGGTTTAGATTACAATATATTAAAAAACAGGCCGATTTTTTTTTTTTAATTTTTTTCTCATAAGCGACTTGCTCTAATCAAAGGCTGATTTTTCACGACCTGGAAGTCACATTAAAAAAACCATTACTGATTTTCAAAGAAAAACACCTTGAGATACATAATCAATCATCATCTCCATAACTTCCAACGGGAACATACTTAAAATTAGTTTCAAACTTCTTTTGACGATTTCTCAAAAGTGCAGTTTTAGCATGAGCGGGTTTGATGTTTTTTTAAAAAAAAAGTATGGGACTTAGGGTCATGGTTTTTTTTGTATTAGATAGCTTATTTAACGCAGATTTAGGATCTGTGCTTAACTCAATACCTGCTATAAGGTCCCTTTAGCCATGGAAAGCCACATCTAGATTTTATTCAACTTACGTAACATTGATGTTTATATATGCGTAGTTAAGTCTATTTAGCTGTAGCTAATGGAAATAAAAAGGGAATTTAATTGGTCTTAGTAGTCTTCCACCTAAACTACCCGAAGATTTTTAGCGGTTAAGCACGAGTTAAACTCGCGCACTGAGAGCTCCCGACCATTCTTCTTTATCTTATTAATTATTAAGGTACTAAAAGAACTTTCTACCCTCAAAATGTATTTTTTCTAAAAACCTGCATGGCCTTCTCATGGAAATGCAAAACAAAATGCTATACGTGAACAGTTCCAGTTGCTTCATTTTTGAGAATACGAGTATTTTCGGCAAGAGAACATTTTGAGGTAGAACGTTGGCCAAATACGCCCGACTTTACAAATATAGGTTTTTAAAAAACTAAGGAACTCAAAATCAAAACTTACAAAATAATATTGATAATAGCAAGTTGCAGAGACGCTAATATTTTGGGCTGCTGATTCAGCCGCTTGGCCCACTTAGGTGTTTCAACACGGCCTACGCGTATGACAGAGTGGTTAGAGCGGATTGCAATGTAAGATATACAATAACATACTAACAGAATGGGATCAATCGTCAATAACAAAATAATGTAATATAGGTTTTCGTTAAGCTTCCATCCAAAATTTTCAATACTTATAAATACAATGGCAGTTTGATCGCGACCATGGCTGTACACTCTCGGCGAGCCACGGCGACAAGCTTGTTCTCTTCTCACGTAAGTAAGAAAAGGATGTCATGTCAGATCTCGCCGAGTGTGTACAGATAAGGTGACATGGCAATGATCTTATTGCAGGAGATATGAATATTATAACACCCACAGACGTCTTCGAACACTATAGAAAAAAGAAAGACTCAAGCAAATACACAATCACAGAAAGAAAAGGTAATAAAGAAAACACAGATTCAAATGAAAATGATAAGTTACATTTATTAACAATAATATAAAATGACAAGTAAAATACATACGATTAAATATGATATAGGTGCGAATAAGAAGATATCGACGGTACTGAAGTTAATAAATATGATAAGATCGATGAGAAAACATGCTTTCACAACATTGATTCAAGCTAAAGTTTACCTGAGAAGTCTGTGCTAGCGTCCACATCGAGCGAGCAACTGCCGATCGAGTCCACAGATTTATCCATGACTTTAACAGTCAGTTCCTTAGCGCAGGCTTTAAGCAGGTCTGACTCTTTGACTTCCACCTCATAGGCACCTATGCTGTCGAGGTCATTATCAACAATCCTAGCATCATTAGACTTAGGAGAGACAGTTGAACTTGGTAGTTTTATGTCCGTCTCATCTGTGTTGATGGTGAGAGTAGAATCAGGCTTCAAAGTGAGATCTCCAGCTAGATTCTTATCTAGAATAAGCGTGCTTTGACTTGTGAAGTTACTGCGTATGGGCTCAATGTATTCTACGTCGTCATCGTCGACGTATAAGTGATTGGTATGTCCGCTTGGGCCTTGTACGTCCGTCGCGTCTTTAGGGACCGCGTCTATGACCGTCTGTGTTTTATTCAAACTCCTATAGAAATGACTTTCCAGTTTCTCCAACTGTCTTTTCGTGTCCGATTGTTTCTTTCTAACAGAGTCTATGATCACGGGAAGATTTAAGAGATCTGGCGTTTTTTCTCGGTTTTTGGACAGATCACGTCTGAATAGCGGTGAGTCGTCACTTTCGAGTTCAAAACGTTTATATTTAGAGGAGCAATAGTCATCTATGGATGACGTGTCAGACTTTTTATCGAAGAATGCGTCTAGGGAGAAGAATGATTTCCGCTTCTTCTTGGGTTGATTTGCCTTTTCGAAATTAGCATTCACGAATGGATCGGTCTTGAATTGTTGAACGCATATATTGCTAGTGTTCACAAGTGATTTAGGTCTAGTTTCCTTCGGCAGACTCAACGGTATTCTATTAGTTTCTACCTTTCGAGAATCCAAGCTAAGAGTCTTCCGAAACCGTTCATTCAGATTCGTTAGCAGAAAGTGCCGTCGTTCAGTCGATTTTGGCGTAATATTATACGAATTTTGCTTACTCGTGCTAGGTTCTGAATTAGGAATGTGCTCTGTGTATTTGAACTCGATATCGCTTTCAGAGTCTTTCCTCTCGGTGTTAAAGCTTTCAGTCCGATCGGGTCGGTGGAAGGAGAAGGAGCCTCGGTTGGAGGATCTCTTTCTGTCACAGATGCAGTTGCCAACACAGCTGAGTCTTAGGCAGTTCTCCTCGGGTTCTAAAGACACTTCATGTTTCTCTGGAATGTACCTATCAGGCCTTTGCTTATGCGTCTGTAGGTCTTGGCGGATCTTCTCGAGCCTCTCATCCCCATGGAGGCCTCGGGTGTACTTGGATTTGGGAGGCCTGAAGAACCTGATGGAACCAGAGGTGTGGGGTTCGATGGATCGCCGTCGGACGTACGGCGAGTCGGATATTTTGTTCACGCCTAAGAGCAGGACGGGGGATTTCTTGTCCTCTTCATCAGGCAAGTCGCTGGAAGAGAAAAATAAGATTAGTGTCACATACATGATTCTGTCAGAGTATTACTATTCGGGCCCTTCGTATGTTTGTTAAGCTGAGTTTTAAATTGTTGATGCCGAATAGATGTAACCGATCACCAGAATGAAAGTTAAATGACAGTTAAATAGTTAATTCATAATTATGTATGTGCGAACAAATATTGTTTTAAGTAAGTAGGTGGTTTGACTAAAACTGCTTTCTATGTGTATAAAAACAAATGTATCAAGTGAATTTAAGTTATGGTTTATACTTTATATATGAGGAAACATTTTTTGTCTCTTCATTGGTTTTAATGTGGGCAATTTACACCACACTTTATTACATATATAGATACAGGAAATCAATGATGGAAATGGCGTTTAGGTTAATTCCTATTAAAAAGACAAAGATACGGAAGTCAAGGTAGATAGCAGAATTGAAGGCATTTTCTGAGTGCACGGTGGACGAATGGTTGAGTCACTGGGCCGGAAATCCAGAGGTACCGGGTTCGATTCTCGGTCTGTACACAGGCGAGTGCCATTTAGTTTTTCTGTGTACTTTGATTTCCTGTATCTATATATGTAACATAAAGTGTTATGGTTTATAGTTTAACTTGTGCTGCATTACTTAAGGCGACCAGGTAAATTCTAATCTCAATATCGTCTATCTATCACACTTTATTTACATAGCCGCGAAAAACATGTAATAATTCATTAACTCATTAAATAATGCATTAACTCTCCCCAGCCGCATTTAACTTTCATTTTAAAGTAATTTGTAATAAATATACTTGAATGAAAGTGGTTTTTCAGCGAGTGATTGGTTCACATGTTTTCTACACAAGTCGTCTATTGTTCTTCTTGTTTTGCTTTAGTTCTCGACAGCACAATGCTCAGTTAAAAGCGATGTAAGTATGTGAAATGGAACGTAATTAAAAAAAACTATGACTTTAAAATAACAAAATACTAAGTTTGTCTCTATGTAAATCATGTATTTTTTTAAATTTACAAAAAAAGATATTTTCAAGAAGCGGGTTACTTATTCAGAAAGCATAAGGTACTACACTACAACAAGCAGAAAGATTATTAAAGAAATAAAACAAAAGCATACTTACACACAACAACATTAAACATTTAAAACCATACACAGGATTAGAAAATTAAAAAATAAAGCATACAAGAGGCCTAATGATCATGGATACCTAAATTATTTATTAAAAAAAAACACGAAGAAATTTTAGAAATCTCTGAATTTGAATAATTAATTTGTCACGTCAAATAAATTACGCTTTATGTAATACGTTCCGTGGAAAGATACATAAATTAATCGATACGACGCGGAGCAGACAGTTTTTTATCGACTGAGATACCTCTCGCTTTGTCCTTTGTCACTTAATATGTACGCACTGTGAATTAAATAAAATCTCGATCTCCTGTAAAACAATTTATTTGACTTCGATTATCGGTGTACTGTAAAGCTATTCGTTCTCTGTTAGACCTTATAGAGAACGTGCACAACGAAGCCACACCGAATCTTATCTACTCTATCATGCTGGAGCCACATTAACGGGAAACGTCGTTAACGGACGGTTCGCGATGACGGACGATTAACTTTACGGTGTCCGTCCACAACTTAGTACTCGCATACTTGACTTTGACATTTATAAACCAGTATTATTTTTCACGCCTGATAAGTTTCCTTTACTGTCCGCATAGCGTCTCTTATGTCAATTTAGTGTTGCCATCTATAGTTCCTGCACGTTCCCTATTGAGTACGTAATAGCATTTATACCGCGGCTTCGCCTGCGTTATTCCCACAATAGTATCTCAAGGGAACTATTTACCAGAATAAAGAGTATCCTATGTTTCAACCCAGGACTTTGTCTACTTGTAAGCAAAATTTCATCTCAACCCATCCAATAGGCTAGATGACTAAAAAAAACTGTTTAGTCCGTCTGTTACATTATGAAAAAATATTGTACACGTATTTTTTGTTTTGTTTGACAAACAAAAACTGACGAGGATAGAGTGCTTAGAAGTTTCGAGTGACGTCACTCTTGAGTACAAATTGTACTCAAGAGTGACGTCACAAGCCCCCACTCCAGAAGTTTGATGATCTATAACTTTGTCGATTTTTAATATTTTGATAAACCAAAAAATACGTGTCCCATATTTTTCCATAATCTAACTGACGGACTAAATAGAATTACATATTTTTAACCCAGTCATCATCCCTATTGTTCCCACGTTATTTATTTATAAAAAAAACTTCGAAACCTTCGAACATCTTCACAAATATTCATACTTATAATAGGATACAAATGAAGTCATTAAATAAGCTGAAAGTGAATAGATCAAGAAACTATTTCACTCCAACTCCAGACATAATTGAGATGACGGAGCCAAATGTACCAATTAATAAAACGTTCCAATCCCACCTAGCGGTCAACTGCCCAATTTGGGGGCAATTATAAGACCAGTTTTTATTTTACGAAGTTAGAGACTAATTTGGTCAGACGGGTAACTGCGAAAATTATTTGGGATTACTGCATAAAAATTATTTATTTATTTATTTAAACTTTATTGCACAAAAGAAAACTTATCGTACAAAAGGCGAACTTAATGCCATAAGGCATTCTCTACCAGTTAACCTTAGGGCAAAGCAGATAACTTGTGGGCGGTGCTACTAACAAAAAAAATAATACATGATATAATACATATACTAAAGATAATAGTAATAATAATTACATACATAGGGATAACCATATAATATATAAATAAATACACATATATAAATACAGATGACACGTCTAAGCAGATACACTAAGAGATTTCAGTTCTACCAGCATAGAAATCACGCACAGCTTTTTCGGTCAGCGTATTTTATAACCATCGCGATTCAGCGAGGAAATGCTGCCAGCATTCTCGCCATTCACGGCACGATGCTACAGGGTTCCATGTTAGAACTAGATTTTTAGTAGTAGTTTTGATTGTTTTTTAAAAGGGTTTTAGTTTTATATTTACTTTTAGGTTAGTTATATCCTTCTACATATGTATTGAATCAATATTCAGGCAATGTTTTCTGATATTGATTTCTGTCCATATTTCTTGCTGCCTCTTCATGGCTTCCAAAGATGGTTTCGATTGGTGGTTATTAGCTACGTTTAATATATGTAGTACATTACGCAAGTAGGGTGGTAAAACCAAGAAAGGCCGAGCAGATGTTTGCGGCCCGAGCTGCAAGCGAGGGACGTAAATATACGATCGAGGGCTTTCTTTTATCCCGTGTTGTGTACATCGTTTTATGTCTACACTTGGCCAGAAAGCGACTTTTTCCGTACGCATAGCGTGGGTTAAAAGGCACTTTCTGGCCAGGTGTGGCATACAACATTTTTTAGATCATAGTGGTTATGATAAACAACACATCACCCAGTCAGCACTTTCATAACTTAATAGCCATTTGTCGTGACGTTCTTGCGTAACTCGTAACACATAGGAAGTTTGAACGATGAAGAATCGATTCCTGATCGCGCCATAACCGATTGTGCGGTCGGCCGTTAAATTTGACTTGCTTTCTACCGTTTAATTCGGTTAAGTCATGTTATCCGCGGAGATCTCATTTTTACAGTGTCGTAATGTGATGGTAACTGCTAAACTTACTAGAGTATGTGCGGAAAGAGAATAGGATTTAGACTGGGGGCGCTGTAATGCTTTTCTACCGTATGTGCCGTATTTTCTGTTCTGTGGCCATACTGGTTAGGTTAGTTCCGTTTTTCGCCACACCTATTCTCTTTCCGCACAGACTCTAGTGGTTGCGGCTTGCGAACCTGCTTGCAGGATTTGACGCCCCCACTTGGTCAGGTTTCCTATGAAAGAGCTACTAAGGCTCATAGGTCATGTTAAAAGTTAAAAAAAGTAATTGACGTATTCGCACCGTGCGGACACTTTTAAAAAACAGTTTATGTTATACAAATTGCGCTAAATGTTCGAATTTTTGATTTTGCAATGAATTAGTTGCAATACCTAATTCTATCAATAGTAAAAGCGTCTTATACGGAAGTATTTAAGTTCATAATTCCTCAATAGCTTTCCTGATAATGGCAGGAAACAAACGCCAGATGGGATTAATGAAGATCACCTTTTAAAAGAGCTTATATCAATTTGATGGTACTTTTAAACTCTACCATATTTCAGAACACATAAGATCGAAATTTGCAGCATATTTATAAAGAAAAAATCGCTTTGAAAAGAGCTTAATCGTGATATTAATTATGAACTTTATTGGAAGATATTAAGGTTCATATTCATATGATTGGTTGCTAAAGTTACAGTAAACCCGATGAAGCGATTAGTTGGGTGCCGACAGTCGTAGGGATGGGCGTGATTTATTAGCTTCGTCATCGACTCGATAGACATCGTCTGCGGTATCGATCATCGGGTTATTTTTAGGCAATGTTTGTATACAAGATAATTATCGACGCGTCTGAAGAGATCTTCAAGCCCAATTTTCATGTGTACGGAGCCAGTCTTATCATATCTCTGAAAAATACTATTGACATTTCTTTGTCATATTGTGAACACTTGGGACCAACAATTTCGTAACGAGTAGCGATATGTTCCTAGTTAATAACATGGGCAAATGGCCTTGTAGCGAAAATACATATGTTACAAGCCTATAGCGTCCGCGGATCGGGTTCACGGTGTTGAAAGTATCAAGATTTTTCTACAATTCAATTCAATTAATTTATCTTGCAAGTAGGCCTCAGGGTTTATTCAAAGGTTTATTCTACCACAGCACTGGAAATTATGATCTCTGGTCAGAAGAAACGCCGCAAGAAACACAAAAACCAGCGCCGCTGGCAGAGCTATACCTAACCCAGCCAACTGCATTGCTGAGTGGAGACCATTTCTGTGGCACATCTGGCTTTGGGCTTAAAATCACTAAATTTCATTTTACCTCATTATCAATATTCCCAGATCTCAAAACTTCATGGCCTCAAAATACCTAAATTGCAGAATGCCTAAATTTTTTTCACAATCAACCGAAACCTTAATATCGCCGATGTTCAAAATACCTTAGGCTCATAATACCTAAACTTCAAAACAGCATTATGGCAAAACAACATATGCTTAAAACAACCAAACCTCAAAATACCTAAATTTATACTATCAAATAAACACACGTAAAAAAAATGGATATTAGGAAAGGTAGGTAGGAAAAATGCCTAAATTTAGGTATTTTGAGGTTGAGTTGTTTTGATATTTTGTCATTTCTGTCATTCGGTAATTGAAGGATTGTGCATTTCAATCTTCAGGCATTTAGAGAATATGCCGTTTTAATTCAGTCATAATGAATTTCGTTCATTTTAAGAATGTTACAATTTGACATTTAGGTTTTATGAGCTCATGGTAATTTGAAAATAGGGTGTATTGGCAAATAAGGTATTATGAGATTTAGTGATTTTAAGCCCAAAGCTTTAATCTCCTGTACCTCTAGCACAACTGTGACACGCGACTCTTTGTCGCGCGACAAATGCTACCTATCTCTTTCCACTCAATATCGTGTGATAGTGACAGGTGATGCTCTGTCGCGCGAGAAACGAAGTCGCGGCCAGTTATGCTAGACGTACTGCTTTATGTTATCTATCATTATGAACGGACTATTTATCGGAGGTACTAACTGTGCTAAAGACAGTGTACTGTTTTAGTTCAGTGTGCAATTAACTAAGAGCCGTCACTGGCACACTGATCTGAATGGAAGAGGGATATTTATCGAGCGCCTAAAAGTTGCGCGTCACAGAACCTAAGAAGCATAACACTCTAAGTAAATATAGAAAACAATAGAACTTGCAATGTTTGTTTTATGCTGCTCAGGCACGGAGTTGTGCTAGAGTACACCTCTAGCACAACTGTAGGACATATTCTTAACAGGACAAGGTCAGGACAACCTTGGCGGGAACCTTAACCATAACTCCTAACCGTGACGGTCATCTATCGATATGTATAACTATACACGTAGGTATACATCACTAAAACAATACCCCGTTCGCAGACGGGACAAATGGGCGCATCGCACGCGATATTCACACATGTGTAACTATTTATACCATTTAAGTAGCTATGTATGTCAGTAATAGAGCCACAATGTTGTCTACGAGACGAGAGTGCAAGTCATAAATCAACCTTCCATTGCTTTACTTTGATGAAAACTTTATAGGATTATAAACATCCGTCGATGTATTGTTGAGATATCTCGGGGTCATATTTAGTTGAAATTGATTTTACCATTTTGACGTGATACGGAAGTAGTCCTAGAGAGGGACAGCGAAATTATCAGCGGGTGCAATATGGGTTAATTGCAGAAAAAATGTACCTTTTACTTTTTTGTCTGATCATGGAGTGTCTTATACTGTTTTACTCGGAATCATGAGCACTTTTCATTTATGAAATAAAAAAAGCTGTCCAAAATGTCCAAACTTTCCGTTCAAATTTCGAATCTCAGTTTCGTTACGCCCAAACTAAATATAGGGGAAATAGTAACGAAACTGATTAAATTTTTCGTTACTATTTTCCCCTATATTTATTTTGGGCGTACTTAACGAAACTGAGATTCAAAATTTGTACAATTGACCTATATATGTAGGTAGGTGAATAGTTAATTCAGATGTGAAAACCGGACCCCATGCTACAAAGTAGTCACTCAAATAAACACATAAAGAAGGTTTTTATTAAATCATTATAAAAGCCGTCAAATTTTCAAAAAATATTTAAGATAGTTAACTAGTTCGGTTCATATAGCGTTTGTTTTCCAAACAATCTTACATCGCGATCGCTGTAGATATTTCGAATCATGTCATGACCGGGTGTATTGACCCGGGCACTGAAAGCAATTTCTCAAAATAAACAATTTTTTTTTATTAAATCAGCATGACCTTGATTGTACTTTTGACAGATTGTCCGAGTGTTGCAGTCAACACTTTCTAATCCATTAGGGCGGGTAGGGCCCATGTTACTGTTACAATACCGCTAGCTTACTGTTTACTACTTTCTTTGCAACTTGATAGGAGTACCTACAACAATGTAACTTAACTACTTGGTAGTACTAAGTACTACCTCTTTAAGGGTTTTAATTTGCAAAGTATTTATGCTATAGTTTTAAGACAAGGACCATTAAAACAAGAGGACTGTCATTCTCCATACTTTGGATCGTAACCCGACCGCTAGGGGATTTCCGGGCAAAAACTAGATGGCGCTAAAAAAACTAAACATTTAACGATGTTACAACTGAACAAAGAAACATAGTACAGTAACAATTAGTTCGCAAACAGCTAATAATAAATAAATTCTAACATTTAAATACTATGTCACGTTTGCAAAGTTGTATAATTGTAAATAAAATAATATAATTCTTATAGGTACCAAGCTTATACATAGATGGCGTTGTAAATTCGGGGAACAGCTTTTTGTATGGAGAAGTTTTAATGGTCCTTGCCAATACCATCTTTTTACATCAATATTATTAATATATGAATTCTGGTCAACAAATTCTTATTATTTGGTTCAGGTACAATTTTTATATACGAATTCAATATAATATGTATCATACTTTATTCTGGCAATAGATTAATGGTCATGAAAAAGTAGAATGACCCAAACACATTCGAATGAACGAAGATCATCAATTCAAGCATTCCTCTGAGATGGCGGCTGGCGGCCAATTGGTTAACTGTTGTATTTGTATCGCCGTTACATGGGAATGGCCAACGGCAACGGTTCAGCATAAAAGCTTAATGCAGCGATTATTTCTGAAGACTACTTCACTCCGACCTTGTTCGGGCCCAGCTAAGTTTCTTGCCGGAGTCTTCTTAGCTGGGCTAGGTTTTAGCGAACCGGCAACTAAAACTCCCATTAGTTCGATACACACGCTCACATAGGGACAGGATGATCCGCTTCATAATTCCCGATGGTCCGCTGCTCACTCTGAGCAATCAGCGAAAAGTCAAGGTGGCCCTGGCCAAATGACCTGGTTCGACTCCAGGCGTTCAGGCCCCCACCTAGTCCGACCCTATCGAGGTGGACCGGGACAAGGTGACCTGGTTCGACCCCAGGCGCCCCCGGCAGCCACCCAGTCCGACCCCTCGTGGTGGTCCGGCTAGCAGTCTGGGTCGACCCCAGGGAACACCACGGCCGACCACCCGGTCCGACAATCGCTATGCCCATAAGGGTTGCGAGTTTGTCAGTTTACAATAAAAAAAAACCTACGACTACGAAAGATTTAACATCAAGTATCGAACGTCGGTGCGAAACGAATTCGAAGGTATTCAGATTCACCAAATTGGAAACCACATCACATATATTTACGAATTTACGTTAGTAAAGCCCCAGATCGCATATATATATGTCCGTCGCCTGCGGCTCGGGCCACAAACATATACCGCCCTAGATGTGTTACATACATACTATTCCAAATAGATTCAGCCCGCACTTAGAGATGTGCCGTTCTCGGAAACGTTCTCCGTTTTGTATGGAGAGAGAACGTTCTCGAGAACATTTCCCATACAAAACTAAGAACGTTTCTGAGAATTTTCGAGAACGGCACAACTCTCCGCACATAAAAAACGTCACGTAAACGTATTTATCTTACGCGAATTGAACATCAAGACCAAACTGTCAACCATCTGTCTCCATCAGTGTTTTTCAAAGTGTGGGTCACGACCCCCTGGGGGGTCGCAGAGCCTTTAGAAGGGGGTTGCGAGGACCAAGAGAAACCTCAGACAAAAAGAAAAAAACAAGAATTTATAGTAATAAAACAACTTAAACGGATTAAATCGCGTATATTACTACATTTTAAGTCCCGACGTTTGGTAACCCTTTTCAGCGTTCGTGGTCTAAGTCTAAGTTCAAAATTAGCTCTCGCGGGCCGGAGTAGCATCCCCGGACGTTCCCCGGACGCTCTCTAAACTAGGCAAAATCCGGGTAAACCCGGACGGATGGCAGCCCTACCAATGACATTGGCACCTTTTGGGTACCGTACTGGGGTAACTTTCATTCACGGGGTAACATTTATCATCCATTTTCAACTATAACAAGTTGGTTTTTGAATGCGGTCAGAACAATTTATTATTAAGGTAGGCTACTTCTATAAAAATCCCACTAATACCTACTATAAATGTGAAAGTTTGTGAAGATGTTTAGATATTTTCATCACACTTGCTCGTAAAGGGTGTTATAACACGCGGGCTTATAGACCAGCTCGAGCCGTTTTACCTCCCGTGGGTTATAAAAATCTATAACTCCCACGGGAAGAAAAATTGTATGAAAATCTATAACTCCCGAGGGAGTTATGAGTTTAGTTTTAAAATATTGAACCTACCCGTACGTCATTTCAGACTAAGGAGGTTTCAAATCAGCCAAGGCTTATTTCACGTCTTCAAAACTTGGCTACAAAACCAATTTTAGTGTATACAAAAATTATATGGTATATTTAACTATTATTTCAGTATTTTTTGCAATTGTTTTGATGCAATTAAAATAATTGAGTTTAAAATTTTATTTTGAAAATCGGTACAATCTGGCGGTACTGCCTGTCAAGTTTGAAAACTAAACGCAGTTCTTAGCATTATCTGTGGAAGACTATATGAAAAAGTTGACAATAAATAATTTTATTTTTGTCTTATTCTATTTTCCTCGCAAATGTGATGAAAAACATTGTGTGTACCACGGGCAGTAAGGGGATTACAAACTCGAGTCATTAAAAGCCCTCCGCCTACGGCGTCGGGCTTCTAATAGACTCTCGTTAGTAAATCCCTTCTTACTACCCTCGGTGCACAATGTACTATTGGATGTTTGTTACTAAATAACGGGGTAGAGGAGACTGGATGGATTGAGTTGAAAATTGGCATGCAATTAGACCAAGTCCTGGATTGGAACGGGAACAAGCCGCCGCGAAGCCGAGGGTAAATGCTAGTACTTAATCAACGTGTTCAAAGTCAAAGGTATTTGGGTTTAAAAATCAATGGTAAATGTGTGTACGGAACCCTAAAAAGATCCCGACGAACTAGAACCTTCTACTATTCCGAGGTCGGTTCAAAAATCCAGATTTACCAGCTCTCAACTCTCATCAAATAGTCATCTCAGAGCAATCTTAACTGCCGTAATGTGATCGCTTACAAAACAGTAGTATTATGTAAACCGACGATACTTTCCGTGAGAAACCCGGGTCGATGAACCTGTGACAGCTGACACGACCCGCCTTCCGGTTCCGATATTTATTTTACAGTTCATAGATTGGTATTGTATTATTATCTTCATTTAATGGGCCTCGTTTTTGACGTATTTACTGAAAAACACAAACCCTTTATTTATTTAAACTTTATTGCACAAAAGAAAACGTATCGTACAAAAGGCGAACTTAATGCCATAAGGCATTCTCTACCTTAGGGCAAAGCAGATAACTTAAACAATATTGAACGGGCACCATTATTATTTTTCGCACTACGCGGTCAGAGATTTACCTATCTATGGCATTGCAGTACCTCTAGCACTACTGTGACACGCGACTCTTTGTCGCGCGACAAATGCTACCTATCTCTTTCCACTCAATGTAGTGACCTAGACATGCGCGAAACAGTGCCTCAAAAAGTAATGCTATATCACATCACTTTGGTACATAGTCGATGACGATACGCAGTAGCGCGGGCGCGCGTGAGATACCAACATCACAGCTATCACCTACATCACGCAGCGCGTGTTCTCTGGAGTCTAGGGCGTCTTTTGAAACTATTACGCGCGCTTCACTCGGTCCTCGCTCTCACTCGCGCTCGGGCAATGTTATTTAGAGTGATGTTTGGAGTAATGCTTGATTTCTCGGAGTAATGCGTAATGCAACATCACGCGTTCGAGTGATATCTCATTTGTGATATTACGCGCATTACTTACACATGTCTAAGTGTGACATTGACAAGTGATGCTCTGTCGCGCGAGAAACGAAGTCGCGGCCAGTGCCTACCATGAGTTGACTTTTCGATCGGCGCTAGCGAGTATCGAGCGCTCGATGACAGTCTATCTCTTTCGTACTATTGGCGCGTGCGAGAGAGGTGCACTGACTCTCGATAGGTTAAACTCGCTAGCGCCGATCGTACACTCAACTCATGGTAGGCTAGGCACACAGTTATGCTAGACGTACAAGAGCTCACTCCACTAATTCACCCCGCGGTTGCTAGTACCAAATTTTGCCTTTCCGGATGGGGCCTACCCAGCGACTAGAAAGAGCACGCGTTATGCGATACAGAGAGACGGTCGGATCCGGTGCGTCCCGTCCGATGGTCGTACTATACACAGTACATACATACGAAGTACTATTACTTATTCTGTGACCACACGGCCTTGCCTATCTATGCCACTGATAAAATAGTAGATTGCGTCCACAAAGATACCAAAATTATGGATTTACGATGAGGACGTATATTGAATCATCGGATCTGGAAAGGTCGATTGATCACACTGTGCCTGATCAGCCCGCAATGAACTGTACTCGCATACTCGCCGGCAGTGGCACCAGCCAGTGCCTAAAGGCGAGTTTAACGGCGAACTTCTTAATTACAACAAATCATTAAACGTTTTGGAGAGAAATCAGCAGACAACGTAAAGAAACCTGCGGCGGGACAGCGGAAAAACTACACTTAAAATAAGAACCGGTCAGCCAGTGTCACCATATTGGTCAGCATACCGTCATGCCAGCCTCGCGTCATTCATGGTCTAGGGCTGTCAATAATATGGAATATGCATGATTTTTTTTTAACACATTGGTTAACAAAATATGAAAATACCGTAAAGAAGATGACATAAAGTCAAAATAAAATTAAAATCGAACGAGAAATACGGAAGATATAAACATTTTAAAGCACTAATCAGACAGCGATTAGACAGAGGGATCCGATATGGACTATGACGTCATAGTACACGGCCGCCATACAATCTCCATACTATATTCTGTTTTGTTAGAAAGAGATAGAGATAAATCTTTGTTGTCTTATATCTTGGTTATTTTTATAGTTATTCGAAAAATATTTTTTTCCTACTGTTTCTTGTATGAATGAGCTTTTATTAAAGTAAATAAAAAATATCATGCATATTCCTTATTAAATCTTGAACTCTCATAGCCATTTCAGGACTTTTATTGCGTAATAAAAAACTAGTTTAAGATAGGCGTAAAACAGTTAACACGAAATGTATACTTCGCTCTGCCTTCAGATTACAAAAGTCGTGTTTTATTCGATATGTGATATCAAGGAACTACACTATTAAAAGGAAAAATATGACGTCATGTCATGTTATTTATTTATTTAAATTTATCGTAAGTGTAAAAGAAAAGTATGGTACAAAAGTTGTTATAATTATTATCGGAAATCCCAGGTGGTACATGAAAAAAATGGAGGAGAATGTTCGTTAAAATAGTAATAGGTAAAAAACGTATTTTTATTTAGATCGATAACAGATTCATAAATGCGTGTATGTTTTTCGTTGAGTATCCATTTTTGTATAGAGATAGAATTGGGACTTCAGTGTCACGTGTCACAGCAACTTTTTAAAATATACGATTTTAAGCTAACATGGTCATTCACATAATAACTACTATTAACGACGGGATATTTACCATGTATGTTTGTTTTTGTGAGTTGAACTTTTTAAAATGTGTTTTGCTTGATAAAGGGAGATAGAAGTTCAGAATATCGTTTATCCGCTTTATACATTCACAGGACCTATTCCCATGACACACGACTGATGACGAACTGCGTGATATGACCATGACGACACACTCTTTCGTATTAGAAGGAAATTGCTTTCATGACGAATGACGATGAAACGCGCACTTATGCGCCCTTTTTTAGTTTGACTAAACTAGAATGACTCACTTAATAATAACCAAAACACGACTCTTCAATTCTGAAAGGTCAAATTGATTTTCGCAAAACTGCAGAAAGTAAAAATGCTATGGTTTCTGTATCCTTATAACAAAGGTTATCGAAACCTTTTTAACCCGTAAAATAAGTCTTACCTATTGAGGCAAATAAAATCATAGCCTTCGGGTGCGTCAGCCCTACACACGCCCTACATCACTTATGCACGCATTGTATGAGCGCCATTGAAATTTCACTTTAGAACCTTTCAATAGTGATTCATCAATATTCATCATTAGCATAAGAACGGCGTTTAACACAAGGGAATAGAGCTCAATTTCAATTCGTGATTCTAAGCCTTCTCTTGGGATCAAATATGCTTATAATGTATTTGAACTTTGAAGAAAGATTTAAAGAGAATACTAAAGTTTGTTTTAGGCTGCGGCTCTATTGAGGCGGAGACGAGCGGAGCGGAGAGGAGACGTGTAGGATCGACCAATCAGTTTAAATCCACATTTCGTCAATGTCAATGGAAACAGCGAACACTAATGTGATTGGTCGATCCCTACAACAGAGATGGGCAAAATTTATTCGAATGACGAAAACCAAAAAAGAATAACAAAATTATTCGCGGATGACTAATAAAATTGGCGGATGATTATTCTTATTCGAATAAATTATTCGTGGAATAATTTATTCGCGAATGAATTGCCACGAATAATTATTTATTGGAATACCATATTAACTTTTCTCGAAGAAATAATAACTAAACAGAACTGAAAGACTGTTGCTTGTAGATTTTTGCCTTACTTATATTAAACATACTTTTATTATTTAAACTGCCTTCAGGAAGCCTGAGCCTTTAGGAACACATTACGTGTTAGAACCAACATAAGCACAGTACAAACAAGTCATTTTAAGGCGAGGTGAGACCAGAATCGGGCACGGAAGCCTAGTTTCCAAATCATTTTTAGAGCACTTATTTGACTCTTAGGTCACTGTAAAACATATATAATAATATTCAGAACTGTATCTAGGGCTTCCTCTCACTTAGAACACGATAGCGAACACTTCGCTCGATAGAAAAGTAGCGCGAAAACACTATAAAATAAAGTATTTTTTTCATTTTGTTCATCACCAGTTACCTTTTCTGACAAAATTAATACCTGACAATCATGATTTCACAGTCATGCAGGGCATCCTTTCATGTTTGGGTTGATAACGTATACTTTTATGTTAGAAATCGAAGATAATCTGCAATAATCTGCATTCCGCCCGACCCTAGTTTGTATGTGAAATGCGAGCCAGGTCCTACCGCGCCTTAAACATTATTCGTGTTGTACCTTAAATACTTTTTCTTGGATTTATTCGAATAAAATGACGAATAAATCATCCGTCATTTAAAACTCCGCTCTCCGCTCCGCTCGTCTCCGCCTCAGTGGAGGCGCAGCCTTCAGCTTATGTATTGCCCTGTATAGTATTGGTGCACGAATTTCAAGATGGATGTCATTTGAATTTTTGCCGTAAATTCTAAATCGTACTCGAATAAGATTTCAAAGTGAAAAGAAAAAGTCAAGGTTATTTATTCTTACGAGTACAATGCACTATGAATGTCAGAGTCTAATACCAGTTCGGAAAATAAACCTCTGCCCCGATAAGAACCGGCGTAAGAAACTAAAGTCTATTTATTCACCGTCTAGGTTCTTCGTAAGTTATTAGGATACCTGCAGTTTACTGAAGATACTCCAATTAAATTAGGGAAAAAATAAATAAAAACATATTAGGAAGTCATTGATAAAGTTAAAGCCTTACTGATTCCAACAATTAGCGAAGCCTTTCGGTTGATCAGAAACTACAGTTTGGTTACGGTTTATTAACATTGGTTTCTAACTTCACCTTTTTTACACATCTAAACCGCAATGAGGAATGAGAGCCGTTTTGTAGAAAAATAGAACAAATTTCAATACCACACAAAAGTACATTCAAATTAATTATATATTATGCTACATACCTGTCTGCAACTCGCATTTGGGTCTAATTTATACACAAACACAAAAATACTTACACATTTCATTCATCTCGAACAACTCATTTGTCAAAACCTTCCAAACACAAGTTCGTTCACACTAAAACAACAGTACTATAACAAGGTAATGGGAAAAAGAGCGGTCCAAAACGCCTGCCTTGAGGAACGCCGACTTCAATTCAAAATTTCTCTTAGAAATCGACTCTGGCGCACGACCGCCTTGGCGTAGGCGTACCGACACTATGACGTGTACACCCAATTGCCTATTAAACCAATTCCCATATAACACTCACGTGTTTCACCTGAGTCACGGTGTCCAACGCTTTAGTGAGGCCGATGCGAGCGTTCGACTTGCCAACGTTCGCAGCAATGGACGAAGTATAACCAAGTGAGGCGATACTGCAGTTTTAAAGGAAGCGTAAGTGGTACAGTTTTTGTAACTTACACATACAGTCCTC
This sequence comes from Eudemis profundana, assembly GCA_947034925.1. Taxonomy (NCBI): domain Eukaryota; kingdom Metazoa; phylum Arthropoda; class Insecta; order Lepidoptera; family Tortricidae; genus Eudemis; species Eudemis profundana. The sequence goes on along the minus strand of OX344820.1, from coordinate 11,649,290 downwards.
CACCGCCTTATTCCTTTTGAAATAAAGTCTATATTCAATGTATTTAGGCGTCTTCGCTAATTGTAATGGCAGGTACAGTTGTTTTACCATGCCAATACAGTTATTGACGCTCGTATTTCCTTCCAAATAAGGCCCAAAATGGATTGATTAAATAGATTTTTAACGAGAATGGTTAGAGGGGGGCCTGGTTTACGGGTTTAACACGTGCTATGGTGTGATGACTCTAAGTTAACAGATGGTGTAGAAAAACCAGTATAAAAAGAAGCTAAGCCGAGTAATAATAACCCTTGCTCCAATATTGTTAAGGACGATGTTAAAGACTATGTTTTTGTTATTTTTCTCCAGTACGGTATGCGTGGCTCGTGATAAAATGCTATAAACATTGGAAGTATAATTGGATTAATTAGACGGAAGGCTTTTTAACACTTTTTGTCGATAAGATAGAATTCTTCATAAAGTTAGTAAAAAACCCATTATTGGCTGACCTGATCACTATGATGTTTAAAATATCAGGGTACGCAGTGCGGTGCGGGATGCTTGGATTTTAAGATCAAGGAGAATCGTCATTTTAACTTAACTTTTTTTGTCGTCTTCTAAGATATTCATCAAATAAAAGCATGAATCAGCAAATAGGACACAAGGGCACTTTCGGAGCATTCCACGGAAACGTTAGGTAAGCGATACTATTTTTGACATGTAAAATTAGGAAACTGAATATCGGTATGGTAATATCATAACTTGCCTTTAAGATTGGTAGTGTTTCTTAGTAGGGAACGTGCAGTGGCAGCACTAAACGATAAAAGAGACACGGGCGGACAATAAAGGAAACTATCGCCCCTGTCAAATCAAGCTGTCAATGTCAATGATAATATGTAAGTGTCAATGTCAAATATAGTAAGTCGTAGCTACACTGACGTTAATCGTCCTTCAACGCGATAAATTAACGTTATTAACGGCGTTTTCGTCAATTTGGCCCCAGCATGACAGGGTATATGATTTAGATTGGCGGCACCTGTTGGCAGCACCTTCGTCGTGCACGTTCCCTATAAGTTTTATTAGGGTAGCTACCATAGCGTTCAAGGAACATTCCATAAAATTGATGTTTTTATGGAATGCTCCTTTTACAAGTCTGAATCTACCAGCACCTAACCTTATCCAGACGGCCCCTTCTGCCAAGTAACCTTTTTTTAAGGCATTTTATTACCCCCCAATACTCCGTTTCGTGTTGCTCTATTACAGGGTTTCTTAGACTGTGGTCCATGGACCCCTTAGGGGTCCGTAGCTATGCCTTCAACACAAACACTCATGTGCCTTTGATTTTCTTTTTGTCTGATTATATTCGGAAAGGGTCCGTAAGGTTTTCGAAATAATGTAGGGGGTCCGTGACCAAAAAAAAGTTTAAGAACCTCTGCTCTATTATATTACACTACATAAATGACCATTTAGGACTTCAGGTAATTCATAATGCGATTATGTAAATTAAGTACAACAATGGTAACTAGAACGAATGCGAATAATGGTAAGATTGAGTCATTCATTACATACATAGGATACGTTTCCTTTATTGCTAAAGGTGTGTTATCACGGCCGTCGGCCATCCATAATGAGAGATATTGCTCATTTATGTACTCTTTGATAGCATTGAAACTTATGTTGTTTGCCACTCTAGTTGTATAATAGTACATTGTGTATCAAGGGCGGTAAGTAAGGAATTACAAACGAGTGTTTGTTACAAGGCCGAGGCGAAGCCGAGGGCTTTAACAACACGAGTTTGTAATTCCTTTACCGCCCGTGGCACACACAATGTTTTTCATCACACTCGTGAGGAAATCTGATTAAAATAACCTTACTTAACCTAAATAAAATTGTAAAACTGACAGTGACATTAGTGACATATATCAAGACGACAAGTCACGTTCGGAAACCATAGCGGTAAAGACTTAAAATGGTTGATTTTATATTTGCAAAATACTGAAATACACTATTTAAACATTTAATTAATGTTACTGAAATATGTGTTTACATGTATTTGCAATAACAGTTCTCTTTAAATAAATATTTCAGTAATAAAAGTTAAAAAAGTAAGTTGGCGTTTCCTTTGATCATGACAAATAAGAGTAAAACAGAACCAGCGTTTCAAATTTAAAAAGAAAACCATTACGCCCTAGGGCGTAATAGGTCATTTACGGCCCGCAAAACCTACGTGTAATGACACCATTTTCGAGCAAGTGTGATGAAAAAAAATATGTTTGTTTTAATTTAAAGTCAAAGTCGTTTATGGGCATTTTTATTTTAAAATGTACGAGTAGGTGATGAAATATAAGGAGTTTGACACAAATCGTCAGTTTTGTGACGATCTGTTAACTTCCAGTTAAGGGAAGATTTTAAATAGAAATGCCCTTATTGTTCAATTTAAGTAGGCATTGCTACTATAGATGACTTGTAATCGGTCAAAATTCGAAGTAGAAAAAATTTAATAAATGGCAAATGAGTAGACGAGCTGCCCATGAACATCTTCAACACCAGAGGTGTTAAGGTGGTTTTCCACCGGCAGGGCGAGACGAGACGCGACGCGGATTGAATTGAAATTTGTATGAAATTTTCAATCCTCTCCTAGCGATTGGATTGGATTGACAATTTCATACAAATTTCAATTCAATCCGCGTCGCCTCTCGTCTCGCCCTGCCGATGGAAAACCACCTTTACGTGTTACTATATGTTGCCGGTGGGCGTATTCCTTTACTTATAGATCTAGAAACGCATATAAGTAGTCCTTGACGACATTGGCCGGATACTCCACAATAGTCAATTACGCGTGTCGTTGTCATTGTGCAAGTCAAGACCGACAGATATAATTCGTATGATAATCGGGGGAATATCATTCGATAGTTCACCTTAAGGATTACTTGTATTTGTTTATAGTAGTATTTTTACCCCAAGACCTCGCGAATTCTTCCGTTACCTCTCAATCCATTTAGTCCAACGCAACCTTGTTAACACGATCTTTTTAGCATTGCTCTTTCTTGAGTTTTGAGTTATCGAGGTTCCACTGTATTGCGTCGCGATTGACAGACGCTCTTTGGAAGTAACGCGAGTAGCCTTCGGCGTCTCCTAAGACCCTGCGCCCGTGCGCTACACACCCTGTACCATAGGCAGGAGTGGGCGGGCTCACTCCGCGGCTACTGGTACCAAGTTTTCCCTCCGCAGAGGAGCTTACTCGTAGTCAGCGACCAGAGAGAGCACGCGTTATGCGATAGAGAGAGACAGTCGGATCCGATGCGTTCCGTCCGTTAGTCGGAGCCGATCGTCAGTTTAGTTAGAGATAGACTTCTGTACGTAGAGTCTGTGCGGAAGGAGAAGAGGATTAATTTTGGGGGGCGCTGTAATGTTTTCCTACCGTATGTGCCGTATTTTATGTTCTGTGGCCATACTGGTTAGGTTAGTTCCGTTTTTCGCCACGCCTATTCTCTTTCCGCACAGACTCTAATGCTATTACTTATTCTGTGCCATAGGTAAAGCCGGCACTGATGGGGGCCAAGCAGGGCCGTCTTTAACCTACCGACCCTGGGCAATCTGTGGGATAATGGGGCCCCTATGACTTTGTATTCGATCAGAGGGGGGCCCCTATCGATCGCGGGGCCCTGGGTACTTGCCCAAAGTGCCCACTGGGAAAGAGGGGTCCGGGGCCAAGTATGTATTCAGACGCTTCAGAAGCATTGCTCAACGTTCCGTTCTACGGATTACCACGATGAATTAAGGCGCGGTAGGACCTGGCTCGCATTTCACATACAAACTAGGGTCGGGCGGAATGCAGATTATTGCAGATTATCTTCGATTTCTAACATAAAAGTATACGTTATCAACCCAAACATGAGAGGATGCCCTGCATGACTGTGAAATCATGATTGTCAGGTATTAATTTTGTCAGAAAAGGTAACTGGTGATGAACAAAATGAAAAAAAATGAAAAAAATACTTTATTTTATAGTGTTTTCGCGCTACTTTTCTATCGAGCGAGAGTGTTCGCTATCGTGTTCTAAGTGAGAGGAAGCCCTAGATACAGTTCTGAATATTATTATATATGTTTTACAGTGACCTAAGAGTCAAATAAGTGCTCTAAAAATGATTTGGAAACAAGGCTTCCGTGCCCGATTCTGGTCTCACCTCGCCTTAAGCTAATTCGCAGCTTTCGAACTGTTCCGAGCGAAGCGTGGAAACGCACGTTCCATTTCACGCCTGAACCGTTTACGTATTCATCGGAAAATTGTAGATGGATAAGGCTAGTTGCATATAGTGGTAAAACTTCATTATAAAAATGTTAAAACATTTTCTACGCCTGGGAGTGGGACGTGACTTCAAAAAAATAGCCACGACGTAAGATTTTCTTAATATGTACATTAATTAAGGTTACCTTCTGTTGGGTAATCTGTGATGGAGTATTTACCCGACTGCGGCGAAGCCCAAAGGAGGGTTATGTGTTTGACCTGTATGTATGTATGTATGTCCGTTCCTGTGTCCGCTCGTAACTACTCAACGGCACATCCGATTTTGATAAATGATACATCATTAGATTCGTCTTGATGGTGCGAGTGTCACTGGGTATGAAGTTCGTTAAAATAAACAAAATGGCGGATTTTATGCAGTTTCAAAGTGCACCGCGGTCGGGTTTTTTTTAGTAAAAATGTGGTTATTTTATTTTAAGTTCATATTGCGGTAGGCAAGACGACAGGACAGACTGAAGTCAAAGACACCAGGGCCCGTTTTAGCAAATCTATATACATAGAACAAAGTCGGGTTAGTCACACCATTTATAACTCGGGAACGGGTGGACTGATTTTTATGATCTTTGATTTTTCGGGGTTGTCTCTGCCCCGAATAACAGACTAACTATTAAAATATAAAAAAAAATCAGAGGCGGAACGAAGTCTGCCGGGACATCAAGTTTCGCAAAACTCATAGGTCGATGAAAACGCTAATATTACAAGTCTTGTAACTTTTGTGAAACGAACACTTGAACTGTAGCAGTCGTTCCAGGATAGTTACAGTTACAGGGTAAGGTAAACCCATTACTGCGAAAAAATAAGAAAGCAGCACGACTTTTCTTCAATATACGATATACATAATACACATGTAAATAGCTTTAGAGTTAATTATTCGTTGTAACCTTTTTCACTGTTACATTTGACTAATTTCATTATAAAACAAGCGAAACATTATTTACGAGCGAGTAGTTAACATAACGACGTTAACAGACAAACATGCAGTTATGATTATGACGGGTAATTCATTAACACATAAAAAAGTTAACGCATATACATATGTAGAGCCAGTAAAGATTTAAAAACAAACATTTGCTTGATTATTTGATTATACAGGGTGAATTTTAAATCGTGAATCGTAATAATTTTTTGTAATCTATACATAGTTAACAATAACTTACAATGCTTTTAAACCTAAATTAAGTATGTTTTTATTTTGTCCACTTTTTTTGATTTGTCCTAATTTTTAAAATCTCGTGGTCACCCTACATTCATGTTTCATACTTGTCATGAAAATTTCAACATTAGATATCCAACCTCCTAATATTGAAGTTGGCTGGATAGAATTTTGGCACGTATTGTCAATAATGTCAACATCGTCGACATTGTCAACATAAGTACCTATTTAAATCGTATTTAGTCATAAAATAATTCAGTTTTGTTACGATTAATGGTATAAGCGCCTCCACCATTTTCTTTAATGTAATTGTTGTAATGCTCTGTATTAGTCTTAAGTAGCTTTACCGGTAAACGTGGTTACGATTCACGATTTAAAATTCACCCTGTAGTTACATACTTTATTTTAGAAAGTAATTTTATGATGATTAGTTTCTACATTTTGCCAATTATTACTTTTATAAAAATATGATGGGTATTTTTCCCGTGATTTCAGTGGACTTCGGTGGGATCATATCGAAGATTTTGTTTATGTCATGGGAAAGGCAAACGAGCTCACAGGTCACCTGATGGTAAGTGACTTCAGAGGCCCATGGATATCTGCAACCTTAATATTACGAATGCGTTGCCAACCCTGAGGACTAAGATATAATTTATTTATTATTTATTTATTTATTAATACATGTTAACATGACATTACAGTAAAAAAACCAATGCGTCATGAAACGTAAAAATAAAATATCTATTGAGGCGACGAAACGGCGTGGCATGGCCCCGTTGCATCGTCGTCTCCGGTGTAGGATTCGGCATAATGCCTCTATGCTAGTAATTTCACCGGCTGTCTTACCCCCACACCGAAAGACAACAGTGCGAACACTGTCCTGAACTCTGAACACTGTCACGGTGCTGATGCATGAAGTCCTAGGAGATAATGCATAAATAGGGGGGGGGGGGGGGGGGCGCAAAAACGAAATGTACTAACTAGTAATTACCTATACAAAATACCACCAATCCAAATTCCCAACATGGCGAAGTAAGTATTGAATATAAACACATCCCCCCCGTCAAAATTTCACATGGATTATCCGCCCCGGTGTCACTAAGAGGCGCAGTTTGTGTCCGTCAAGATAGCGTACACCGTAAAGATATTCAGAATCTGATGCAGCCAATAAATAGTACCCAAATAGTACCGACGAAATACCTAGGTGAAAAAAATAGTACCCTTAAACTTTTCGAAATATAAGGCCTGTTCACGGTGTACGCTACCGGCGTCAAGCTGGCGTACACCGTTTGTATCTCTGGAACGGCTTTGTTTTTGGAAACGCTTTATATCTCAAAAAATAGTACCCAAATAGTACCCTAGGGCCCTAAAATTTTATTTCTCTAGCTATCGTAGAAGCCGAGATATAGTGAGCTCTTTCTATAAGAAATTCCCGGGTACGCCAGCTTGACGGTGTGAAATTTTGTACACCGTTAAGTTATGGAATATCTCGGCTTCTACGATAGCTAGAGAAATAAAATTTTAGGGCCCTAGGGTACTATTTGGGTACTATTTTTTGAGATATAAATCGTTTCCAAAAACAAAGCCGTTCCAGAGATACAAACGGTGTACGCCAGCTTGACGCCCGGTAGCGTACACCGTGAACAGGCCTTATATTTCGAAAAGTTTAAGGGTACTATTTTTTTCACCTAGGTATTTCGTCGGTACTATTTGGGTACTATTTATTGGCTGCATCAGATTCTGAATATCTTTACGGTGTACGCTATCTTGACGGACACCGCAGTTTGGATGCGTGCCCTGAGCGCCGTTTAAGGCCAGCTGCAGAGAAAAGGAACCGGCCTGTCTTAGGCTGCGTTTCCACCAGAGCTGTGCGAGGTAGCGGAGCAGTGTGCGAGGAAAAAATCACCAATCAACGTAACCGCTCAGCGCGGCCCGGCATTGGTGGATTTTTTCCTCGTACAGCTCTGGTGGAAACGCAGCCTTACACTCGTAGCATGCAGCTGACTGTACCTTTAGTAAGAATAAAGGTGTGTAGTCTCTGTTTTCTGGTTTTTCAAAGCGCTTGTGATCTTTTGAGCGCTAATGATTGAATGTTTTATACCGCTTGCTGAAGGAAGTTTGCGTTTTTGATTAAGAATGCCATTGTTATGAATGACTTACGTCTGACAATGGCACGCGATTTCTTTGAAGACTGAAAAAAACTGTTACTGTTTCTATGTAAGTATAACGTATCACACTATTTTCATATTAGTTACATTATTTGTTAATCACACTGAAACAAAATCACACAACACACCTTATAAAAAAAGAGTTTACCTCCTTATCCAGCGAAAGAATCTGTTGCCTCCCTTCTTAGCGCTATTCTTTCTCTTTTTCCCCATTTTCACTTGAATCCTCAACAATCATTAACACTAAGACCTTAGTCTTAAAAACACAACACAACTCTATGGTCCAACGTCTTTCACAATTCACTAAACACTGGCCAGTTATCAGTAACCATTGGATAATTGGCGTTCTTTATTTGAACAATGAACGAGGTTAAATTTGGAACAGTGTCTCTGACCGGTACCGAATAGGACTCAACGCTATGGGCTCTGTTAAAAAAAGTAAAAGGTAACCAAAACATTAATAGTTATAAACAAAGAAAATTTTTAGCTAAATATCTTATTGTTAGATCAGCGTCAATCAAGCATATTTTTTGCGCAAAATGGAACGCTATTTACAATATCACGGCACATATTTACCAATTTCAAAAATGGCGACGCAGTTCGAAAACGGAATTCGAAATATTCGAAAAAGGAATTTGAATATTCGAAATTGGAATGGTGCTCGTTGGGGAACGCATGCGCCGAGACTGGCGCGTGGCCACGTTCAAATTTAGAAGCCGTAAAAAAAAGCTGGATGCACATTGCGAGAGATGCATCTGTAGATGTTTATTTTGAGTATCAACGCCGAGTGATAGAAAATTAAAGTTTAGTTTACAAACGAGGTTAGAACCCGGGATTAGAGATAAAAGAAGATCAAATCAAAACAATTTACGCAGCTGTTGAATGTTTTACCACGTACCAAGTTCCAACCTATAAAAAAAACAGCAGAGCTAGATTTAGACCAAGATAAAACCGCATGAGAAGAAACGCGAGAACTTTGTGAACACTGAAATATCATAATGGTCTTCGACAGTTTGACGTTAAATAAAAAAATCAACCACCCTGAACGAGCTTTGAAACAATTATTTCTAGTTTCTAAAACGCATCTTCTTTTTGCGAAAAGATAATGCCCGTAAAAGGATAAAAGCGCATCGTGATCAGCCAGCTTATTAGTCATTTGTTTTCATTAATTCATAAACAATTTATATTTAGTTTTATTTCATATCGTATTTAGGCAGACAAAGAACGCCCATACAGCCAAGTGAAGGCATAAACAATCGAATGTGTAACCATAGTGACGGTAAAATCGATCCGAATCTTAATCTATTACGAAAGTAAAAAGGCGGAAGAAAATATACAACTATCGAAATATACGTTTTGGAACGTATGTCTTGGCGGTAAAGTTGAAAATAGTACGTATTTTTTAGACTAACCGCAGATACATTTAATTTTGAACAATCGCGTGAGTCATACAAATCTATATTTGTAACACGAAACTGTGGACAGTACGAGACTGTGGTACTTAGGTAAGCATTTAATGTTTTTCAATCAAACATATACCTAAAATACATTTTTGTATTTTGTTTGAACTAAACAGTGATGGAAACAAAGCCTGGTAGTTTTGTGCGTCTGTCTATTAGCATTTAGCAATGTCGGTAAATTTGTAATTTTGTTCTAGAACGACTTCGATGCGATTTTATTATTATTGACATATCTAACCAGTTGAGTATTCATGGAGGGAAAAAGCTTACAATTTATAGATATAACTATTCTACATTCTGAAATTGTTAGAATTGTCATGTGTCTTAGTAACTTAAAATAACTGCGAGAAAAAGTATGTGTATTTATGTTATGCTAATGCTACAACTATGCCATACCGACCAAGATTCGTCTGAAAGATAGTTTATAATTATAACTCCGAAGACAGAAATCCTTCAGAACACTCGTGCAGCTTAGCGCTACTAACAAAACAAGCTAAAGAATGTGAAAAGAGCTATTTCAATAAAAATTGACCAGTTTTAACGGCCTAAGAACTCGTGAAAAAGTAAAGTAATCCTCAGCTCAACTCTAGGGTGTCTGTTTTGTTTATGGTACGTTTTTAAAAAAAGAACGCGTTTATTTAAAATTACGATAATGATGTGGCCAGTAATATGCGATTTACCTTAATATGCAAAAATGTATTATGTAAATAAACATCCTAACTATATTATAATTGCGAAAGTTATATGGTTCCGCTTTCTCGATAACGACTAGGGTATGCAGTACCGGTACCATTCCGGAGTACCGGGATTTTCGGTACTGGACGATAATGGAACCGGGATTTCCCGGGATTTTCGGTACTTTCGGGACAGGTCTTCTATAACTTTGTCGGTCGATACTCGATGCTTTAGTCAGATGAGATTTCGTTGGAGTTTTAGTACGTTTTTTAATAAAACGACTACACTTCGCAGCTAAACTACTTTTATTGATATATTTGCTATATAATTCAATTTCTAAATCAAAAGTATCCTTTGTTTCAATCCAGGACTTGTTCTACTTACATGCCAAATTTCAGCTTGATCCATCCGGTTGTTACTCCGTTATTTAGTAACAAACATCTAAACATCTTCACAAACTTTCTCATTTAAGTATAATTTTAGTGTGAAGATTTTCGAACGTTAAAAGTTAAAATATACAATTTAACACACTTATTTATTTAATTTAATTTATAACACGTGGTTTTAATACATAGAGTACGCTCTCCAGGAAAGTAGTTGACATAGTGCATTTTAAAATAGTCCAGTTGCACGCAAATCAAAAATCCGATAGCAGTAAGCCACAATACATAGTCCAATAATATAACTAGCTTTTGCTCGCGACTTCGTCCGTGTTAAATTTGAATATCGTGTGCCGAATTTGTAGTTACCTGGAACGGCGGTAAAACTTATGATTTTGACTAATGTGAGTGGTTAGTGGTTACAGATGCACATATTTTACCGCAGGCTAATAGTAGTACGGTACGCCTATACATTGTTACCTAAGGCACGTTAAAGTGGCCGTGCGCGAGGGAGTCCCCCCTAAGCAATCACGTCTCTTAACCCCGCCTAGGGATGAAATAAAAACAGTGACGGTATTGTAATTAAGAGTCTAAACATGATATTTCAAACATCTTACTTAAAAAGATCGTAGGGTCCCGATACAAATTTTCAACCCCCATTTAAACCCCTTAGAGGATTAATTTTGAAAAACGCTGAAATTGCTTTTCTTGTTTACTAATGAAGAGTCTAACCATGATATTTCAAACCACTTACTTAAAAAGATCGTAGAGTCCCAATACAAACTTTCAACCCCCGTTTAAACTACTTAAAACACCTTTTTTTTAATTTATCCAAATAAAAAAAAAGGTGAAATTACTTTTCATTTATTTTAATGAAGAGTCATGAAGTTTCAAACCTCTTACTTCAAAAATCGTAGACTCCATACAACTGTTTAACCCCTTAGGAGGTGAATTTTGAAAAATCCTCTCTTAGTGCACCATAGACCTTATTAGGATCCTACGTGCCAGATTTGAAATTTCTAGAACCAGCGGTTTGGCCTGTGCGTTGATATATAAACTTTCAACCCCCATTAAAACCCCTTTAGAATGAATTTCGAAAAACGGTGAAATCACTTTTCTTGTAATCTAATAAAGAGTCTAAACATGAGGTTTCAAACCTCTTACTTCCAAAATCGTAGACTCTCCATATAAACTTTGAACCCCTTAGAGGGTGAATTTTGAAAAATACTTTCTTGGTGCACCCCTAGACCTTATAAGGAACCTACATGCTAAATTTGGAATTCCTAGGACCAGCGGGCTGTGCGTTGATATGTCAGTCAGTCAGTCAGTTTCTTCTTTTATATATTTAGATAAGCGTTAAGGACTATCAAGGTCTTCGACGATCGAAAAGCGATGACTGAATGACTACCTGGTCTACCTGCGCGGCACGCGGTTGCGGACCCGCGGGGCTGGCGGGGGTGAGTGAGCCGCCGCCGATCGCCGTGACCACGGCTGCTAGCCGTGTTTGGTTAAAAATGAGCAACGCTCTTGTTCGTTTCAAATTATACGTCTTTTGTTCGCGAAAATTTATTAAAAATGCTCCTCTAATGTGTTTCCCGAAAGTCCCGAAAGTACCGGGATTTTTATTTTGACGTCCCGGTTCTTTGCTCGACTGAAAATCCCGGGAAATCCCGGTACTTTCGGTTCCGGTATTTCCCGGGAGCAAACCCTAATAACGACGCAACCAATTGCCGTGAAATTTTGCATACGCGTGTGCAATATGGGCTTAGGCAAGATTTGATCACAGATAAATGCAATCAATTTGGGGTAACATATATTTCAGTAGGTATACGCGAAAAACACGTAAGAAAAAATCAGCGTAACCACAGAATAAGGTTCCGTTTACACGTGTTCGTGGTAACTAATGTAAAAAAACTTCATTTACCTATCGCGCCCCGCTGAGCTGTTTCCATTGGTTACCATAAACACATCCCTCGCTACGCATCCCTAGCACGGTATACGGTAGTTTTTCTCCAAACAAAAGGTACATCGGGAGCGCGCATGTGTGCGCGCCGTGTACGGACGCACCACAGGCAAGCATTTGCGATTGCGCGCGATTGCCACAGTATGGCGTTCACTCACACAGACGCGCGTCGTCCTGGTGGAAACGCAGCCTAAGTAATAGTGCGACATACTACGTACAGAAGTTCCTCTTTCTAACAAAAACAAAACTGACGTTCGGGTCCTGCCACCGGATGGAACGCGCCGCATCTGACCGTCTATCTATCGCATAACGCGTGCTCTTTCTGGTCGCTGGCTAAGCCCCTCCGGAGGGGCAACATTTGGTACTAGTAGCCGCGCGGCGGAATCGCGGAGTGAGCCGCTTCTGGCGGCACTAGAGTTGAGGTGATAGGAAGTCAAGAGCCTTTGCTTAACAGAGAAACAATGAACCTTTCGAATGCTATCCAAGAGCAAAAGAGCCAATGCCAAGAGTTGACAAGAGCTGTCGCGCATACAATGCCACTATAGCGGTCACTGTTCAGTACGTCTGTCAACGTCTTTACGTGCTTTCATGCTTTTCTTTTATTTCTCATCATAAAAATATTAGCCAAGATGGCGTTTGTCATTCTGGCTCGAACTTGCGCTGGACTACCCAACCTACCGTAATGCATGTCATTTACCCTTGTATATGCTTATGAGGAGCCTTTATGATCATAACACCACTTGAGCTTGGTCCCTAGGCAAGGCAAGGAGGTGGAGTCAATACTTATGTCATGACGTCGGATACAGACCAGCAGAATCGTCAAAACCGGCCTGTATACTTGAGTGGAATACTCAAGTATACAGGCCGGTCCCCCCACTCAATAAAAAACTTGAACATACAGGACCAATTCAGCCCTACTTTCTTGCAACAAACCCAACGTATGTATAACATAACATGACAACAAAAATGTTAAGCCTAATAAAAACTCCAAGAAATCGAGGTTATTTCGAACAACCAGTCGCTCGCAACACAAACACATGCACGGCATGTCAAACGCGACCATAAATTCAGTCAAAAGGGCTGCATTCAAACAGTCGTTATATATATGATGCAAGATTCTAAATCTCTTGGACAACAGCCAAGGCAGTCACCTGAAATACGACAGAGACTAGAATGAGGAAATGACGAAAATACGATGCACTTTATGAACAATCATAAGGATGATTGGGGCTGATCAAAACTCACTGCCGTCTTAGGCTGCGTTTCCAGGGATGTGCGAGGATGCGTAGCGAGGGATGTGTTTGTCATGAACCAATAGAAACAGCGCAGCGGAACCAGGATAGGTAAATGAAGTGTTTTTATTGGTTCATGACAAACACATCCTTCGCTACGCATCCTCGCACATCCCTGGTGGAAACGGTTATTATAGGTGCTTTGAGTAAGTGCCGCTCCATGGGCCACCTCCGTCAGCTTATAGTGCCTTAGGCATTAAGTAGGGGCCCCTATTATTCTTAAGTACCTGGGGCACCAAGTTAAAGGCCCTGACAAATCAAACAAGTTGCAACTGTTGCAAGATACACGTAAAAGCTTACAAACAGAAGAAATTCGAGCAGACAGCTGAACTTACTTTTTTTACAGGAGTAGAGCAGGTAGTACCTAGATACTCCGGTCATATGCTTTAAAATAGGCAAGCCGGCGGGAATCGGGTTCTATGGACAGGGACGCCACGCCACTGACATAGTGTATCTATATTCCGACCTGCATGATTCAATAACAATTTGCTTGCTTGTGGACATTTGTAACAGCACAACGGCAAAGCAGTTCTTTCTGAGAAATAGAGACGCTGTACGCTGTACTAAATATTTAGTGTATGTTGTTATTGTCATAAGAGTATGTATTAAACATCAAAAAAACATACTTAACGTTATCTTAATCATCAGAAGACAAACTGCCAATCGCAAGCTTTAACATCCCATAATGTACTTCGTTATGTTAAAATATGATGGAGACATCTTAGCGGTCAATAGCGCTAGTCAGCTTAGCTGTTCCTAAACCCTTTACTCTGCAAAGCGAAGATGAAGTGAAGACTTATACAGATTTACAAACGTGTAACAAAACGTAAACAACAGTTTCAAAACATAAAAAAATAGAAATAATGCAAAGTCCGTTAAGGAAACATTCGAAGATCACACAAAACTGGCCAAACACTTTCGCGGCCCGACGAAAGTGAAATGACTCGCGTCGTTCCATTTTCAAACGCTTCCTGCTCCGTCGTCATATTTCGAAATTCGTAACACTGGCTTGACAGACACTTGTCACTTCATTCAAAAAAAGAACACTCCGACCATAGACACTGTTCGAATTAGTTTTAATTATGTTTTTAAAAATGGCACCGTAAGTTTCTCGAGCACGCGGTGAGAGTCCTGTACGATGCGTCAGCCAGACACTAAAATAACGCGTCTACTGACCGAAATCATGAAAATACAATTTCGGGAAGTTAATAATAGTGCGGGATCGTATGGGGGAATGGGACAAAGTCACACGGATTCCCGAGTGGCCTGAAGCGCGGAATATTGAGTACTGAAGTAGGAATTAGGAATGCCATTCGTCGCTTTCGCTTGGCGGTGTGTCGTCGCTTCTTTAGCGATTTTGGCAAAGTTTTCGGTTCTGTTTACACGATGCGATACGATTACGACAATATTTATTCATTAATTAATTTCCATGGATTTAAATATGATGTATGCACACGCATTCCTGAAATATTGACATAAAACAACGTATAGGCAAGTATAGGTATTGTAACATGAATTTTATTTCTACGGATCTAATTCTACATATGTAACAGAGGAAGCGAGGTAAACATGTTGTACAGTCAAGTGCAATAGCATGCATCGAATAAATCGTTTCATAAATATGTTAAGAAGTTCTTATTGCCACTGGAGAGGGTGCATTCGGACATATTTTTGAGTATGCCAAAAGAGACGGTTTTCTAGTTAGTTATATTTTTTTAAATGTTTGTACCTCAGAGCTCTGTCGGTTATGAACCGATTTTAACTCAACTTTTTTATTAATTAATCACGACAAGACAAAAAATTGAATCCCCAGATACCGTGAGCGCCCGTGTACTTTCCATTGACCTAGTAGTATTAAATTTGGCAAGTAATACCGTCTTGTACTACTTGTATCAGAAAAAAATCTGAAAACTATACATTTGTACTTAAATCATAAAAATATAGTCTTTATTACCCGACTGCGGCGAAGCCCAAAGGAGGGTTATGTGTTTGACCTGTATGTATGTATGTATTTAGGTATGTATGTATGTATGTCCGTTCCTATGTCCGCTCGTAATTACTCAACGGCACAACCGATTTTGATAAATGATCATTACATCATTAGATTCGTCTTGATGGCGCGAGTGTCACTGGGTATGAAGTTCGTTAAAATAAACAAAATGGCGGATTTTATGCACCGCGGTCGGGTTTTTTTTAGTAAAAATATTTATTGAAAAGTATTTTAAGGGAACACCCGGAGAAGTGCGAGTCGGCGAGTCGGACTCGCCCACCGAGGGCGTCGGACTAGCACTTGTCCTGGTTTCCTACCCCCCATAGCTCTGGTAACGCAGCCGCGGTCGTAAGATGTAAATATCACCAAGTTTGTTTATTTAGCAATTCGGCCACATCAGGTGAAATGGGCCCAAGGTCTGCACTAAGCTGGGATAAACACCAGACTTGCATCATGCAGGATTCATTCAGACAACTGTATTTAATGCATTTATTCTCAGCGAGCACGTAACTTCACATTTTTAGTCAATTTCCTTTAATATTTGTGACATTTCGCGGCTAAAGATACCTTTTTTGGATGTTTAGATGTTTGGAGGTTTACATGTGTGGATGTTTGTTACTAAATAACGGGGTAACAACTGGATGGATTGAGATGAAATTTGGTATTCAAGTAGACCTGATCCTGGTTTGAAACATAGGATACTTTATATCCCGGTAAATAGTTCCCATGGGACAATAACGGGAACAACGCGGGCGAAGCTGCGGGTAAATGCTAGTAATACATGATCTCTTTCTCTTTTAGCTTACCGGGTGCAGGGTTAGCAAACACTTCCAGCGATCTGTGCATTTATAGCGACGCAAATAGCGCGGGATCGCGCGGACACTCTGTTTACGCTCAGTCTTCTATTTCTAAAGTGCAGGGGTTGACAACATTTGGTTCGAGATGCTTCGGCCGTTTGCAGATTTCCTAACTACATATGTATAGAATTTGTTATATGTAGATCAGTTTTCTATCTCTGAAGTTCAGAAGTTGTGAACGTTACACCCGCCCGTGTTGTGTACATTATTTTATGTCTACACTTGGTCAGAAAGCGGCCTTTTCCGTACGCGCACTTTATGGCCAGGTGTGGCTTTATGTATATTTTATTTGTGAAGCATAGGTTACAAAGGTGGTACAGATATTAATGAGGTATCACAATGCTATACTTATTAAATATAAGTAGTTATCATATTGTTTACCTACTCATTAAATTTCCAAGAATTATTTAATTAAATTTTTTTTTTTTAAATTGTGGCCTATTTTATTCTCTTACAGAATCTGGCAATTTATTAATTTCTTAATGTAACTAACCAAATATGGATTAATTCCGAAATAAACGAATTGAATTATATAATTTAGGAGCCATACCTGAAACACTTTTTGAAAGTAATGCCGTTTTGAACCTTGAATTAATTTTATTATAACCTCATATTAAAAAATCTTGTCGACCAGAAATAATAAAATGTACAAAAGCGAAAACTAAAGAGAAATCCGAATGAGAAGAAATAAAGTAAATCTTAACTATCTTAAGCCTTGAAATAGCAGAGCGTACTTTAATCAAACCTGACCTAAATTATATCTCGAGAATATTAAAACAACAGCACCGCATAGCAATCAGAGCTTCCTCCATTAACGTATTCAAAGCACAGGGCTAAGCGAGCGCGCAGACGGTTCCAACGCTTTGGCGGTAAATATACCGCCAAATCAGTGCCAATCGGCAGTGCGACACGCGGCGTGTGCACTGCGCAGCCGGTCTTTATAGCTGCATTTTTTGTTACGGGGAAAATAGTTCCGAATTTGGACGCATAGAGAGACCCTTTACATCTCTATAAATGTAATACTTGTAAAATGGTCGAAAAGAGAAACTGGTGAGTTTCTTACGGCGATTCTTCTCACCAGAAGGTCATTACATTTTCGTCTCGCGTGCGCGCTCATTGGTGACGCACGGTTTCTCGTTATACGAAAACGACGCGTGCGCGAGTGTCGTAAACATGGTGAATACAGTGAAATGTAACTCTTGTAACATTGTGATCGACGAATTACTGTCGTATATACAAAATAAAATCTCCGTAATGGACGAAGATACACTTGTACGTTTGTGTACTACGTCGTTTACGACCAGTGAAATTCAAAAATCCAAGTCGTTATTGTTCGGATCCATACCCACAAGCAAGCGAAATATACAACGGAAAAGGGACGGAAGAGATAAACGTGACATCAATGATGTTATTCAACTATTCAAAACGACGGACCCAGATGTGATCCCCATATTTGTGGCACGGCAGTTAGAAAAATTACCGCCAGTGACCTTTGACCATCTGGATTGCACGAAATTGTTAAAAGATTTAGTTCGACTTCAAGCGGATATGGAGACGGTTAAATCGACCTATGCCACGTCTCATGAGGTTGAAATGTTAAGGAATGAACTGCATGAAGTGAACAGAACGGTCCCACTGCCAGCACGTCTGTCCGTATGCAATGTAAACAACGTTCGTGGAGGTTGGTGTATGGACAGCGGCCCGATCGGCTTATCGCACACTCATGACTCGACGAGAAGGGATAGTGACCATTCTGTAAATGGTACAACGACATCACCTATTCGAAAGGAAGATAGTATGCAGTACAGGTCGATTGTAATAACGGGTAATATACCTACCGCGCCGAGCGCCGATATCGTATCGCCGGCCGCCGCGGCCAGGGTGATGAGTCACTGCACCGACCAGGTGATCGAGCCGAAGTCCGCGCTTGCCGAGCGTACTGATAACGGGGTGCATGATATAATAAATAACAAAGACTGCGAACAACGATCGCCGGAGCGGCTAGAACAGAATGCGAACATTATAGATGACGACAAAGGCGAATTTACTACTGTGGTGTATAAGAAGAAGAGGGCGAATTATCGTTTTAGAGGTCAAATCGGAGTAGCAAACGAAACAAATGCGAAATTTAAAGCAGCTGAGCGTAAAATACCTCTGTTTATATCTAATATACATATAGATACACATGAGACAGATATAACAGACCACATATTATCTAAAACGCAAGTAAGCGTATCCCTCGAAAAGATAGATATGAAAAGAGAAAGCGGACATAAGGCGTACAAGTTCTTCGTGTGTCCGAGTAAACTATCTTTATTTATGGACAAGAACCTATGGCCTAAGGGCATTATTTTCCGAAGATTTGTGCATTTCCGGTACAAAAATAATGCGAGCGGGACTAGTTCCGACAACGGCCAGGTAATAAATGGATAACATGGCATATCGATTTGCGAGTTTTAACTGTAAAAATGTGAAGCGCTCTGTAGATACTATTAAGGAATTATGCCAAACCTGTGACGTCATAGCCATACAAGAAAGCTGGCTTTTGCCAGATGACCTGGGTTACCTAGACACGATCGACGACAACTTCTGCTCGACGGGAACCTCTGCGATGGATACGACTGCGGGTATGATACGTGGGCGGCCATACGGCGGAGTTGGCTTACTGTGGCGGAGGGCGGCGTTTCAAAGTGTATCAATAGTGCAGTGCGATAACGTGCGGTTATGTGCGATAAAGGTTGCGACAAATTATAATAAGTCTTGCATACTGGTGAGTGTGTACATGCCCACTGACTGCAGAGACAACTTGCCCGAGTTCACGGATTGTTTAAGTGCGGTGAGTGCTATAATTGAAGAATATGGCTTAGAGTTTGTGTATTTGATGGGAGACTTTAATGCTCACCCAAATGAACGTTTCTTTACTGAGCTTATTGACTATTGCAACGAGCAAGAATGGTGTTGCGTAGATGTAAACCAACTAGGAATAACGTCAGATACCTATACTTTCTTTAGTGACGCGCATCAGTGCAGGCGATGGCTAGACCATTTTGTGGTCACACAGTCTGCAATACCGTCTGTGCGCAATATATTTGTAAAATACTGTGTTACTTGGTCGGATCATCTCCCCATAATTTTAGAATGTGACCTTAATGTAATTGTACCTAGAGTAAGTAGTCAAGAACATATTGAAAATAAAACTGTTATGTGGGGGGAGAGAACGACGGAAGAAATTAACATGTATACAGAGGAATGTCATCAAAAGTTGCGGCTAATAGCCTTTCCCGTAGAGCTGGAAATATGTGCCGATAGTTACTGTCAGGACTTAAGTCATAAAAAAGTTCTGGATGTCCTATATGATGACGTAGTTAGTGCCCTTAGGACGGCTGCCATAGCTGGTAGGAGCGACAGGCAGCGTAAAGCTAAGGAACGCGTTGTAGGCTGGAATAAGCATGTCAAAGACGCTCACGAGGTGGCCAGACAAAGATTTCTAGATTGGTTCAGGTCTGGAAAGCCTATGAGTGGTACTATTTTCAACCAGATGTGTGAGAGTCGTAAAATCTTTAAGTCGCGGTTAAAGTGGTGTCAAGATCACCAAAACCAGATTAAGTTAGACATCATAACCTCACACCACTCGAAGAAAGATTTTCGTGCTTTTTGGAAGTCCACGAGTAAAATTAAATCTTCAAGAGGCCGCCCCGTTGGCGTCGACGGCATAAGTGACCCAAAAAACATTGCCAACCTTTTTAAGGATTACTTTACTATAAAATCACCCCTTGGGCCGAAGGTGCCGGAGGTGCTTGAGAACGAGGTCACTATTGAGGACGTGGGTACTGGATTTATCGCCAAGGATATAGATAAAGCTATTAAATCTATTGCTAGAGGCAAATCCCCAGGACACGATGGACTCAGTATTGAGCACCTCCAGCATGCTGGTCCACACATAACACGGGTGTTGGCAATGTTTTATACACTGTGTCTAAGACATTCTTATCTGCCTTATGCTTTAATGCGGACAATTGTTGTGCCTGTCGTCAAAAATAAAACAGGAGACCTGGCAGATAAAAATAACTATAGGCCTATTTCGCTTGCAACAGTTATAGCGAAGGTATTGGACAGTTTGCTTAATGCACAGTTAAGCAGGTATGTGGAATTGAACGATAATCAATTCGGATTCCGTCCACAGCTATCCACAGAAGCTGCGATACTGTGTCTTAAGAATACTGTCCAATACTACGTTAAGAGAAATACTCCGGTAGTTGCCTGTTACCTAGACTTGTCAAAAGCTTTTGACCTGGTTTCCTACGATATACTATGGAAAAAGCTGGAGGACACAAGTATGCCACCAATAATAGTACGACTGTTCAGGTACTGGTATGGAAACCAGGTCAACAGCGTTAAATGGGCAAACGGAATGTCTGATGAGTATAGATTGGAGTGTGGAGTGAGGCAGGGGGGGTTGAGCTCACCTACTCTATTCAATCTATACGTAAACGGGCTAATCGAGGCGCTCAGCAACACTCATGTTGGCTGTCATATAGATGGTGTATGTGTAAATAATCTAAGTTATGCGGACGACATGGTGTTGCTGAGCGCGTCGATATGTGGAGTGCGCAAGTTACTTAGCATATGTGAAACTTACGCTGTAAAGCATGGTCTGAAATATAATGCGACCAAAAGTCAATATATGATCTTTGAGATTGGTCGCGTCAAAATGGCTGAAGTCCCTGCCATAAATCTTAACGGTACCCCTCTTGATAGGGTGGAACAATTTAAATATTTAGGTCATATGATTGCGGCCGATCTCAAAGATAATTTAGACTTGGAAAGGGAGCGAAGGGCCCTATCGGTGCGGGCCAATATGATCGCGCGTAGGTTTGCAGGATGCTCCACAGAGGTCAAAGCCACGCTGTTTAGAGCTTTTTGTACTCCGCTCTACACCTGCAGCCTATGGGCGAACTATACGCAGCGGGCCTATGGGGCCCTTCGGATACAGTATAATAACGCGTTCCGGGTGCTGATGGGACTGCCTCGTTTCTGTAGCGCATCAGGGATGTTTGCTGAGGCCCGTATCGATTGTTTTTACACAACAATGCGAAAACGTGCCACATCCCTGGTGCGCCGGGTGCGCGACAGTCCCAACACCATTCTAAAAATGATAGCAGACAGGACTGACTGCAAATATTTGTTGCACTGCGGAGGGTTGCACTCTCCTAAAAGTGCCGTAGATTGGTAGTTTATAAGTAGTTGTAGATACTAACCCCTTAGCATTAAGTACTTGTATATTTTGCTCACTAATACTATACCTATGTGTCCTTTAGTTACACGAAATAAATGATTTTTATTTTATTTTATTTATTTTATTTTATTACTCGAAGCGCCAAAAGAAAAGAATGAGAGATGTAAAAGAGCCCTTGAGGGCCTACTTGCAGAAATAAATTATTTGATTTTTATTTTGAATGTTCGGATGGGCCTATGCTTCAGTGGCGTGGCGTCCATAGAACTCGATTCCCATCGGCTTGCCCAATATTAGGCAGTTCAGCACTTAATTGTAGTGCTCTTAAAGAAAATTGAAGCCAAAGCTGCTCCGGCTTGCCCAAGGATTTCTTCAACGCCACGCCACTGCTATGCTTACTTTTGAAATCACTGGCTTCCTCTGAACTCTGCATGTTGACTCTTTCATGTATGCTCTACCTACTGTATAAGAAGTATACAATACAAGTAAGAAAAATTACTGATATTATACTGTGTCTAAGTTGTCTATGCACATGCAGTTTTCGCCAATTGTTTTGTTTCAAACATCTTGGATACCAGCCAAGCGGGTTCAACGTACTCTGGTGGTCTTTTTCTGTCTGCCGATGCCGATGTTAGGTAATGGGAGACAGAACAATGCCACTTCATTTGTAAAGATTTTAATAGGTAGGCAGTTGCGTAAAGTGAGAAAATAGAGATTGGTTAAGATCAGATTTGGCTGAAATTTGGGACATTGCACGCACATGCACCCTACCATGGTGCAAACTACTGAAAAATTCTATCAATTTTACGATGTTTGGAAATAAAAGTATTTATTACAAAGTTTACCAAGTGAATAACTTGAAAACGTTTTATTATTTATCTTTAGCTGTTCCATTGGTCACCTCCGGACTCCATCGTCAGACCCTCGACTAACTCGAAATAAGCATATTGTTGTATTTGTTGCGGGAACACAATGCATGTGCGCGAAATTTAATCCGATTTGAAACAAATATACGAGGTCAAGATAAATAACATTGTTTAAAAATGAATATAACATCTGATCTAATAGTGGTGGTGACACCCCTTCTTCCAACAACAACTAGTTAGTCTTAAATCTATCCAGCTACCAGACAAAAACACCGACACTTCACACGACATATTTAAAATTATAATAAAAAGAGTAAAATAATGACTATAAGGCATTATGGCTAAAGGCCTTAGCCTAGTCCGAAAAAAGTAAAAACCATAAACAAACATTACGCAACACTGGCCAGTGAAAAAATCAAAATTCGAACACATTCGCGCGCGTCGCAACGGTCACGTAAACTGGCGAAGCCGATAGGAAACGTTCATCAATATGGACTGTCATTACGATTCCAACCGGGTCTGCTGCCCAAATGCAGCGTTAACGTTTTTCAAATGTACTAAACTACCAACTTAAACTTGCAGTTGGCGGCGTCGCTAGCATACAAACATTTAAAACATTTACTTTGTCGAAACGTTAGTTATGCTTCTTTAACACCGACATACGAAAGTTTGTAAAGATGCTACCCTTACTTAAATAAAGTCACATGTAACTATCACAGTCATAGCACGTTGAGGCTTTGCGACACCAAGATGAATGTATAAAGCGACACGGAAAGGGGTCAATGGATTAATAATTGTGTTACCAATTAGATAGATTCGCCGGTAATTGGTCATTCATAGCGCATTGGGCATAAATCTTGATAAAATTCTGTCTGCCCTTTTGTAAACCGCAGACTGTCATTAATATTTAGAGAGCCGCTAGATATCCCCAATATCCAATTGATTCCCTGCGGTTTGGGGACGCGAGAATAGGGTGTCCTGCCGTTTGACCAAAAGTCATTTGGCAAAATTACACTTGACAAACAACGTTTTGCAAAAAAATGTTTCGCCAATTGATCATTTTACTACTAATCATTTTACAAATGACTCACTTTACCAAATGATCAACAGTTAAATTTACATTTTATAAATAATTATTTGACAAAATGAACATTTAGCAACTGAGTTATCAGACAAAACTACGCTTGGTCTAAAAACGTTTGGTACAATGTATTATTTGACAAGTGTTTCGTTTATTAATAAATCTAATAATAGATATGGTATGGGTCAAATTGATACACAGTACCTATTTGGCAAAAAGAGTAGGTCGTTAGGTTAGGTTAGGTTAGGGTTCGAACTGCGTCCCCCAACAAAAACGAACTGCTGGCAGAAAAATTAGGTTGTTAGTTTAGGGTTTAACTGCGTCCCCCAACAAAAACGAACTGCTGCCAGAAAGACTAGGTTGTTAGGTTAGGTTAGGGTTTGACCTGCGCCCCCAATAAAAACAAACTGATGCATTTAGACTAATCATGGAAAAAACCTAGGTCGTCGGTTAGGTTAGGTTTGTATTATGACCACCAATATATTATTATGAGCGAGCGAAGCGAGAGGAGCGTCATAATGCAAGATTGCTTGCCTTCTATATAATCTTGTAACTTGTGGCGATATAGAGGGTAGCGGAATAAATTACCCAACAGACTAAATCATAATGTTTGTAAAAAGAAGTACTTTTTATGAAATAACATCTTGTTAAATGACATTTGGACAAATGCTTAATTTGCGAAACATATTATTTGGTGAAATGAAAAAAGGTCAATTGACATTTTATTATTTAACACATTTACCAAGTGTAGTGTTTGCTAATTAATCATTTGCTAATTGAGTTTTTGTAAGATGATACTTTTGTCAAATGTCTCGTTTGCCAAATGGTTATTTGGTGAAACGTTGTTTGTCAAATGACCATTTGTCAATAATTTTTTGGTCAAACATTAGTGAACCCGAGAATAGGGGTTACAGCCCCAGTAATTTTAGTAATCTTATTAGAAATCCGATGGCCAAGTGTAGACATAAAATGATGTACACAACACGGGAGGTAATAAAGAAAGCCCTCGTTCGCATATTTACGCCCCTCGCTTGCCGCTCGGATCTCGGCCTTTCTTTATATTACCACCCTAGTTATGTAATGTACTATTACCTTCTAAAACCAAATTACTATAAGGAAAGATGAAATTAAATAGTCACTTACATAAACTATATGTACACGAGTGTTTGGCCTCTGCCCGAGCTTTAAGTTGGCATTTGGCAATGGACCTAAGACTCGTAGGCGGCTGGCTGTTGACTCATTGAAAACTAAACTTGGCTGGTTTAGTCTTTTCCAATTCTAAGTTATTATAATTATTTACTTTTTTATATAATTATGGAATCCATTGTGAGAGATTATCTACACTGGGAGCATTCCACGAAAACGTTTCGTAAGGGCCACTACCTTTTTAACACTTTTGACATGTAAAATTAGGACGCTGAATGTTGGCATAGTAATATTATGCTACCATTGGCTACCATAGCGTAGCGGACAAAAAGCAGATGTTTTCATGGAATGCTCCTATGTAATGTAACTAGTTATGTATGGTTTCCCTGCCACGTTATTATGGAGTAATATCATTATAATAGATCCATGTATTCAGCTACCTAGTACAAGCATGCAAATTATTTAAAACGAGGAGCGTAAAGAGAAACCAAATCTTTTCTAGTTTTCAATGTTTTATTCTTCTTGACAGCAATTATTTCGACAATTCAAAAACTATATCCATCGTTTTCGCGCCCGTGGTACAATCGAACACACTGTTAACTGTACATTTGTTAACGAATGTCAACTTATTGCAACGTGTTAGTCTATGGGTGGTCAGTTAACTGTGGTTTCGTTTGTAGGTACCTATGTCCACAATTTTACACGTCTTCCTTGACCAGGAAAGGAATAAGGTATATTCTTCCCGCGGCGGGTGGAAAATGCCACTTACGGCCTAGTGTGACGTAAAGAGCTTGCCGACTTGAGCAGACCTGTCTGGGGTCACCCACAGCAAGTAGCATTGAACGCGTAATGTATGAGTGCGCGGGCGGCGGTTTAGGCGGTGTTGCGCTTACTTTTGAGATCGGGGCAAGATATCATGGCAATTATTTGGTAGACACAATGAAAAAATCGACGTAACTGGACTTGAACCTGTGTCTATTCTTTTGCCATACAGGAATTCCGCTCTGCTACCAAATGATCTAACATATACAGTGTGCAGTGCGATGCAGTGTAACAATATGTTTCTTAAATTGATTCCAGCCAAAATGCAGTGGGTGCATGGGTAAATAGGAATTCCCCGTGCACCCACTGGTGGGTGGACGGGTCGAGAGGGCAAATTTTGATACTAGTGGGCGCGCGGCGAAATCGCGGAGTGAGCCACTCCAGGTTATACATGAAATGTCAAGTAAAAATGTTTCTTACACTTTGAGAAGTTAACGAATACGAAATAAAAGTGTTATAAATGCTTTCTTGTCTGTTAATGAATCTTTCCTTTTAATCGTCCCTTTTATTGCAGTTAATTAGTCACTAAGTGTATTAACAGCCATATAAATCCCGAGGCGATGACAGGATGCGCACGTTTAGCCCATAGTACATACCTCTAAGTCTAGAATAAATACTATCTGTCTCTTTGAGGCAGTGGTGGACTAAGCGTAAGTATGTAGCCCACAATTTTTTTTTGTGACCGTCAAGATTGCGTACACCGTAAAGATATCCAGAATCTGATTCTGCCAATAAATAGTACCGACGAAATATCTAGGTGAAAACAATAGTACCCTTAATCTTTTCGAAATACAAGGCCTGTTCACGGTGTACGCTACCGGGCCGTCAAGCTGCCGTACACCGCTTGTATCTCTGAAACGGCTGTTTTCGGAAACGCTTTATATCTCAAAAAATAGTACCCTAGGGCCTTAAAATTTCATTTCTCTAGGTATCGTAGAAGCCGAGATATTCCAATTATACCTAATTTCGGAATTCGAAGTCTTTTTATGTGAGATTCCCGGCAGTGCCGTAAATAGCCTTTTCTGCGCCCTGTGCGAGCTTCGATAACTGCGCCCTTGTTTTTACCTAGGGTCCTGCCTGGTCTGGCCATTCTTGCGCCCCCCAGTCTACGCCCTGTGCCTGGGCACCGGTGGCACCGCCCTATTTACGGCACTGATTCCCGGGTACGCCAGCTTGACGGTGCGAAATTTCGTACACTGTTAAGTCATGGAATATCTCGAGATTAAACAGTGTAATATGCGACAGTACCTAACCCTCGTTGGGCCTCTTTATGGTCATGCATTTATCATAAGTACATTACCTAATTTTAAACTTCATTGCATAAAAGAAAAGTTATCATATAAAAGGCTTATTGAATTAAAGTTTGTTTGCAACATATTTCTCTTGGGTCTTACGATAAGACATAGAACTGTATTAATATCTAATTATTTAATCATACATTCTAGAGGTAGACAGTTTGAAGTCTATTAGTTAGAGGTAATATAACCCCAGTTAAAAGATAAGCAAGGAATTTCTGTGATAAGTTATCATAATCCATATCATAGTTATACCTATGATGGATCAATATCACAGATATGCATACCTATATTAAGCAATACTGGCTTATTGTCAGTGACCAGCACTATCGGTGCCAAACTTTAACAAAACTTGTAAAACAGACATTAAGGAGAACTTACAACCAAGGAAATAAGAATATTATTCAGTGTTAAATGTAAGTCTATATCGAAATCTCGGATTTCCAATACTCTATTATGTCCACTGGACAAGTTTTGTTGAAGTTTTGCACCGATAGTGCCAATCACTGTTTATTGTGCTAAATTCGCTCATGTGATTAAAGTGCAGTCATAATTGTTAATATAGGGCATATTTACAATACAATACAATACTTTATTACACGCTAAAAGAAGATCTGCAATGCAAATTTATATAAAAACAGTGGTAAACAATAGGCGGTCTTATCGCTAAAGAGCGATCTCTTCCAGACAACCTTTGGGTAGTAGAGTTATTGCAATGTCGAGGCATATTGGACATCTTAGAAACAAACAAGTAACCAGAATTTTTGCACTGAATGAATACATGATGTAATTGACAGCCCACTGTTTCCTGCAGGGCATCCTGATAAACTAGTGAGAATTGTATGATTGTATGTATGTAAACACTTTATTGCACACAACATTATATAAAAACAATACAAAAATCAATGGTTATGTACAAAGGCGAACTTATCCCTGTAAGGGATTGTTTACAATTCTTTCTCAACTTCTGTTTGCAATATTTAAATCATTTAGAATTAATAAAATTTTATTTCTAAATATCTAGGATAGGCTACTTGGGCTCGCTGATGTTACCTAGATTGCTCACACCATAGGCTCAACACTATAAACTAGCCACAACTAATAAATTTTGGGCAATTCCGTGAAAATCAGATCTTCTTTCTTGTTGTTCCCTCATTACTGAGGATTGTGACCATATGAGCCATATGGGCTGCCCTCTGCACGATATACCACAAGCATTTCTTATGGTGTCAGACCACCTTCAAAATTAGATAGTCTCGGATAGTCCTCTGTCCCCCCGGACCACCGTAAGGTGTAAAAATGCCCTAGTGCCCCATATTCTTTAGGCAACCCTAGTGCATTAATCTGGGTTTCTTGAGTATTTCTAAAAAAAAATACATTTTCTTCATTGTGAAGTTGTCTGCCAATTTCACATAATTTTTTCTTAGAATTACAACTCTTTCCATCCCAATAGAAGAAAAAAAAGTGTCCCAAATATTCCATACATTAGTAAACTTTCCTTTGTGTTACCATTATACAAAGTGTATGGACAACTGGTAACACAATAGGAGAGAAATTATGGGACAATTTTTTGTGCCATTGGAATAGTAAAACCCAGTAATTCTCAGTAGAAATAACAAATTAGTAGAATATTGCACAAAAAATGGCAATTTTTTTTTGAAAGGCTGATTGATCTTTTCTCAGTTACGGATCACCTATAATATTTCAAAAATCAAATGGACAAGTCAAAAGTTAATTAAAAGCATGAGAGATACTGGACCCAGATGCGGCTCTACCCCATGTAGCGCCTGTACCAGAGGTAGGTATCGGGGACATCTTATTTTCATGCTGCAGAAAAACCTGCAATATTGAGTAAATACCTAATTGCAAGTTGGTTTATTCAATGAGAAATGTTTGATCAGTTGTGGCCCTCAAGGCATATATACCAAATATACACATACAATTTAATATTTCCTTTTTAATTTCTTTACAACCAATGTTTTTTTTAATTAACCAATATTTAAAAAAATATATTTAGTACAAAAAAACTATTATTTTTAACCGACTTCCAAAAGAAGGACGGTTCTCAATTCGTTTGTATGTTTTTTTTTTGTGTGTTTTTAAGTTAATCTTAGCGTCTGTAATTAATTTATAAAAGCATAAAATAAACAACTGTTGTTGTATTTTAATAGAAAAAAATACATACAGCCAATTCTACTATGGGCAATTATTTCAAAAGTATATATAAGTACGTCAATGACTACAGCTATGTAAACAGTATAGCACAACATCAAAATAAAAAATATTCCGTTCCTATATTTACGAAAGAAATAGTAAACTAAAAATTCTACGTAATATACGTAAAGAACAATAACTACCTTCAAAATTGTCTAACGTATAAAAAATACGTTACATGTGATAAAAAGAAATCACAAGTTTAATTCTACGTTTAAAAGAATAATTAGCATAAACAATACTTGTATATTTTAAAAGAATTAATTAAAAACATCGTACCTACGCATTGAAAACAGAGCACTTACTTGATATATATTCACACGTCCCGTCTATACTTAACAAATAATCACAACACTATTATTTTGTACTTTTATTTCCGCTAAACACAAGAAAACGTTTAATTTCCAGTTTTAATGGATTGTTTTTAAACACTTGTTTACGCACTTCCACACCTGTCGATTGATTTGATTGTAAAAAAAAAACTCGGAAGGAAGGAATATTCGCACTGATTCACATGGCATCCCTGACCTCATTATTGTGAACTAATATGGAGTTTCGTCAATAAATGTATATATATTTTGATTAAATAAATACTAGCGTTTAAAATTAGGCAATAATTAAATTAATATGAACTAAACTAATAACTCACAAAGTATTTTTTTTTGTACTGGTCACCCCGTCTACATTACGTTCCATTTCACGTATTTGCTTTGCTTTGATGCCTAAGTCGATATTGTATTAATTAACGTCCAAGGGCAAAAATGGGGTGACAAAATCTTATAATCATACATTAAGGACAAAATAATTATCAGTTTCAGGACTTGAGGTATTATTAATGACTTCATTATTGAACAAAAAAAACTAGTTTCCATTCAGCCATGAAGGCTTCTAGGGCATACTTGGGAATAAATAAATATTAATTTTACAGGGAAAAAGAAAAACCATTTAATTATCATTTAATTTATTCGTTATTAAATACAATATTGCATTTCCTATAAAACTACGCTAAACAATATTTAAGTCGAATAATTTATTTATATGAATACAGTTCGCCCTGTACTTTTTACACAAAGATGTAAAATTAACATCCGAGTCAATTAAAATGCTAAAGTTGAATTTTTAATCAGGTTTAGTAATCTGACAGTTACTACGTCTACAGGATACGTGCGCAACAAAGGTGCTGCTTTTTAGGCCTAATAAGTTTATTTTACTGTCCGCATAGATTCTCTTTTGTCCATACCGCAGCCACCTGTAAATCCTGCACATTCCCAGCATGATAGAGTACAAGATTCGGATTGGCGCCACCAGATGGCAGCACCTTCTTTGTGCACGTTCCCTAAAAACTGTTCATGACCTATTCACAATAACATGCCTAAGGCTGCGGCTCCACTGAGGCGGAGACGAGCGGAGCAGAGAGACGCGTAGTGATCGACCAATCACATTCATTTTTTTCTTGCCAAGTACTTAGTACCTGACAAAAAAAAATGAAAAAAAAAAATAAAAATTTTTTTGAGACGTGGCCGTATTGCAATCAGTAGGCGATTATTTATTTTAGCGTTCGCTGTTTCCATTGAAGCCGACTGGAGATGAGATGTTGATTCAACTAATGTGATTGGTCTATCCCTACACCCCCCCCCCCCCCGTCTCAGTGGAGCCGCAGCCTTGAATAGAGCACCGCTCTGGTTACAAACTTATTGGAGTTACAAGTCATAAATTACACAAAATTCTGTATCGACATTTGAACATTTTTCTACTATAACAATTAATACAATAGTGTGATTGTGACATAATGAGAAATAAACAAAAAAGAATGGAAAAGTTGCGGTGCAATAGGAGGTAATTTTCAAACATGGCGCCCAATTAAAAAAAGTTTAAACACAAACTCAAAGCTCCTTAATGTCAAATTTTGAAAATTATCTCCTAAAATATAGGCAGAGAAAAAAAAAGTGATTTCTTAAATTTTATGTTAACTCTAATGTCATATATATTATGGTACAGTGATACTCATAATTCGGTACACATTTCAATATACAGGGTGGAAAGTTTTGATGGGCCCTGGAAGGGAACTACCTCAAAGCCTTTAGTTAGCTCATTTGACTGAAAGGAAACATTCCTTTTATTTTTAAATTTAAACATATCTGCATTTAAAGATTTTCTAAAATTCGCTTGTATCACCCGGAAATCGAACCAGCTAAGAATTAAAAAAATAAGAACTCACTATTTTATTCTACTAATCGATAGGACTATAGTCAGGATAAAATCTCTCTTATAAACATTTGGTCTTGCAAGTAAAAAAGAACGTGAAATCTATCACTAATTTTATTTTACCATAAATTCAAAGATAAAAGTCAAGAAAATTGAAAAAAATCTATGATTGCAGTTTTGTTTAATTTTAAAAATAAAGCAATGTTTCTTTTCAGTAAAATGAGCTAACTAAGGGATTTAGGTTAGTTCCCCTTCAGGGCCCATCAAAACTTTCCACCCTATATAGCGTAAGTTGGAGGATGCGTAGCGAGCGTGTTGTTTGTCATGAACCAATAGAAACCCTTCATTTAATTTTGTCTTCTGTTTCCGCGATTATCACTCATAGTAATAAAACAACTTAAACGGATTAATATTATTGGGTGGATTTTCGTCTGCGATATTTGTATGATATACACAATCAGCAGGAAAAAATGGCCCCACAAAAGTGCTAGCCGATCGGCTTGGCTAGCTCATTTTGACTTAGTCTGGTTTCAACCATAGACGGCGACAGTTGTCAAAAATGGCTAAATGTAGCGTACAAAAATGCGTTAATAGCAGCAAAAAAACAAGAAAGAAAGATGGGATATACTTCTTAGTCAAGGGCGAATTAATATTAAGCAGAATTACAAGTGAACTCATTGTGATTTCATAGTTTTTTAATTATCTTCGCGAATCTTTTACCAAAAAGCGACTCCATTTATTTGCTGCTCACTTTTGACGTTTCACTTTTTGATAGGTGCCAATAAACTAAAGTTTTCAAATGTTCGTTTGCAAATTTGACACATAGGTGTCATGGAACTAAGTTATCTTTTGAATGACAGTTTCATATAGATACAGCTTATAAATTAATGTTATTAGCGTATATTTGAGTGTAACTACAAATGTCATTTTGCACCAGATTCATAGACATTTTTCTTTGAAACTGTGCGTCTATGTTATTATACGTCAATGTGTATGCCAAACTAAATGTATGGCATACAAATTTGTATGACGAAAATCCACCCTACTATACATTTTAAGTCCCGACGTTTCGTAACCCTTTTCAGCGTTCGTGGTCGCGGGTCTACGTCGGGACTTAAAATGTAGTAATATACGCGATTTAATCCGTTTAAGTTGTTTTAACCCTTCATTTACCTATACTCGGTCCGCTGAACTGTTTCCAATGGTTCATGACAAACACATCACTCGCTACGCATCCGCGCACATCGCTGGTGGAAGCGCAGCCTAAAAGAGCATTTTTAAAAATGTTCGCCATTTTATTTAACTGTGCTATTTGCTGCCAATTCTATGTTATTTCTACTTAGAATTATGGTCTTTTACAATCCCAGTGGGACATGAAATTCTCCCAACATTGTTTCCTACTGTGTCACCATTTGTCCACAAACTTTGTATAACGGTAACACAAAGTCAAGTTTCATTAATGTATGGAAAATTTGGGACACTTTTTTTCTTCTATTGCGATGGAAAGAGCTCGTAATTCTATAAAATTGGCAGAAAACTCACAACGAAGAAAATTTATTTTTCTGCCCTCCGGCCGGAAAGCGTCACCTTGCCGGCCGCTGCGCTAAACGAAGATGCCGCTTTCTTGCTCTGGCGAACAAAATAGTATACAAACCTTGGCCAGTAAATAAGAAAGAACACGGCTCTAATGCTATGAAAATAGAGCCGTGTTCAGATATTTATGAGTACACTGACAGCTCAGATATATCTGATGGCGACTGTACATGACAATTACATGTGATATGAGACATTTCTTACTTTACAGGCCTCAGTATGTAATGTACTATTTTTAGATATGCTTAAAATGACTCATGTGTTACACTGTACCTAGACTCTATTTATTGCAAAGGACTTAGTGTCTACGTCAACAATTTGGTCAAGGACGCTTTTGAAAGAGAGACAACAAAATAATATCTGTTCCGCGACACATGTCGCTAGTGAGTCGCCACATTTCAAATTACAATCATCATCATTTCAACCTCTATCCAACGCCGGGCAGTTTAGCATTGTCGACGATCACGTACCAACATAAGGTTTGGAACCACTTAGCCTCAGGAGAGACGTTGGCTCTCTGTGTTTGTTCTAACGTATGTACAGTGTTCTGAGGGACTACTACGGGTAGGAGGGTAGAAATGAGTAGGGTAGGTAGTGTGTTAAGATACCGCCCACCTACTAGTTTCTATTCTCCTACCCTTAGTAAGGAAGAAATTGAGAGCAAGCAGTGTCTTTTAGTCTTTATGGAGTGCACGCCACTAAGGAGAGCGTGTTAAATAGTTTCTCAACTGCCAACTAGATGTCACTAGCAGGTCACCTCTAACTGTATTGAATGGCTTATAGCAGAGGTTCTTAAACTTTTTTGGTCACGGACCCTCTACATTATTTTGAAAACCCTACGGACCCTTTTCGAATACAATCAGAGAAAAAGAAAATCAAGGGCACATGAAAGTCGGTGTTGTATGCATGGCCACGGACCCCCGGCTCTCGTATCACGGACCCCTAAGGGGTCCATGGATCACAGTTTAAGAAACCCTGGCTTATAGTAACGTGTTTATCAGCAGAGCGCTGAGGCGGCACGCGGCATCTGTCGCCTGAAGAATGAACTAAATGATCCCGCGACTGGCCACAAGATGTCGCTAGTTGTTAGTTGTAGACTGCCGAGTGGTTCCTCAACTGCCCTCTAGATGTCGCTAGCAACTCACTGTAACTGTATCGAACGGCTTATAGTAAGGTGTTATCAGCAGAGCGCGGAGGCGGCGCGCGCGCACTCGCTGCTCCAGTAGACGCCGCCGCAGCCGCCGACCAGGCTCCACACGTACGGCGTGAAGAACTCCTCCGGCCGCTCTTCTTCTACGTACCGGAATTTAAGATCGGGGAATTTCTGGAAAAAAAATTGTATCAATAAAATCATCAAAACTTAAATTAAAAAATATTCGGATAACATCGGATTACAAATAGCGAAAATGTGCATATTTGAAAATTTCCTCTTAATAGTGGCTTTTTTTTCATTTTTTTGTGAGCAGCTTTGGTTTTGAATTTAGTGAAGGCATCGCGAGAAAAAACTTTAAACCTTATAAATATTAACATAAACTTGCTTTTTTGCAGTCGGTTAAAAAGGTGGGTCTTTTTAACCGAGTGGCTTATCAGTTTTTACAGCAAGAGTCATGTCCCAAGACATCTGAAAAATTGCGTCATGTGATATTTTTGGATGTGCCTGTGGAAGAGAGGACAATAGAGAGATCTCTCTCCAGACGAGTGTTGAGCCTGGGGACCGAAGTCCGAAGGAAGATGGTTAGACTGCGACTACGATAACTTTGCAGAGCGGAACATGGCAACACCTCCATTTACAAGTCCCCTTTTCGGGATCCTGCCGTTTTGCTAAAATTATTTTGGCAAATTTCATTTCCCAAACAAATATCAGCAACTGTTTTTTTTGCCAATGCAATCTTTGGCATAATTATAATACGCAAATTTTCGTTTGGTCAAATTTTTATTCAGCATAATATTACAAATAAATTACATTTCGGCATTTGGTCTTTTAGCAAATGCTTTATTAAGGCAAAAAAATATTAGTCAATAAAAGTTTAGTCAAATGAATTGTTATGACAAAACATAAAAAGTCAAAAATCGGATTTCTTTCATAAACAGAAGGGTAAAGGGGGGACGGGCGGGCGAAGCCCCCCACAAGGGGAGCTCGGGGGGCGAAGCCCCCCGCATTAAAAAAACTCAATAAAAAGATTCAATTAGGTTAGGTTAGGGTTTGAACTGCGTCCCCCAAAAAGAACGAACTGCTACCAAAACAGTAGGTTAGGTTAGAACTGCGAAAAAAAAAAAAAAAAAAGGTTACAACTGCGACCCCCAACAAAACTGAACTGCTACCAGAACACTAGTTTAGGTTTGGTTTGAACTGTGACCTCTAATAAAAATGAACTGCTGCCAGAATATTAAATTGAATATTGACGATACAAATTATTTTTCTTATTTTTTTTGCGTAAAATATGTTCTGCCAACTAAAACATTTGACTAAATGGAATTTGGTCAAAGTACCAGTTGGTAAGCGAAACATTGCCTAAATATTCATGTGCCAAACATCAGGTTTGCGTAACAACAATTTGTGAAAAGTTAATTTGGCAAACGATTATTTGGGAAAAGAAATTCTGCGAATTTTTTTTTGGAAAGTGATAATTTGTCAAACATATTTTGATAAAACAAAGGTAACCCCACATTTTCATTGAAATTTGACGTTTAAATGGAGGTGTTGTCACGTTCCGCTCTGAAGCTAGAAGAGTTACATGTATATTGAAAGTTTGTTACAACACTTCGATAGCGCGATGTAGAACAGTATGGTGATGAGTGATGACGCTATGTGTATGGACGTTGATGTAATCGCCATCTATCCATTGTTGATGTCACTAGGTGGCGGTACCTTCAGCCTGTCGCTGGACCACTGCTCGGCGCCGCGCTTGATGCACTGCAGCACCTCCGCCACGCTCAGGTCGCCGCCCGCGCCGTCCTGCACCCGTTGCAGCCGCGTCGAGAAGTAACCTATCACCTGCATACAAAATAGTACATTACACAACTAGGGTGGTAAAACAAAGAAAGGCCGAGATCGCAGATGTTCGCGGCCCGAGCTGCAGGCGAGAGTCGTAAATAAGCGATCGAGGGCTCTCTTTATTACCTCCCGTGTCGTGTACATCATGTTATGTCTACACTTGGCCAGAAAGCGGCTTTTTCCGCACGCTACACTTTATGACCACGTGTGGCATAAAATAAGTTCAAACACGCTTACATCATGTTGACTTAAACTTTCACGATTTTCACTCATTATTATAAAAAAACGGAACGTAATCGTGTAAAACATGCTATTACCTGGATGTTTCGACTGTGCGGTGACGTCCTTGGTTGCGGAGGAACCCCTGAGTTCTTTCGCGACCATACGGAACCCCCGAGTCTATAGTCACTGGACTGTGTCAATGCCCTCATATTTTAGTGTTTTTAGGGACAGAATCCTTGTAAGATCACTTTGTAGTCCGTCTGTCAAGACCCTTTATTTTCATGTCATAAGTCCTAAATAAGTAGTCACCAAATGGAATAGGTGCGGATTGAAGAATTTCCTTGAATTCTTTTAGGACCATGATCCTGCTTTATCACAAGACGAAATTAAAAACGTACGCAATATGTCAAAATTTTTCTTGAGACCGCCTAGATTGGCTACTGTGTTGAAAATTGGTAACTGACCAGTGCGCCATCTATCGCCTATTACCTGGGTGTAGTTGTTGTTGTTCACACTAGATGTCGCTACTAGTACTGTCGTCTCACCTTAGTGTTGCTGTTGTTTCTATTACACGCTAGATGTCACTAGTGTGTGCCATCTATCGTCTATTACTGGAGTGTAGTTGTTGTTTCTCCTTTTCACTAGATGTCGCCACTAGTACTGTCGTCTCACCTTTGTGTTGCTGTTGTTTCTATTACACACTGGATGTCACTAGTGCGCGCCATCTATCGTCTATTACCTGAGTGTTGCTGTGTTGTTTCTGCTTCAGACTAGATGTCGCTACTGGTATTATCATCTTACCTTAGTTGCTATTGTTACTACACACCAGAGTTTTTTTTTTAAGCCTGACAAACTTGCAAGTCTTACTGGCTGTTGCAAAAATCGGACCAGGTGGGGGCTGTGGCATTCCCCGGGATCGAACCAGGTCGCTGGCCGGACCAACTTGAGTGAGTCGGAATATGTGGAGGTCGGGGGCGCCTGGGATCGAACCAGGTCGCTAGTCCCGGTTCCCGGTCCACCTTGAGAGCGTCGAACCTACCAGACTGTCAAGTGCTCACCATCTCGATGTTCTGCGTGATGTGGTGGTGGTTGTTCTGGAACAGGTGCCGCTTGTGCAGCAGCGCGTAGACCACGTTCAGGTTGTTGGCGAGCTGGTGCGTCAGGCACGAGTTGATGATCTCCAGCAGCATCCGGAGGACTTCGTCGAGGACTTGGATGTGTTCCACCTGGGGGTAAACATGGCATATTGAATTGAATGCACTCAGCATAGTCAATATTTCTAATGATGAACTAAAAGATGCTCTCTAGATCCGGGGCAGGATGCTCGCGAGTTCCTCCGTGAAACTAAATAATAGCTTGGCAACTTCCTTGGTGACACTCCCATGTGTGCTTTTTGTTATGTGCAGCCGTAACTACTTACACAAGTTACCGCCAACACGAAATGCGACCGACGGAGGCTGCCTCCGTCGGCTGCCGTTCGTGTTGGCGGTAACGTAACAAAAGGCACACATGGGAGTGTCACCAACGAAGTTGCCAAGCTATAGTCGTAGCTCGATCACACACTCTACAATCGAACACACTGTTAACTGTACATTTGGAGACGAATGTCAACTTTATTGCAACGTGCTAAAGTCTATGGGTGGTCGGTTAACAGTGGCTTCGTTTGTACATAAGCACTGGTTTAACCGTTTCATTCAACCATTCCCGCTGGTCAGTCGCTCACTTTGAGCGATCAGCGAAAAGTCAGGGTGGTCGCGGCTAGCGACCCTGCTTGTAGGGTTGTAAACCACCACTTGGTCGAGATTACTACCACCATTGGTCAAGAGTCAGTAGGACTCGCAGGCCAAGTCAGATTAAAAAAAGGGGAAATTAGTCATAACTCTCATGTTAGCTTCACAGTAATCGGATTTTTTTTATAACTATCTTATTTTTTCCTTGTACAATACAATAATGGCACAAGTTAGCAATAGGCTATTAATAAGGTTAATAATAGCTTTAAAAAAACACGTGAAAACTCCACGCCAGTGCATGAGGGCCGGAGTCGCGAAGTATATGTCAGATTTAAAAAAATCTTAAGCGCAGTGCGCCATCTATTGCCCATTGGGAGAAGTGTGTTGAATATTACTCTAATGTAGATGTCGTTAGTGGCCACAGACACCAATAATTTTAAAATATATTACTTACTATTTCTTCTGTTTTTTCTTCTGCGTGATGTGGTAATTCTAAACTGCTAATATCACCACCTAAAAAAACATTTTCAATATTTAAATCACAAAGCAGATAAATTCATCGTCGTCTTTTCAATCCGGAAACGTAGGCTGCTAAGGACATAGGTGTCCCTCAAATACTTTCACAATGAAAGATCGCATTCTTTTTGCCTCCTTCGACTTCAACTTTAGTCTCTAGATCGTCTGAACATCTTCTGGGGGGCCGACCAACGATCAGCTGCAATCTGGATTATTTCTAGTTACAAATCACGTCTTTAGTCGAGTTGCGTAAAATTGCTTCGCCCCGGCTCTTAATAATCAAAATAAATTAACTAATGCAAACCATCCAACATTAAATTATGTTTTTAGTACTTCTCGGAATAAATTCAGCTACATTTATTTTCGTGCTATCGTTGATTTCAAAACGATAAAGTTAAAAATAAGGCCAATTTGACTTAACAACTGGATACTATTTGTAACAACAAAGTCCATTAAAATTTTAGTTTGTTGATATTAATATCCAAAAGAGATCGCTTTTTAGCGATAAATTGTTTCAATTATGTAATGTACCTTTATGCCACACCTGGACATAAAGTGGCTGTTACCGCACGCTACGCGTACGGAAAAAGCCGTTTTCTGGCCAAGTGTAGACATAAAATGATGTACACAACACGGGTGGTAATAAAGAAAGCCCTCGATGGCATATTTACGTCCCTCGCTTTACCACCTCAGTTGTGTAATGTACTATTGTAACGTGTTTTTCTGGTGTGCAATGAAGAATATTTTTATTGTATTGTATATTACCTTCTATTTCGTTACATAGCCTCGCTCTCCGTTTCGACAGCGTCTCAAATAGCGACACCAACCGTTGCGCGACGTACGGGTGGAGGTTTCTGAATTCACCTAAAACAAACTTTTTACTCACTACACTTAAGGGCGAATTTGGGGGTTATACAGGGTGTCCCTAAAACCAACTTTTATACGATCAGGGCTGATAGACCAGCTCATAAGAACCTAGATTAAGCAAATTTGACCTCAGTAAAAATCTCTTAGTTTTCGAGATATTGACGTTTTTGTAAAACTCGTGCTAAGTGATACCCTGACTCGGTGTTTTGAGTGTCATTGCTAAAATATCAAGTATTTTACAAATCTGTTTTTTGCTATGTGTGGCCAAATAACTATGCTATTGAACGTATTTTCTATTTTTGCTAATTTATTCATGCTGTGGACACAGTACAATAACAAAAAAAAATTATTCGATTTTTTTCAAATTTCACCTCTGACTTCGAACTAGCGTGGTGAAAAAAAAATGTACCAACATAACCAGGCACTCAACGTAAAAAAATTGCGCATTTATTGTAGTTTCTAAAATGGTATAAAATTTACTAAACACTGTAATAATTTTTGAAATAATGATATTTTGTTACAAAATTAACTGTCTGCCGCCTTCATCTCATACGATCCGGTTGAACTAAGTTTGCACCTGGCGTGCTTGACATCACATACAAATTAGGTGCAAACTTCACGTAATCGTCAATATCTCGAAAACTAAGAAATTTTTATGAGGTCGATTTTACTCAGTCTCGTTTTTTATGAGCTAATTTATCAGCCCTGTTCGCCATTTTGTAAAAGTCGCGAATTTTGATAGCCTGGATCAGTCTTTCGAAAGTCATGACTTCAAATTTCAGTATTTTCTTAATCTGCTTTTTGTTTTAAACATTACTTAATAATTATGCTATCATACCTTATCAAAATAAATTCGATTTTACGTGATTCAAAATATGACCTCGGATTTGAATCGCGTAATACTTAAAACAAATTTACCATGCTAAAATAAAAAAAAATAATGTACCTAGTTTAAAATAGTAAGATTTTACACACTAGACACCGTAGTTTTTAAGATAATAGCATTTTAATTCAAAAGGAGGTTATACTACAATATTCCATTGGTTAAATTTCGTACCAGAATTTGAATTTCGAACAGAAAAGGTATGATAGCATAATTATTAAGTAATGTTTAACAAAAAGCAGATTAAGAAAATACTGAAATTTGAAGTCATGACATTCGAAAGACTGATCCAGGCTATCAAAATTCGCGACTTTTCAAAATGGTGAACAGGGCTGATAAACCAGCTCATAAAAAACGAGACTGAGTAAAATCGACCTCATAAAAATTTCTTAGTTTTCGAGATATTGACGATTACGTGAAGTTTGCACCTAATTTGTATGTGATGTCAAGCACGCCAGGTGCAAACTTAGTTCAACCGGATCGTATGAGATGAAGGCGGCAGACAGTTAATTTTGTAACAAAATATCATTATTTCAAAAATTATTACAGTGTTTAGTAAATTTTATACCATTTTAGAAACTACAATAAATGCGCAATTTTTTTACGTTGAGTGCCTGGTTATGTTGGTACATTTTTTTTTCACCACGCTAATTCGAAGTCAGAGGTGAGATTGAAAAAAATCGAATAATTTTTTTTTGTTATTGTACTGTGTCCACAGCATGAATAAATTAGCAAAAATAGAAAATACGTTCAATAGCATAGTTATTTGGCCACACATAGCAAAAAACAGATTTGTAAAATACTTGATATTTTAGCAATGACACTCAAAACACCGAGTCAGGGTATCACTTAGCACGAGTTTTACAAAAACGTCAATATCTCGAAAACTAAGAGATTTTTACTGAGGTCAAATTTGCTTAATCTAGGTTCTTATGAGCTGGTCTATCAGCCCTGATCGTATAAAAGTTGGTTTTAGGGACACCCTGTATAATAGGTTATCTGGCGCAGTCGGTGGGATGATTAGTAACTTTGTATAGCAAATTTTACTCTGTCACTTTCTCATGAAATAAATGATCTATCTGACTCACAGCTCATGTTGGCGACGGCGGCGAGACAGTTGGTGTGCAGAT
Source organism: Eudemis profundana (assembly GCA_947034925.1). NCBI lineage: Eukaryota > Metazoa > Arthropoda > Insecta > Lepidoptera > Tortricidae > Eudemis > Eudemis profundana. The sequence continues at coordinate 11,608,272 of OX344820.1, read as the reverse complement.
ATTTGTCTCTGACACGCGCCATGTTGTACTGTAGGGCTCGCACCAGCACCAACACCATGAGGCCCCCGAGGGATACTTCTGACAGCATCCGCTCTGTGTACCATGGGATGTTCTTCAGTATCTGAAAAAAAAAGTTAGAATATCAATAAATAAACAAATATTACTGGCCATACCTAGTTTGGATATATGGGCTCGCCTAGGTCGACGCCCTGCGGGAGGGTGCCCATGAGGCTGGCTACGTTCCCTCGTTGAATTGCAATTCCAATTCTCTGGCCCAGGAACGAGCCAGCCCTATGATCTGTGGAGCAGTCAGCTAATCTTTTTTTTATTTCGGGGAAATATTAGGGGACAATCTTACACAAATCGAACTAGCCACATAGTAAACTCAATAAGGCTTGTGTTATGTATACTAAACGATGATATATTTAATAGATACAAATACTTAAATACATAGAAAACATTCATGACTCAGGAACAAATATTCGTGCTCATCACACAAATAGATGCCCTTACCGGGATTCGAACCCAGGACCTCCTGCTTCGTAGGCAGGGTCACTACCAACTGAGCTAAAGCGGTCGTCGAAATCAATGTGTTCAGGGTTGCCAGGTCGCCAAACCTAATAGCCGGAGAGACCAGCCAGGCCGGACATTCAGGTAAAAAGGCCGGACACCCTACATTATTGAGGATTTTGTGTCTAAGTATTAATAGGTACGATAAAAAATTGGCCGGACACCGGTTATTTTGGTCGGACACGCAATCAAAAAGCCTAAATATGTCCGGCTTTATCCGGACGCCTGGCAACGCTAAATGTGTTCCAACCGATATGTTTACTGCATTTCTTTCGCTGACTTGACACTGCTGAAAAGGAGTGCATATTATCATTTCTTTTTTCAAATAAATTTTCAGTGCTTTTTGTAATAATGACAGTCCGACCGGAGCGCGAAACCCCTCAAGTTCAGTTTCGGTTTCGGCTGAATGGCAGCCAATACTGAAACTGAGCCGAAACCGGTTTTTTAGCCGAAACTAGGCCGAAATTGAAAGTTCGGACTCTAGCTGCTGCGAATCTGGCCTTGGCTACAGTAGTCAGGGTTGCCAGATTGAATTACCCTATTATCGGGAGCAGGAAACAATATGTCGGGATTTTGAGACTTTGGTCGGGAGATGCTCGCGCGCTCGACGCGAGCTTTTTTTTAGTCTGAAAGAGCAAACATTTTCGCTGGCCGGACCACCTTGAGTGGATCGGGCTAAGTTTTAAAATGAAGTCGTTTGTCGGGAGATTTTCTTCTTTGTCGGGAGTCGGGAGGACATACAAAAATCGGGAGAATCCCGCCGAATCCCGATCCCCATCTGGCAACCCTAGCAGTAGGTCACGTTTAATTATTAAATGTATTTCGTCTTTGTATGAAAATTACCGCCAATTAACAGTTTCACGACCAACAACAGTATGTGAGATACATGTGTAATACAAGTCCTCATAAATAGCGATTAGGTTCAAATCCAATTAAACCAGACAGAACGATATAGAAGTCAAAGTAGATGGCAAATTTGAGGGCAATTGCTGGGTGCTCCGGCGGCCGAAGTGGTAAAGACGCTGGCCCGGAAATCCAGAGGTACCGGGTTCCATTCCCAGTCTGGACCATAGGTGAGTGCCATTTAATTTTTCTGTGTACTTTGATTTCTCTCTCTGAATCTCCTTCAAGCGCATGCTGCGCAAACATCTTTTCGAGAACCTTCAAGATTAAGACTCTTCATAGTAGTTTAGAAGCAGGTACCATATATATATTTATTTTATGTATATATATATATATCTATCTATATGTATATGTCCATCTATACTATACGTAGTTTATTACTTTTAACCAACTTTATGTACTATTTGGTTATAAATTAAAATGCCGCACCTATAATGTCTCTGTTTACCCTGATGGTTGACTGGTAGAGAATGCCTTACGGCATTAAGTCCGCCATTTGTACTTTCTTGTATAGTGCAATAAAGTTTAAAAAAATAAATTTCTTGTATCTATTTATATTTCCTTATCTTTTACGGCAACCCTAGCTATACAGGGTGAATTTTAAATCGTGAATCGTAACCACGTTTACCGGTAAAGCTACTTAAGACTAATACAGAGCACTAGTGTTAATTACAATTAAAGACCCACTTAATTAATTATGAACAAAACGGTGGAGCCACTTATACCATTAATCGTAATAAAACTGAATTATTTTAAGAGTAAATAGGATTTAAATAGGTACTTATATTGACAATATGTTGACATTATTGACAATATGTGCCAAAATTCTATCCAGCCAACTTCAATATTAGGAGGTTGGATATCTAATGTTGAAATTTTCATGACAAGCACGAAACATGAATGTAGGGTGACCGCGAGATTTTAAAAATTAGGATAAATCAAATTAAAAGTGGACAAAATAAAAACGTACTTAATTTAGGTTTAAAAGCATTGTAAGTTATTGTTAACTATGTATAGACTACAAAAAAATTATTACGATTCACGATTTAAAATTCACCGTGTATATGTGTGTATACTCACAATGAGGTGGACAGTCTTTATGAGCGCGTCGTCCTCGGTCAGTATGAGCAGCACGATCAGCGACATGTAGATGTGGTGCGAGTTGCTGTCCGGCGCGTTGTATAGCACTTGGAGTATCGGCACTATCTGTCGACATATCAAAACATTTATACTCTGTACTTTTAGGCACTTAAAAAAAGGTAAAAAAAAAAATCGGTTGTCTGTAAAGGCGGTTTACTGACGATAGTCGAACGTGATAACGTTGACCTTGACTCTGACTTTGACATTGACATTGACTTTAACATTGAAATTGACATTGACATTGACTTTGAATTTGACTTGGACTTCGACTTTTTTCCCAATAAGCTGCTACAATGACATTGACACGCTAAAATGATGGCTAAGTGGCCAGTGTAAATATCTGCCGTTCCACGAATATAATGTCAAAGATTTGTTTTAATAATTTTTAAACTACGATTAAAGCAGGCGTAAAACGGAACTGCCAAAGCAGCATCCACTATTTAAATTTAAAGATTTTTGCCCAACTCAGCAGTGTCTCTTGTCTTGTCATTCAATAGAGATTTTGACAGCCGTATCTTAGGGAATAAGGGCTAATTTATTAACAATTTGTAAGAAACTATCGTCTTAACGACTTTAGTGCTGGAATTATATAAAGTACCTATTTGACAGGTAACGGCCCTGCAAGGTAACGGCCCCGCAAGGTAACGGCAAATGACGTCACACTTTTTCGTGCGTGCAGCCGACTCCATCGAATTATAAGACGTTATCACGTCAAAAAAACCACGTGACTCGAGTCGTTCAGTCAATTAAAGTAACGTTTTGTATCTGTGGCACAATACCACTGGCTGAACGACCCGAGTCACGTGGGTTTTTGTTTACCTTTTTTTAAGTACCTAAAAGTGCAGAGTATAATATGGGCACAAATGCAATCACACTATAAAACATTTACACAACTAGGGTGGTAAAACAAAGAAAGGTCGAGAAACATCTGCGTTTGCGGCCCGAGCTGCAAGCGAGGGACGTAGATATGCGATCGAGGGCTTTCTTTATTACCTCCCGTGTTGTGTACATAATTTGATGTCTACACTTGTCTAGAAAGCGGCTTTTTCCGTACGCGCAGCGTGCGGAAAAAGCCACTTCATGGCCAGGTCTGGCATAAATATTACAAATGAAGATGTTCGGATGTTTGTTACTAAATAACGGGGTAATAACTGGATGGATTGAGCCACAGGAATATATCGAGGTAGAAGGAAAAAGTGTATGTACCTCGCGTGCTAAAAAGAAGTGGAAACCACCTACTTTGTAAGTCGTTAACTTCATTTTCCGCCAATATTATTATCATTATTATAACAAAACGGGACTTAATCGCGTAAAAACATGATATTACCTCGACGTTTCGGACGTGCCGTGACGTCCATGGTCGCGAAGGGACTGGCGAGGCGGGTGTCAACATCTTCTAGCCGCGCGGGTTTTCCGAACTACCCGCACTTGGTCTTGATTAATACTTTGCATAACTATTAGGGTTGTCACTCGGCCGACACACAACACTAACAACATCAGGCGATTTGCCGGAAGACACTTGATGATATTGACACATGCTGATGACTGGCTGATATTGGGCAGACCAAGCGCACCATAGCGGAAAGGGTCAAAGAACACATCGCGGCTGTTAGAAAACTCCAAGTAGACAAATCGGCTATAGCGAAGCATGTGTTGGAGTCTGGATCAAACCACTGGATGGAGTTTCATAACACCAAGATCCTGTCTACAGAACGCAATTACTATAGTAGAATTGTCCGTGAAGCGGTTGAAATCAAAAAACACCGCAATTTCAATCGGGAAGATGGGTTTAAGCTTTCTTCGTCGTGGAATCCAGTCATCAGCATGTGTCAATATCATCAAGTGTCTTCCGGCAAATCGCCTGATGTTGTTAGTGTAGTGTGTCGGCCGAGTGACAACCCTAATATGCAAAGTATTAATCAAGACCAAGTGCGGGTAGTTCGGAAAACCCGCGCGGCTAGAAGATGTTGACACCCGCCTCGCCAGTCCTTTCGCGACCATGGACGTCACGGCACGTCCGAAACGTCGAGGTAATATCATGTTTTTACGCGATTAAGTCCCGTTTTGTTATAATAATGAGTGAAAATCGTGAAAGTTTAAATCAATATAATATTATTATCAGATTTGAAAATCTGATAATAATGGCATAATTAATTGTTCAAATGCGATATGAAATTGAAAATTTATGTTTTCTATCACTAAAATACACTTTTGGAGTCAAACGCCAAGCGAAAAACGTTACACGCTTCATTCCTATACAAATGGACAAACTATTTCCTTCTATTCTATCTCGATATCTTTCTGTGGATTGAGCGGAAATGTGGCATGCAAGTGGAGTAAATTATAAGTAAATATACCGTGGGGTGACAATGAAAAGTCACTAACCAACAACATTTAAATTATTGGAACGCGCTGCTGTTAGTCTTATAAAGTCATGTTAGAGACTGTGCGGAAAGAGAATAGGCGCGGCGAAAAACGGAACTAACCTAACCTGTATGGCCACAGAACAGAAAATACGGCACATACGATAGAAAAGCATTACAGCGCCCCCGAAAATTAATCCTATTCTCTTTCCGCACAGACTCTACTTTATTTTTTTAAGCGTAATTAGTGAGTTTTGGTTGTCACCCTACGATATATTGAAAGTTATAGACTATTAATAGTGAGATATAGGAGATAGGAGGATAGTGGCCACCGGCTGCGCTCTAGTGCAGATTTGTCTCTCTCAATACCTCTTCATAATCATCGCTCTTACGGCAAATCCTTCACGGTACGCTCTGTAAAATTATGGAACAAATTGCCACCGTCTTTCAGACAGTGTCGGTCTGTAGCTTCGCTTAAGGGGAAATTAAAAAAGTTGTGGTTGCCCTCTGACTGAATACTTGACACGTTTTATGATTTTTACAGGTTCTGTATATTTTTATGTATTGCTATATGTATATATACTCATATATATGTATTTATTTATTTATATATGTATACAGTATATGTATTTATTTTATTTATTTACATATAAATACCTCTATAATCTCTTGTACATGTTTCTCAGTTTGTCTACCATCTCTCTTGTCTCATCACTCAACTGCTCAAAGGTTAACTGGAAGAGATCCCTCAAAGGGATAAGTTCGCCTTTGTACATATACCTTAATCTTGTAACCCTGTAATTTGTCTTATTTTGTGCAATAAAGTGTTTACATACATACATTAATACAAGCACAGAGGAAAACCCTACTATTGGGTGTGTATATGGAGGGTTCTCACCAGGTTCTCGATGTGTGCGACTTGGCTGACGTGTCGTTTGTACGCCTTGCACGAGTGCAGCATCAGGTACAATAGCAGAGTAGAGTGCTCGCAGCCCGCCGTAGCGCAGAGGGCTTTGTGGAGCTGAAATTACGTTACAATAATACTTCTAGCAACTGTCTAGCGCAACTGGCAAAAATTCTGTTGGTCTGGTTGGGCCGCATGCGGCCCGTCGACCGCTCACTTGCGGCCCGCGAGCCTCCTTGGCTATTTTGTATGTAAAGGTCGATATATTCAGAATTGTATAAAATCACCAATTATTAACAAAGTGCGGCCCGCGTCAATTTCGTTAGCTACTATGTGGCCCTTGGCTGCTAAAAGGTTGCCGACCGCTGGTCTAGCTTACCGGCTCACTAGTTCAGTTACGATTCAAATAACTCATTATATCTTTCAACTCACTCGTTCACTCGCTCTATTGAGCCGTGAGCTGCGAGGAAAGACACGATCAACTAGAAGTTTTCGTTCCTGTCTTGTCGTCGGATACCTATTACAGCTCTCTCTTTCGCTCGGAAATATTCGGATTTGGAGCTACTGAACTAAAAGGGTGATACATATCTTTGAGAGTTAAAGATTCATATCACTCTTTTCACTTTAGACACATTTTGCGCATGCCGAGGCGCTTGGCGTGAAAGTTAACGACGAACCACTAGTAATAGCTGCAGGAGCATTCCATGAAAATATTTCGTAAGGGAAATAAATTCAGGAAGCTAATTATCAGCATTGTAATATCATAACTCGGCTTTAATATTGGTAGTGTTTCTTAGCAGCTAATACGTTTTATTAGGGTAGCTGCCATAGCGTTTCGTAAGGGACAAAAAGGTGATGTTTTCACGGAATGCTCCTGCAAAGGAATGTGTTTTGGTGGGAGGTCAATACTTACTGCGGACATGTCTATTCGCGGCGGCGTCATTTCTGGCCCCGTGCCCCCGCTGGACTCCTTCTGTGGCGTTGTTGACGTGTCTAAACAACAAAGTTATACTTAACAAAACTATGTAGACACCAGCAATATTACTATAGCATGCTCGTGGCAGATATTTATGCGTCCCGATTTGTGTGATTATTTCCACGAAAAAAAAATAGATAATCATTTGAAATAAATAAATTGCAATTATACATGTGAAGAGACAGTATTTTATCCAGAATTTAATTTTTTGTAACATTTTTACATTCCAGCTACAGTAAGCAAAGAAAGTGGTCTACCACTTTCCGACTTGACTGTGAGCCAGGCAACATTTCTATCTGTCAAACTAGTTCGCCTAATTATGGAGTTTACTTTAGGACATTAGTACGATTGTACAAGTTCGGAACGATCTGTTGAATGAACGAGCGCGCACGAGGCTGTACGGCTGGGCAGAGTGTATACACTCAGCGGCGGATTAGCCATATAGCAAATGCTACGGGCCCCGCGCCCACTCGCCAAAGGGGCCCCCCCCCCTCCCTCGTTAAGTCATTTCGTCACGTATAAAATTACCGTTCAGTCGGTATTTAAGCATATCAAAGACCATCCAAGGGCCTCTTTCATAGATGTATGATATACCTAGATACACAATCAGCCGGAAAAAATGGCCCCACAAAAGTGCTAGCCGATCGGCTTGGCTAGCTCATTTTGACTTAGTCTGGTTTCAACCATAAACGGCGACAGTTGTCAACAATGGCGAAATGTTGCGTAAAAAATGCATTAATAGCAGCAAAAAAACAAGAAAGAAAGATGGAATATACTTCTTTAATTAAGGGCCAATTAATATTGAGCAGAATTACAAGTGAACTCATCGTGATTTCATAGTTTTTTAATTATCTTCGCGAATCTTTTAACAAAAAGCGTCCATTTATTTGCTGCTCACTTTTGACGTAAACAACGTAGGTAGTCACTTTTTGATAGGTGCCAATAAACTAAAGTTTTCAAATGTTCGTTTTTCAAATTTGGCACATAGGTGTCATGGAACTAAGTTATCTTTTGAATGACAGTTTCATATAGATACAGCTTATAAATGAACGTTATTAGCGTATATTTGAATGTAACTACAAATGTCATTTTGCGCCAGATTCATAGACATTTTTCTTTGAAACTGTGCGTCTATGTTATTATACGTCAATGGCCTCTTTGAAGGAATGCTACAGGCCCCGCGCTGGCTTAATCCGGCACTGTACACACTTACTGGCAGTGTCGGCGGCGGAGAGCAGCGCCTGTCGGTACAGGTTGCGGCTCGCGCAGTGGTTGGCCAGCGCCAGCAGCAACAGGCACGCCTGAAATATAACACCCGATAACCTGACGACAACCAAAACTCACTAATGGGCCAGACGACTAAAATAGACAAGACACGATGGTCTGACGACCTGGTTAGGGTCGCCGATGGAGGCAAGAGGCTTTAGATCATAGATTCCCAAACTTTTATGACTTGCCGCCCATTTAAGCGTGATAAAAAACTTTTAGCGCCCCCCACGACAAAAAACAACCATATTGTTGTGTACCAATTTTTCCAAGGGGGGGCGGGGGGTGCTATCGGGGTGACTCAGCCTGGAGAAGCCCCTGATATTATAATTCGGGTTTTTTTTTTCAAAAGTGACAGTGCCCCCCTGGATAGCACCAACGCCTCCCCAATTTCTTCCAAGGAAATCCGCGGCTTGATTAAATTTTTATTTTCCCATTATTTTTATTTCCAATCGCTTTCTTCCCCATTTAGTTTATTCAGTAAAATATGTATTTATGTTATGAATAATATGGATTGGGGAAAAAAGTGCCTGGGTAAAATGTTTTTCAGCGGAAAGATCAAGCAGAAAATAAAGTAGTTGGGGAAATATGCGATTGGTAACACATACGATGAGGAATAACCTAAATGGGGAAAAAAGCGATTGGAAATAAAAGTAGTGGGAAAATAAAAATTTGGGTAACCAAGCTATACAGCCGTTCAGCAGTAACGCGGCCAGTAGGCTACTCACAGACCACCTCCACTAGACGGAGCATGCCATACGACACGAGCTCACCACGCATATGTGCGATTAAATATCGCTAGATATTACTAGTACAACGCGTGTTTCACATCTTTTTTATCATTTTATGTTTTGAGATTGTCGTCGGATTGAACAGAAATATTTATTTCACGTTTGGTGCACACACAAGTCAGAAACATGGTCGCAACTGAAAGAGCGGCTGGTCGCGTAATGTCGTAATGCTATACGATTGACCATATCCGATGTGAGCGCGCGCCGCCCAACATGCTCCGAGTGGAGGTAGTCTGTGAGGCTACTGGACTCATATCAAATTTGGTGCAATAAATGATTATTTTCTGTAGTATTTATTTAAGAAATCAATATTTTTCGATTATGGTCTATTAAACGTGTTTGACGGCTACATATTTTTAATTGAAAATGTCTTATTTTTTTTTATTTTGAACTCTGAAAACGGTGTCGGCCATGATGTGATATCATAGGATCTTAATCTAACTTCATGTCGGATCTTATACGAGTGAAACTCGCCATGTTGCTTTGCTGTGACATTGACATAAGTGACTTGGTGTTTTTTGAGGTTGTGATCGTAATCGTTTCGTTTTGATTTTGATCACTATTAGCATTCCATATGAACGCTGGATAAATGTCAAATGTTTGTTTTCGGTTTGAATGATGTCACACCACAGATAATCTAAAGATTAACATAGCAAGCATCGTTTTCGCCCGGTTACGAAAGTTTAAATTTGAAATTATAATTTTGCGGTTTTCTAAGTCGTAAAAAAATAGAGTCATATTTTTACTCCGTTAATCAGATATTAATTAATAATATAAGACAAACTTTAACCTTTTCACTGCCAGGACCAAAAAACAAATTAAATAAGAAAGAAATCCTATTAAAATATGTATATATTTTTGGTACTTAATTTTCTTTAACCAAAAAACGTGTAACGTTATTTGACGTCTTTGGCGGTCAAAGGTTTAAAAATGGGTCAAGTAGCCAGTTGTGCTAGGCCGGCTGTATTGTCATACCTGGTTGGCGAGGGGGTGCCGTCGCTGCAACTCCTCCATAAGGGCGTGTCGGTCCAAGGGGGGGTTGGTGTAGATGGTCGGGGGGGCGGGGGTGTTCAGTGTCAGCATGTTCCAGAACCCGGCTGTGGACAACACGGACCGAAATTTCAAAATTAAAAACTTAGTCTCCACGCAACCTTCCCTAAAATGTTTGAGGGAGGCGTTGGCTAAGACACGAGTGCCCGTGAACGGGTGCCGTTTGTGGCGTTCGTACTGTTCACGCTTGCATGGGCTATATGTTAGATGTTTTCTTTGTAAATTGTGTGGATAAGTAGAGGCTGTGGCTCCACTGAACCGGAGACGAGCGGAGCGGAGGGGAGACGTGTAGGGCCGCCAATTACATCAGTTGAAATCCACATCTCTTCTCCACTCCGCTTCAATGGAAACAAGCTCGCTTTCATGTGATTGGTTGATCCCTACACGTCTCCTCTCCGCTCCGCTCCTCTCCGCCTCAGCGGATCCGCAGCCTTACGGAACTGGCATTGTCAATTTGACAAAAGATTCTTAAAAATAAAGATAAAAAGTGTGTTACATAACTAGATACAGGTTTTGTCCACAAGAAATGACAATGATGACTCACAGGCCAGACTGACGAGTAAGCTGCCGCTGGGAACGCCGGTGCCGAACATGTGCGGCGGCGCGGCGAGCATGCTCGACAAGTGGTTCAATAGTGTCTTCACTAGTAATGGGGCGTGCATGCCGTATCTGCCTTGGAAAAGTGTTCTGAGGACAAACAAATACGGTTAAGTATAGTACAGTCGAGTTCATCATTATCTGAGCAAAGAATGGATCAAAAATATCTGATCTAGTTCTTATGCTTCTGACAATAGGGTCTTGTTCAGATGTTTTTGGTCCAATCTTTGCTCAGATAATGATGAACTCGACTGTACAACCGCAATGGATAGTAAAAGTGCAAAGCAGAAAAGCATGCAAACAGTTGGAGGACGCCTTTACTCAGAACTTATGTAGTTTATTTTTATTTGTCTATTAAATTGTATATTTGTATTTTAAGTGCATGGAAATAAAAAGGCTTTATTATTATTATAGTGAAACCGCCTAGGGGTGATCTTCCCTTGTCCGCTCGCTTGCTTGCTAGTTTTTATGTATGTATGTCCGTTCGTAACTACTCAACGACACACCCGAATTTGATAAATGATCATGGGTGTATTGCCGATAAAAGTACAAGATTTTTTTCAAATCTATGTATGGATTTTTTCTTGTCCCTAAAATCGATGACATGGTTCCTAAGAACAGATCTTCGTATGTCTTATAGTTTCTGATTTTCCCATACTGACCGATCGAAATGGGCCACCCTGTATATGTCGCAGCCAGCTGGTTTAATTAGCCATTTGGTTAACTGTCTAGCATTTTCACTAAACTATGACCCGCCAGTAAGTCGACGAAGCCCCGCTGCGGGGGCTTCTATTTCTGCTCTGAGGGACACCAGCTGATTAACAAACCTAACCTAAAATAAGGAGTGTGTTTAATGAAAAGACTAAGCAGCTAATTAAATGGCTAATTTACCCTTTCAGTGCGGAATGACGCCACACACCAACTTTCATGACACGCCTGTCGTGCCATCCGCAATGAATCGGTTAAACCAGTTGGCGGCGACATAGGTATATATTCCGAATCAGTGGAATTTATTGATTCCAAATATGTATATGTACAATACAGTTTCGAAAAGAATTGTTAAATGTGCCCTTTTGGTTTATGGCGGCAGAATATACAGAGTGAATTTTAAATCGTGAATCGTAATATTTTTTTTTGAAGTCTATACATAGTTAACAATAACTTACAATGCTTTTAAATCTAAATTAAGTACGTTTTTATTTTGTCCACTTTTAATTTGATTTATCCTAATTTTTAAAATCTCGTGGTCACCCTACATTCATGTTTCGTACTTGTCATGAAAATTTCAACATTAGATATCCAACCTCCTAATATTGAAGTTGGCTGGATAGAATTTTGGCACGTATTGTCAACATCGTCGACATTGTTAAAATAAGTATTTAAATCGTATTTACTCATAAAATAATTCAGTTTTATTACGATTAATGGTATAACCACCTTCACCGTTTTGTTCATAATTAATGAAGCGGGTCTTTAATTGTAATTAACACTAGTGCTCTGTATTAGTCTTAAGTAGCTTTACCGGTAAACGTGGTTACGATTCACGATTTAAAATTTATTTTTTTTGAGTTTAATGGACACTAAAACCAAGCACCTACTGATTTGAAAACCGGTATAGAATCCTCACCTGTAAATAAGACTAGTCTCGATGGCGCGGCTCTGGCCGTGCACGCCGGCGAACATGTACACAGACATGAGGACCAGAAGCGTGTTGATGCACTCCAGGTGCAGGTAGTATGTGTTGTCGCTGCAAATAACACTACTATTTAAACATGCATCATATTTAGACCTTAAAGGGGCATTTCTCCAGAAATATGTCTGCGATTCATTCATCTGTCTCCATACATTTAGTATGAAAAAGGGCCAGATGAATGAGGTGACCGCAGACATATTTCTGGAGAAATGCCCAAAGATGCATAATAGAGTCAGACTACGTTAAGTCTGCAGAGGTCGAAAAAAGGTTTTATTGCAAAAAACAAACATGGCAACATCACGAGCAAGATAATTAATTAGTCTTGATACTTGGCAAATATCTTCCGTTTAATAAATATACATATAATGTGTCTACATACCTATTGAATAGTCCATTACACAACTAGGTTGGTAAAACAAGAAAAGGCCGAGATCGCAGATGTTTGCGGCCCGAGCTGCAAGCGAGCGAGCAAGGGCTTTCTTTATTACCTCCCGTGTTGTTTACATCATTTTATGTCTACTCTTGGCCAGAAAGCGGCTTTTTCCGTACGCGCAGCGTGCAGAAAAAGCCACTTTATGGCCAGGTGTGGCATAAATAATTATTCGGGACAGTCTGCACAAATTGATCGAGTTCCAACCAAACTAAGCAATGCTTGTATAAATGTACATATTAAATACATTGAAATTATATATACCCTGGAACAAATCGCTTAGTTTCGTTGAAACTAGATCGATGTGTGCAATATTTATTTCAGTGGGATTATTACCAAGGGTCAAGATTAAATAATCCTCTTGCTGTAGTTGTATATTTTTTAATAAAACCTTTTATTCTACTCCTGTACTGTTATCTGTCTTTTACTTGGTCCCGAACACTAATATAAGAACATACATAATATGAGTTCATAGAAGTCTATACTCTATTCCCCATAACAGCACTAGTGTCGTTATAGTCACTTTACGTTATTGCTAGCAGCCACAGACTTCTAAATCTAGGTTAAACTTAGGTCAAGGATTAAGCGCTCAATTTTAACTTTGCGGTAAAAATGCACAACTACCAACTTAAGAAACAATTAAATTCCTACGGTTTTTAAGGAAACATAAAAAAAAGTATTTTTAATATAGTCACGTCACGTCAGTCAGTTATTAAAAAAAAAAGTTTACCATAGACACATACTGTCAGTCATATGTCATATTTGCCTTATTTGCAGGTTATGCTTTTAATTTCGTATTTTATAATAAAAAACTTGGTCGTAGAAAAAGTACTGTATGCAACGTTGTATAATTAAGTCAAAAAACGCTCATTGCGTCTCTATTTGCGATACTCGCCGCATTCGCGGCTCGTATCGCAACTCACGCAATTCGCATTTTTTTTTTTTTTTTATTACACTTATACAACTGTTGCATAAAATACTATTTCGACCTCTGCAAACTTAACGTAGTCCGACTATATTTAGATTAAATTTTTAATTTATATTTCTGACATCGCATCTTTTTATTGTGAGCATTTTAATTTTATTTGACGATCATAGTATTCGTGTAAGTTGACATAGTGAAATTTATACTGTAACTCTTATATTATGAAATTACTTAATTATAGCTTGGCAACTTCGTTGGTGACACTCACACGTGTGCTTTTTGTTATGTGCAGCCGTAACTACTAACACAAGTTACCGCCAACACGAACGGCGACCGACGGAGGCAGCCGTTCGTGTTGGCGGTAACTTGTGTAAGTAGTTACGGATGCACATAACAAAAAGCACACATGTGAGTGTCACCAACGAAGTTGTCAAGCTATAGTAACTTAATTAGTAATCTCTAAATCCAATCTATCTAAACTAGGACTCACGTGACGGGCACGTCGATGATCAGCCCTATCAGTGCGTCGACCAACATCTCCACCCGACTTTCGGCATTAAACAATTTCTGTGTGTCTGTCTGTTTGGCCTGTGCTTCCTCTGTTGCTGGCTGTAACAAAAACACTGAAATTAACAGAGATGCAACTAGAGATGTGCCATTCTCGGGAATTCTCGGAAACGTTCTCAGTTTTGTATGGGAAATGTTCTCGAGATCGTCCTCGCTCCATACAAAACGGAGAACGTTTCCGAGAATGGCACATCTCTAGATGCAACGGATAGTGGTTTGGCCGGACATCGGATATGCGGTATCCGGCTACCCAAAGGTTGTCTGTAAGAGATCGCTCTTTAGCGATAAGACCGCCTATTGTTTACCACTGTTTTTATATGAGTTTGCATTGTATTTTGTCTTTTGGTGTACAATAATAGTACATTACACAACTAAGGTGGTAATACAAAGAAAGGCCGAGATTGCAGAAGTTTGTGGCCCGAGCTGCAAGCGAGGGACGTAAATATGCATCGAGAGCTTTCTTTATTACCTCCCGTGTTGTGTACATCATTTTATGTCTACACTTGGCCAGAAAGCGGCTTTGTACGCGCAGCGTGTGGAAAAAGCCACTTTATGGCCAGGTGTGGCATAAAGTATGATTGTAAACCCTCGCCAGGTCACTCACTTCGGCGGCGGGCGCGCGGCGCTCCTGCAGCACCTCGACGTGTCGGCACACCTCGGACTCTGGCACCATCTCCACCAAGTACTTAATCACTGCTCGGATCACGAACAACGCGTTGAAGGTCTGCCACGCCAGCATCACACTGGAGAACATACGATTTTGTTTATTTGTGGTCTAATTTTGCTAAGGAGTCGTAGAGAAGGTTGGAAATAGATTTCTAACTTGTTCATATTGCAATATGACAATTTCAATTATGTTGATGCCACAATCGAAGTAATCATGTAGAAATCTATTTGTACTGTACTTGATAAAGTAATTCAAGTTTTTTTTTTCAAAAGCCATAGAGCCCGCTGGATATTACTAGAGCTATATTTGTTTTTTGAAGCCGACATACTTGTAAGTCTTACTGACTGTTGCAAAAATCGAACCACTGGGATCAAACCAGGTCGCTTGGTCCGGACCACCTTGAGCGGGTCGGACTAGGTGGGGGCCGAAGCGCCTGGGATCGAACCAGGTCGCTTGGTCCGGACCACCTTGAGCGGGTCGGACTAGGTGGGGGCCGAAGCGCCTGGGATCGAACCAGGTCGCTTGGTCCGGACCACCTTGAGCGGGTCGGACTAGGTGGGGGCCGAAGCGCCTGGGATCGAACCAGGTCGCTTGGTCCGGACCACCTTGACCGGGTCAGACTAGGTGGGGGCCGAAGCGCCTGGGATCGAACCAGGTCGCTTGGTCCGGACCACCTTGACCGGGTCAGACTAGGTGGGGGCCGAAGCGCCTGGGATCGAACCAGGTCGCTTGGTCCGGACCACCTTGAGCGGGTCGGACTAGGTGGGGGCCGAAGCGCCTGGGATCGAACCAGGTCGCTTGGTCCGGACCACCTTGAGCGGGTCGGACTAGGTGGGGGCCGAAGCGCCTGGGATCGAACCAGGTCGCTTGGTCCGGACCACCTTGACCGGGTCAGACTAGGTGGGGGCCGAAGCGCCTGGGATCGAACCAGGTCGCTTGGTCCGGACCACCTTGAGCGGGTCGGACTAGGTGGGGGCCGAAGCGCCTGGGATCGAACCAGGTCGCTTGGTCCGGACCACCTTGACCGGGTCAGACTAGGTGGGGGCCGAAGCGCCTGGGATCGAACCAGGTCGCTTGGTCCGGACCACCTTGACCGGGTCAGACTAGGTGGGGGCCGAAGCGCCTGGGATCGAACCAGGTCGCTTGGTCCGGACCACCTTGAGCGGGTCGGACTAGGTGGGGGCCGAAGCGCCTGGGATCGAACCAGGTCGCTTGGTCCGGACCAACTTGACCGGGTCAGACTAGGTGGGGGCCGAAGCGCCTGGGATCGAACCAGGTCGCTTGGTCCGGACCACCTTGACCGGGTCAGACTAGGTGGGGGCCGAAGCGCCTGGGATCGAACCAGGTCGCTTGGTCCGGACCACCTTGAGCGGGTCGGACTAGGTGGGGGCCGAAGCGCCTGGGATCGAACCAGGTCGCTTGGCCCGGACCACCTAGAAGTTTCACTGATTCCTCAAATTGGATCAACCTATCCTTATGTAGAGTGTGTAAATCGAACTAATGGTAGTTTTAGTTGCCGGTTCGCTAAAACCTATCCCAGCTAAGAAGACTCCGGCACTAGAGCAATGTAGAAACTTAAGCTTAATGGGTCACACACGTTCAGGATAACGGGCGTCTTTTGTGTGGACAATACAAAAGTTACCGACTTGGGTACATTTTACTTATCCTTTTATCATACAGGTTGTAAGAAAAAAACGGTTTGTATAAGTCTATGAGGATCCAGTAAGAAAATTAGGCTTTAAGGCGAGGCTAGACCAGAATCGGGCACGGAAGCCTAGTTTCCAAATCATTTTTAGAGCACTTATTTGACTCGTAGGTCACTGTAAAACATTTATAATAATTATTATAACAAAACGGGACTTAATCGCGTAAAAACATGATATTACCTCGACGTTCATGTTTTTACGCGATTAAGTCCCGTTTTGTTATAATAATGAGTGAAAATCGTAAAAGTTTAAATCAATATATATAATAATATTCAGAACTGTATCTAGGGCTTCCTCTCACTTAGAACACGATAGCGAACACTTCGCTCGATAGAAAAGTAGCGCGAAAACACTATACAATAAAGTATTTTTTTCATTTTGTTCATTACCAGTTACCTTTTCTGACAAAATTAATACCTGACAATCATGATTTCACAGTTATGCAGGGCATCCTCTCATGTTTGGGTTGATAACGTATACTTTTATGTTAGAAATCGAAGATAATCTGCAATAATCTGCATTCCGCCCAACCCTAGTTTGTATGTGAAATGCGAGCCAGGTCCTACCGGGCCTTAAAGCCTAACAATTTTATAATGTCCATAGGAAAGGCGTACAACCTTAACCTTAACTCATACTAAAAATATTTTTGACCCTAATAGACTTACTTGTCGCTGGTGGGTGACGCCAGCAGCTCTGTGGCGCGCGTGATGAACACCTGCACGAGCGCACCTAAGTTGCCGGTGTCACCGTTATTGGCCAGGAATTGCTGCAGGAGATTCTCTGTACTTGAGTCAAAGATCAACTGTTCCTCTCTGAAAAAAACATTCAAATATAAATGGACCGCTGCACCATCTAAATACCTTTTATGCCACACCTGGTCATAAAGTGGCTTTTCCGCATGCTGCGCAGTGAAAATCCGCTTTCTGGCCAAGTGTAGACATAAAATGATGTACACAACACGGGAGGTAATAAAGAAAGCCCTCGATCGCATATTTACGTCCCTCGCTTCAAGGACTGCTATAAGGACCTCACACACTGACACACAATTTAGTACCTATCAGTGGCGTGGTGTAAAAGATATCCTTGGGCAAGCCGGTGCAGATTTGGCGTACATTTTCCTTAAGAGCTGTAGAATAAGGTGGTGAAATGCACGATATTAGGCAAGCCGGTAGGAGAGTTCTTTGGACACCACGCCACTGGTACCTATGGAACTTACACGCTGCTTGGTGGGCTGATGTTGAACGACAGCATCTGGTTCCAGAACGGATCATTGGGGCTGATGATGTCGGGAGACACAAACCGTTCCAGCAGCTCGTTGGTTGACAGCTCCCCGTAGCGACTGATTGCCACCCCCATCGCTCTGCAACGTAATTAGTTTTTATAAGCTTTAATAGGGTATTTGACAACAATCAAAATAAATTCATTAACTCTAACCAGCAAATTACGCTTCCAAAACAGCCCGGATAAAATCATTCAAACTTATTTTCGTTCCATCAACGATTTTACAATGACGAAAACTAAAAATAAGTAGACATGTGTAAGTAATGCGCGTAATATCACAAATGAGATATCACTCGAACGCGTGATGTTGCATTACTCATTACTCCGAGAAATCAAGCATCACTCCAAACATCACTCTAAATAACATTGCCCGAGCGCGAGTGAGAGCGAGGACCGAGTGAAGCGCGCGTAATAGTTTCAAAAGACGCCCTAGACTCCAGAGAACACGCGCTGCGTGGTAGGTGATAGCTGTGATGTTGGTATCTCACGCGCGCCCGCGCTACTGCGTATCGTCATCGACTATGTACGGGTGATGTTTGGAGTGATGTGATATCTCAGTGTGATATTACGTTTTCGGAAAAGTGATGTGATATAGCATTACTTTTTGAGGCACTGTTTCGCGCATGTCTAAAAATAAGGCACCATGTTGAGCGTGTCGTCACAAGATAGTATTTCATACTAAACTGCATACTTTCGGAGCGTTTTGACATTTCATAAAAAGAAGCTAATTTGAACTGTCATCAAGTAGCCTATTTAACTTGCCATGTTAGTATATTAAGTCAAATCTTGAAAGCCAAATTAGAATCTGATGTTAGACAGGGTTAAATTTGGTGTACTTGCGTATCTTCAGTGATATGGTACCATGATAATGGAGCCAGAAGGTGGCTATGGAGCTACTATGTTTGGGCTCATTTGATCCATATTATTTAAGTGGTTTTTAAATCATGTTATGTATCTTTTGTGGGTACGTATCATAATATATACAGTCATTATATATAAGTTCAAAACATATATGTTCAAAATATATAAAATCAAAATGAATAATAATTGAAAATTATAACAGTTAAAATTCATAATGTACGTTGGCCATAATGGTCGAAATATATACTGACGAAATGCATATGTTTACAACCCATAAGTTCAAAATATATAAAGTCTAATGATATAATGTTTATAAGGAACAATGGTCGAAATCCAGGACTTACGTTTGGGGCATGATAGGCGTCATACAATTAATTCAATTGTACAAATTTTGTCTATAAATAGCAGTGTACTAGAAAAAATAAGTATTTATTCCTTAAAAACTTGTTCTTTTCAGTTAAGTTGCGACGTTTGATGGTTGCAGGTGATCCTAGCACGCTCCTCCTCGCTTCGCTCGTTGACGGGTGCTTAGACTACATTTTAAAAATTTCAAGATTCTGAGTAATATGAAAGTTTATAATATTTGAGTTTTTGAGTAATTTGAACCCAAAAGTTAGGTACGACGACGAGCAAAGCGAGGAGGGGTGTGTTAGGATCACTTGCTACCAAGACACGCCACAACTGAATTACTTTATATGTGGGCTCCATGTAAATTTGATTATTAATTATGAAAAAAAACTTCCTCCTTCCATCCTTGCAGATATATAAATGAAGAAAATTTTTGTTTTTTTTTTGTTTTAATTTCATACTACCTATACATACGATTACAAACACGGTAGGTAGTAAGTAACGCTTATTTTGCTGTTATAAAAATAGTTAAATGTGTACTTAAAGGCTCGGAGGTGACGCTATAATTAACATATATACCTGTGAGGCTTTTGTTCCAAATCCATTATATATTTTGACCATTATGCATTTCAAGCTTAGGAATTGTAACCATTATGAAATTCAACCGATATACATTTCGACCAATATATATTTTGACCATTATGAATTTAGAATTTATGAGTTTCGAACTTATATCAAACAAGTTTATACATTTAGACCCATTATATATTTTGAATTTATACATTTCGACTTTATTCATTTCAACCATATATTTTTTGACTTTATATATTTTGATACGTCCCATCTTTTGTAATGTGTTTTTCCAGTGTGCAATAAAGTATTGTATTGTGGTTTATATTATATTATAAGCATAGCCATATATATATATAATCATTTGTAATTCTCCAAAGCTGTCCTAGGTAGTAAAAAACTACAAAGATGCACATTTTTTTTCCAAAATCTTCTGTTTTCTTATGAAAAAGACAGCTCAACAGTTTGAAAATTATTTTACCAGTTTTGAATTCAAGGGTCCTTTACCAACATTACTGTTTTTGGACAACAAAGGTACATTTTGAGGGGGAGGAAATTATATAATATAGGTATTGGGGGAAAATCTTAGTCAATTCAACCCAGTCCAAACTAGGCAATGCATGTACAGTCAGCTGCAGAGATACGTAACCCGACTGCCATATTATGTATGTATGACAGGGGGCAGGGGGGCTACTTATCTCTGCAGCCAACTGTACTTCTGTACTACCTAGATGACACCATACATACTTATATAGACAAAAAATATTCATCACTCACAGGCAAATACTATGCTGACCACACAAATATTTGGACTAATAAATAAATTATATATTAATAAATTACTCAGACCTCTAACTCAGGGTTTCTTAAACTGTGGTCCATGGACCCCTTAGGGGCCCGTGATACCAGAGCCGAGGGTCCGTGGCTGCATACAACACAAACTTTCATGTGCCCTTGATTTTCTTTTTCTCTGATTGTATTCGGAAAGGGTCCGTAAGGTTTACGAAATAATGTAGGGGGTCAGTGACCAAAAAAAGTTTAAGAACCTCTGCGTCTAACTTCATTTGATAGGTGGTGTCACTGCCACTAGGTTAAATGTATCATTAAAAACACTATACAGGGTCTCCCAGGATAAAGTGCACAAACAAATAGGGATGAAACTAAATACAATTTTATCGACAAAAGCAGTAATGAATTTTTTTTAATAATTATTTACTTTTTCATATATTTTTAACAAAAAATATTGTCCCTATTTGTTTGTGCACTTTATCCAGGGACACACTGTATATTTATCACACCACACTACATTCTTATCTGTTTACCAACCGGTCGATTGGCATCAAGGTTATATTTTAGCTCCTAATTTGTTCCACTAAATGAAATAACCTTATCAACACTAACCATGTTCAGTGTACAAGGAATTTGCATGAAATTCTGTTCTGAAGCCTTACTAGACTCATTGGCAATAAAAAATAAAACGAGTAGAGTGTATACATGTAAAAAATCAAGCGTGATGGTACGACTGAACGGCGAAATATTTCATAAATAAAAAAAATGTCCAAGCTTATAAAGAGGTGGAGGAGCATTACCTACTTTTGGAACTTAAGCGTACGGTTTATCAAGTACTGTATTTAGAATTAATCATTGATTATTAGTCAGCAGTCCTAAGGGGATTCATAGTTATCCGACGAATGATAAAAACATAAATACAAAACAATGGAATTTTACTTCGGATACGATAGCTATTAACTAAAATAGTACTAACCTAAGTTACAGACGTATGCTAGAGTAAACTGATCGTAAATGCAACAGCAATTCCTTCCTATATTTTGTGTTTTTCACAAAAGTTTCAGCAATTATTTTTCCTTGGCCACGAATTCACTGCCGACTTGTCAAAACATGACATGACACTGACGTAAGTAAAAGTGGGTGCGTTCATGTTCATGATAGTGCAACACTGAATTTCATTTTTTAATGTAATTAAATTATAAATACAACAGAAAATAACATTAATTTAAATTTTAGGAAATCAACTTTGTCAACAAAATTGTCTTTGTGTGTACACAAAGAATTTGGTAGAGTGGGGTTAGAATGTGTTAGAATTCGTTTGGTCTAAACCCACCTTTACTTATTACATACATATTTCTTAAGATACAAATTGTACACAATTTGTATCTTAAGAAATTTGTATTTACAATTTTCTGGTAAAGTGCGAGAAATTCAAACTAAACTACAAGTTGCATATGGCAACCCAAAATTTGTCAAGTCAAGAATATTTTCTGGCTGAGTTTTTAATTTCTCTGAAATCCACCAGCAATCTGAATCGACCTTTGGCAGTGCTTGCATAAATGCAAATCTGCGAAACCGTGTCTCCGCGACTATGGAGCCTGATTGCTACCTCGTGGACGTTGTCCATTTCATAAATCCTCACTTAATTTGGGTCCGTAACCGGTCAACCAACACTCTCGAGCAAGTTGGTGTTTATGGCATCGTACCTCTGGACAGAGAACTTCTGCTGGAACTTCAAGATGTTGAGACGAAGCGCAGCAACACCTGGATGCAGGCGGCGGCGTATGTTATGAAAAAAATCTTTATGGAGGCAACGGCGGTTTTCTTTGAACCGACATACATACATCGAAGGTAAAACAACGTTCAAGTAAATTCTAAACCGAGGCATGCGTGAGGGATGAAATATGATTACTAGATATGTTTCCATCTCCACAACCCGTGCATACTTCAGGTCTCAATTAAGTTGTACACTTATATCTTTCAGATTTACTGTGTTTCACATTTTAAGTAATTGTGCCAGGCCATCCATCCTTATGTGTCCTATTTTGTAAACATCTTTCTACCCTCATGAAGCACTTTTTTCTAACACAGCAAGTTTTTTTAGTCATAAAGAAAGTGAGTTAAACTCTAGACAACAGTTTGACCATTGTAAATTTTTATGTATAGAGTAAGAGCAAGTTTTGATAAAAAGTCCCATTTTTAGGCTTGAAAGTTGGTTACTAACTTACTCAAGCTATCAACCCATAGCTTGTTCAGTCATTGGTAATAATATACAGCCTTATTGCATTGGAATAAGGTAGAAAAGTGTAGACATATTTGCCAGCCGGTGTCTGGCAGACTTTTCACAAAGGCATGTTCATCAGGCCAGTTAGCTGTTGTTGAAGCCAGCCCAAGCAACATCTCAACTCTCCAAGTTTTCTTGCAGAACAGAAGGACATCTTTGAGGTTGATATCCTTTAGTTTTTCTCTCCTAATGAGGGCTACAGTTTTTGTGCTAACCAGTTGGCGCCACTGTCGAGTAGGGTCCTGAAGTATAGCTGTTAGTTTGTTATTCTCTCCTTATGCCTTTATACCGTACCATAAAGGACAGACATTTGTTGACCCGTAACTCATATTTGCCATAAATAATTTTAGATATTGCAAAATATTGATAATGTTATTCTAATTACGAATAAACCCGTATAGTCCCCCACAAACAGTAACATTTCGATGAGACTACATGCAACACTAGAGCCTGTAGTGGCGAAATTCAATTGCATTAGCCCTCTTTCATCTTACCCAAATATGTGCCATTGACGGTACAATGAGACAGTTTGCTAAATAAAGCATTTGACACAACTATTGCTATAGCAATTTGATTCTGTGTCAGAAATCGATGCATGCCCTATTTCATCACATTATTATTAGTGCTGGTTATAGGTCACACAATCCGTTATCACTGAAGTAAATCATCTGTCTCTTTCTAACAAATGTGCAAGTCCAGGAAGTACATGATATGAGTTAAAAAAAAATAGATAAGAGTTATAAAGCTACTGCCATTGTTTCCTCTTTCCCGTAGTAGCATAGTTAAGTAGTTTAATCACAAGTTATTTTACTAGCTTTATAGATGTAATAGCTGTGCAACTGCACAAAGTTAAAAACAAATAACTATGTTTTGGCAAATTTTACAGGATAGCCAAAAACGGTTTATAACTTCAAAGGCTCCTCTGCTAGTAGCTTGAATGGAAATTGTTCCATGCTTGATATGAGGCTTGCTTTCTCGCTCGCACCCGTAACCCGCCCGCGTTTGCTCGCTCAGTCGAGTGAATGTACGTTCGTTTATATCTGCTATTGATGTTTACAATGCAAGTAAAAGATAACTAAGAAACATCTTCCACTTAGCGTTAAAAAAACCCGGAAAAATTCCGTATTTTTCCCAAACAGCTCGTTATTTTCAGTTTTATTCGAAAAAAAAACAACGAAAATTTCTGTTTTAACGAAAAATATGGTTTTTGACTTTCTTTTTCGCATCCCATGACCAACTACCATCATACCATCTTCACAAACTAGCTGGAAGTGCCTAAACATTCATATAACCAAGTTAGTGATAAACTTTGAAATACATGGGCCAAAGGGGGCTGAAATGTTAGTATAATGTTACCCCCGGTGGGTATCTTACCGTTTCGCATTAAGAGCTTGGTTGACACATTGTTGTAAGCCTATTAAAAGAATTAATAAATTACCATTACATGATTTAATGTTTCCGAAAAAATCCGAAAAAAACGAATATTTCCAATAGAGCCGGAAAATAACATTTGTTTTTTTCCGGAGTTTTCAACGCTACACACACGCACACGCACGCACGCACGCACGCACGCACTCACGCACGCACGCACGCACGCACGCACGCACGCACGCACATACACAAATTGAGGTGTGAAATTTAATAAAAACCGGCCAAGTGCGAGTCGGATTCACACATGAAGGGTTCCGTACCACAGTCGACCAAAAAGCTAAAAACACATTTATTGTATGGGAACCCCTTTTTATTTTTAACTTTACTTTGTTTTTCGGATCCGCCGCGCTCAGGCGCGACGTACAGTCGCCATCAGATACATCTATACACTTCAGGGCGATCATAAATATCTGAACATGCACTCTAACGCCTTGACAATAGAGTCGTGTTCAGATGTTTGTGAGCGCCTTGTTTGCTCCGATGATGATGGCGAAGTTACGAAACGCGAAATGTGGTTCTTGCCTTAAAAAGGTGACGTAACAGGACTGTAGACGAAGTCGTCCTGGGCCGAGACTTTGGGGTGATAATAATTGATGAACTGTGTTTTTTCAGATCCTCAATCTTCGACACTAACATCCACAAATTTGGTGAGCTCCTGATTGAGAAGAGGGACGGTCTGAAACGAAAACTTTCAAACTATCTCACGAAGTCCCAATGTGCAGCATATGATGAGGCGGCTTTCCATCAACAGCTCAGTTTGGGCCACATTCAGACTAAACTCTCCAATACCGAAACAGATGAGGTGATGAGAATCATCACTAGCAAGCTGGACGATGATGAATCTGTAGTCTCATTCAACAAACAAACTGCAGTATACCAAGAAGCAAAGAAACTAGAAGCGTTAACTGCAGAAAATCTAAACAAACATAACAGATCACTCAATAAAACGGTCACAAATCAAGATATTGTGAAGCTGTTAGATAGAAAGTTTAAAGATTTACAACTCTGCAAAGACATTAATGAGGAAAGTCAAGGGAGAGCGGTAAAAAGGAATAAAACTAGAGCTGAAAGTAGCTTGCTTGAGAAATTAAAACGGTTAAATGCTAATAAGAATGAAAGGAACAAATGTGAAGATTCGTATGATTCAAATATTAATGAAAGCAACACACAGGAAGGTAGTTGCTATCCACCAAGCACTAGCAGTTATGGAATGGATAATCCTGGTCCTAAAATGGATTATCAAAGTTCTGTGAGAAAGGAAAAAGGCACAAATTTTAGTCACAGACAGGAAGGTCACTGCTATGCTCCAGGCACTGGCAGTAATGAAATGGATTATGATTCAGCAAAAAAAGAGAGTCGTAGTTCCTTGAAAAAAGATGAGGACACGAATTTTCGCAACAGACAAGAGGGTAATTGCTATTCTCCAAGCAGTTATGGAACGGATTATGGATCAATAAAAAACGAAAGTTCTGTGAAAAAAGATGAGGGCATGAATTTTCTGGCCAAAAGGTCGCACAATAAAAAACATAGTAAGTTATTGTAAATTTGTATTTCAATTATATTTTATAATGAGAGTAATTTCGCATTACTAAAAATACATTTTATTTTCAGAATCTTCAACACATAAGCTCCCTGAGTATGATGTGAAGACACATAAAACAGTAGCTTTCAGCCCACCCGGAGTCAATAAGTCCAAATTAGTTGTGAAAGTAGTTCCTATTAGAGAAGTGGAAGCTTATGAAACTGTTAAAATTACCAAAGAAGATGATAGTACTATAGAAGATTCTAAAGACGATATGTTTGGTGAAGTAGACTCCGCTGTAAACATAAACATTACAAATAAGGATGTCTTAAAAGAGTACTATGATACTAACATTGCTAAATCGGAAGATGCGACAAAACAAAGAAGAGAAGTGCTTGAAGAATCTAAAGTCGAAGCAAGCAGTGTGTCAGATGTTTCGTCGAGTGACAGGAGTGTTTTAAAATCCAAATTCCTCCAAAAGAGATTGCAACTTGCAGGGAAGATGAAGAACGAAAGTGGCAGTTCGTCGTCTACGAGAAATAAAGAAGATAGTTCGTCGTCTGATACCACAAGGGATATAGAAAGGACAAAAAAAGATATAGTAAATACAACATCTGAGACCACAAGTAAGTTGAAAAAAAGGTTCAGAGGTAGTTTGTCATCTAATACCACTAGTAATAGTAAGATAGACTCTGATGATGATGTTAGTGATCTTATTGAAAAATATACTGCTGAAATGGCAACTAATGCAAAAAGCACTAGGGAGAAATATGATTGTATAAACGATTTAGCTGTAAAGAAAAACAACGTCAATCCGTTCCAAAATGTAGATCCAAATTTGTCCGTATTTGTCGATAAACTTGTAAAACCGGTACTCATGGTGCACACCAAAAATAACTCTCGGATAGAACCCATGCTCGCTTTAAGCGAAGTCCCATTTAGTATCCATGTCCACAATGTGCTTAGAAATATGAATGTAGAAAGGCCTATGACAATGCAGTCGGTCTCTTGGTTCTCCATTCTGCGGGGTTTTAGTACATTCCTCATCGGGCCACAGGGGTGTGGAAAAACTATGGGATACTTACCATCCATATGCCGTCTGATATCAGATTTTGATAATGATGTTGTAAACAGCGTCGGGCCCACTTGTATCATAGTCGCTGGTACTTCTCAATCAGTCTCCGATATCTATAGAAAATGTAGAATGCTGTTGGGGACTAAAGAGAAGATTTTCTGTTGCTATGCCGGCATGAATTTACTAAATATGACCACGTCTTTACTCAATGGGTGTGAATTGTTCATTTGCACCCCCTGCATCTTAGTCAGGTTACTGCTCCAGACGGAATTTGGTCTAGATCTCCGCCGATTGACCACATTCGTTCTGGACGATTGCGAAAGACTCGAAGAGGTTTACAAAAGTGAGGTTAAAATAGCCATGTCCAAGATTAAAGATATGTTGAAAACGAGGGTAAATAAAGAAGTGAAAGTCCAATACACTTTGGCTTCGAGAGTGTGGTGTGATTTCATGCAGCCCTTGGCCAGAAAAGCTCCAAATACAGTAATCTGCATTGGCGCCTTCCAAGAGTGCGTCCTCTATTCCAAAGCGCACACAACGGTCCAATTAGTCAAACCAGAAAACAAGGTGGCCAAAGTTCTGGACTTTTTGGAAAATATAGACAAAACCAAAAAAACTGTCATAGCCTGCCGAACGGACGAAGAAGTCAATTATTTAGAAAAGGTGTTGAAGGAAAAACATACTGTGGTTTTTGCCTGCAATAGTGACATGACTGTCGAAGATCTGAGAAGCTTCAACATAGCTTGGAACGAGTACGTCGAACCGACCTTCGGACCTATCCTCGTGTGCTGTGATGGCAATTTAAGTCATATGAACATCACCGACGCTCACAATCTTGTCCATTATTCCATGCCGGAATTATTCTCTAGATTCTGCAAGCGTTTTTCCGTACTCAACGACCACTATCCATCTGTATTTAGAGATCAAAATGAGTCCGTGGCGATAAAGATCATCCTAGAAGACAGCAACGCGGAACAGCTTCCGAAAATCTGCCACTTCATCAAAAGATGCACTAAAGAATTCCCCGAAAATCTGGACGGAATCTGCAAGGAAATTTTGACGCAAAAAGATTTGAAGAAAGCGTCGAATCTTGTGCCAATTTGCAGCAATCTTTTGGCTTTGGGAGAATGCCCCGATTTCTGGTATTGCAAGGAGAGGCACACCGGTTCTCAGATGCATGATGAACCCAAAGAGTGGATGCCTACGGAAGGTATTATTACCTTTAGAATACTTCACTATCAAAGCGCCGTGACGTACTCCGCTCGTTTACTTTCTAACATCAAGAAAGGAGGCACTAAAAAGTATCCCGGAAATTACACCACACTCTCCTTTAAGATGGGAACATACTACAGTCAGGAGCGTAACCTAAAACCGGTCGGCGTCCCAAAGGTCGGCGATGTTTGTGCCGTGTCGATAAACCAAAATTTCTACGTCAGGTGTCAAGTCGTCGACATAATAAATAAGTACAGAAACGGTCTACCCAACCACGTCCTCATAAAACTGATCGACGAAGAAAAATTCGAGACGTCGAGGGATATATACCTCTATCATCTTCCGGATGAGTTCAAAGAAGTCGAAACTTACGTAGTGCAAGTGAACCTAGCGGGAGTTCTGCCTAAAGACAAAGATGTGACGTTCTCGGAACTGGCTAAAGACGAAGTGAAACGAGCTGCGGACAGTGACAGCTTGTACATGAGAGGCAAAGTCGTGTTGACTGTAGGGAACCGGATATTCGTCGATAACATCGACGTTTGTCAAGATTTAACGACCATGAATGAAATCGTGGTGAAAAACAACCTCAAAGAGATACTTGCACCACATTCTGAAGCGTTCCCAGATCATATAAATAAACTGAGAAGCTGCTTATTCCCTGGTGAAGAAATCGCAGGTAATACAGATTTTGAACAAGTTGAAGAGGTGAAGCCAGTGAAAGAGCGGCCGAAAGTGCAGTGGGCGCATTTAAATCGCGAAGACCTTTCTTTGGTCTATTTCACGTCAGCGCTCGATCCGAGCACCTTTTTCGTTCGTTTGGCGAAATTTTCGGACACTATGTCATCCCTGTGCAAGGATATCGACAAATATATGGAGACAGATCAGAAGGCGTTACTTAATGTAAAAGAAAATGATATCGTTTTGGCTAAATTCCCTGATAATAATTGCTATGAACGGGCTCGGGTAGATGTCATTGAAAGCAATCGAGCAAAATGCTTTTTCGTCGACTATGGAGACTGGAGGGACGTGCCTTTGAATCATTTGATGGAAATCCCTGATAAATTTGTCCAACGATTGCCATTCCAGGCGATCGAATGTAGACTTCTAGGTGTAAAACCCGTGGGAGACGCTTGGACTGATTTCAGCACGAATTGGCTTTGCGATCGTTGCGACGTCGATGACGGCGACAACTTGAAAGGACTCTACGTTCAGTATTACTCGACAGACAAGGCGAAATACACCGGAGCTAACAAATATGCAGTTGCATTAATAGACACTAATGGAGATACAAATATTGTGTACAACCAACTTATGATTGAATTAAATTTGGCTGCGCCAGAAGATAATGAATTCGACATTCTTAATAAAATGGAGTTTACAAAATGCGAAAATAATAAAGGAGATGCTTCGAATGACGAAGACTGGACCATCATGGATAATCAACCAGCTAAGCCTTCCGATCGACTTATTAGATCAGTGCCGTTAGTAAACAGTGATGATTCGGATGATGATAGATGGAGTGTCCATGCACCCGATGATTTTATGGGTGACTTAAACGCTAGCAATGCAAACTCGATAGAAGTTCCAAAGATAAAATCCGGCAATTCCTCAAATACCAGTTCAGCCAAAAATGACAACGATTCTGCGAGTGACTATGAAGTAATAAAGAAACAAGAAATAAAAGAACTCGACTCTGATGACCTGTCTTCTGCAGACAGTGCAATTGACAAACCGAATGTGCTGATCAAAGAAATTTCTGAAAGTCGAACACCGAAACTACTTTGGCGACAGAATAAAACTACTGTTACTGTAAAAATAATGCTCGTAGGCGCTGAAAAGTATGAACTAGTGATACAAGAAAGATCTCTAGATTTCTCAGCGGATGTAAATGACACTTTGTACAATTTCAAAATAAATTTATACGGGATAGTGGATAAACACAAATCAGCGCATTCGTACAAAGGACAGTACATACTCGTCACGCTTTTGAAAGTGATGAACAACACCTGGCTGACTTTGACCAAAGAGAGCAGCATTTGTAAATGGATTGTCTATGACCATGATTCCATAGACACCTCGTCGGAAGAAGAGGACGCTACAGATAATAATATGCTGGAAATAGTAAAGAGTTATCATAAGGAGGCATCTGATAGTGATGATGATTTCTGTGATGATTTAAGCTATCGGTATCCAAGTTAACCGCTTGGTGTACAGTTTGCAAGAAGTTGGAATGGTAATGCTGCTGAAAAAATTAGGAATGTTTATAACATTATAAAGCCTAGAGCATTCTCAAGAGGTTTCTACTAAAGACTTGTCAGAAACTGGTGTTTTAACCGACTTCAAATAACATTTCTAAAGTAATATTATCAACTTTAAACATTGAATCTATGATAACTAGCAATACACTAAAATTACTATACATGTGCCTATAATATTTAGGGAACACAGTTCTTTATTCTTCAATTTAGGCATATTCTAATGCACATATGAATGTAGAGATTTACCAGCGGTTCCAAAGTGAAACCTCTGCAGTCTGCCCTGAGAAGAACCATATTTATAGTATTATTTTATATCAGAGGTTTGAAGTCGGTTATTATTTTTAAAATTGTATTATTCTGGTTAATAAATTGAACATTATAGTAATAAAACAACTTAAACGGATTAAATCGCGTATATTACTACATTTTTAAGTCCCGACGTTTCGTAACCCTTTTCAGCGTTCGTGGTCGCGGGTAGACTGAGAAAATCATAAATTTCCTCTGTCAAAATTACTGTTGTGCAAACCTACCCACTTTAAAAAATACAAATTCAATATTAGTGTTGCCAGATGGGCCTAATGTGTAAAGATGTTCACACACATGCCAGAAGGGCTTAAAAACTAACCTTAGAAAAACTAGCGGCGCTTCCAAAAGGCATACTTGATAAGAAAGAAGGCCAAGGAAACTTATCAGCCACGCCTTATGCAAAACAAGAAAATAATTTAAGCAAAAGACTCTAGGTATGCTATTTTTGGTAAAACAAATCAGAAAATTTTTTTAGTGTTGCCAGACGGGCCTAATGTGTAAAGACGTTCACACACATGCCAGAAGGGCTTACTATCCTAACCTTAGAAACTAGCGGCGCTTCCAAAAGGCATACTGGATAAGAAAGAAGATGCCAGTATGCCTTTTGGAAGCGCCGCTAGTTTCTAAGGTTAGGATAGTAAGCCCTTCTGGCATGTGTGTGAACATCTTTACACATTAGGCCCATCTGGCAACACTAATATTGAATTTGTATTTTTTAAAGTGGGTAGGTTTGCACAACAGTAATTTTGGCAGAGGAAATTTATGATTTTCTCAGTCTACCCGCGACCACGAACGCTGAAAAGGGTTACGAAACGTCGGGACTTAAAAATGTAGTAATATACGCGATTTAATCCGTTTAAGTTGTTTTATTACTATGAGTGATAATCGCGGAAACCGAAGACAATATTAAATTGAACATTAGCTAAATACTGTACAAACTTTTGTCTTGAATTGCATTATTTATGAGGAAATTGCTGTTTCGAGCAAACAAGTACATCTTGAGGTTATGATTCTAACCTACTACTACTTAGCTCTGAAGAATATGGTCGTAAAAATTATGTAACTTGGTAGCAATAGTAGTTTTTTTTTATAGGGGACAAAGCAAGCCATTTTGACACGAATTGGTTATACTAATATCATTCGTGTCAAATTATCTTAAATTTGCTCCCTTGTGGTATTTCGATACTTCCATACGTTTTCCAATTTCTCGCAAACTGTACATATTTTTAATTTGATAAAAAGTTTACTTGCCTGATCGGAATTCCAGGATTTTTCTACTATACCGTTATTTATAAGGGTCTTTAAATTTTAACTATAAGAAAATTTGCTTTGTCATATAATGACAAATCTTTTTGCAATGTTGTCAGATCTGATATTCAAAGATTGTCTGGAAGACATAGCTTTTATGCCACACCTGGTACGGAAAAAGCCGCTTTCTGGCCAAGTGTAGACATAAAATGATGTACACAACACGGGAGGTAATAAAGAAAGCTCTCGATCGCATATTTACGTCCCTCGCTTGCAGCTCGCGCCGCAAACATCTGCGATCTCGGCCTTTCTTTGTATTACCACCCTAGTTATGTAATGTACTATTAGCGATTATTTTGCATTTTATAAATCGCACTTGCTTTTGAACTTTGTCTACCCTCCTAGAAACCACAGATATATATCGAGATAAAAGGAGATAGTTCGTCGATTTGTATGGCAACCAAGCGTGTAACGTTTTTCGCTTGGTGTTTGACGCCAAAAGTGTAATTTAGTGATGGAAAACAAATTTTCCATTTCATTTGGTGGTATTTAAGCAATTAATTATACCATTACCTCAATTATAACACACTGTTTGTTTCATGTTTTAAATTTAATTTTAATTTGTAGTTGGCATGTATTTGTTAATAAAACTTATCTTAGATTTTGCTTTGACGTAGGACCGTGACCAGAGACAGTGAAGTTTGACTTGATCGGTTGGCACCATTGGTTGGCGCTGTCATTTGGTCGCGTTCACTATAAGTGGACCTAGCCGACCAAGTCAATATACACATATACACATGCAATTTATAAATTTCATAATTTATCATTCTGTCTGTCTGTCCTGGACCGGTCATACGACTTTCTCGGTATAACGTCGCCCCCGCTTGGTTCCACCGGACAGTGGCGTAGCAAGGGGGGGGCCGGGGGGGCCATGGCCCCGGGCGGCTCATGGAAGGGGGCGGCAAAAACTCAGCATTTTTTCTATGCCTAGGTAAAATTAGGAAGGAAACCCTTTTCCAAGTCGCCCCCGCGAAAATTTCTGCTCTCAAATTTTAAATCCCAAACAAGTACGATTCCCAGTTATTTACATGTTATTTGTATCAAAATTAGAACTTAATTTAATTTGACTTTGTAAGAAAAAAGGCGCCATTGGCGCCCTAGTGACGCCATGTCAGCACTGTTCCCAGATCTACTGATAAAGCAGTAGCTTTACCTGATTTTTGATAAATCTACTGATTTACTGAATTATAAAATGCTTGTCTAAAAAAAATATAGACTAAACAACCGTTGAAATTCGAGAAAGATTCCAACAACTGCAAATCTGGCCCAAAAATATGACTTTTTAAGGCCTGTTGTATTATTTATTGGGCGTCAACGAAATTAACCTAGATCATAGGTTCCCCCCAGTGGGCGCTGGGAATTCGAAGGGGGCGGTAGGGGCCTTGGAAGAAATTGGGAGGCGTTGATGCTATCCAGGGCGGCGCTATCGCTTTTGAAAATAAAAACTGAAAATTACAATAGGTGCCTATATCAACTAGGTACAGTATTTTTCCTTATTGCTCACCTGATTTAATTTGCGTACTCAAAACAACCACGCATCGACAGGAATATCGTTACCGATGTACTATCGCCCAACGATACGGGTGCCCAGTTTTTCAACAAAATCGCTCGCAAGCTCATCTTGACCAGACCCGCCCCTCAACGAGCCAACCAATTAGGGACAAACACAAATGTTTTGACGGTTTTTTTACTCAACCTCTGGTTGCATCTTCGAAGTCAATTTGAACGCGTATTTTTTTGTCTAACAACATTCTTTAAAATGAACAGTCTCAAGTTAAGGGAACACAGCAGAATAATTACCTACTCTTACAGATTATGGACTGTATATCTCAGGTAGCTGAAGAGCTCAATATAACGGAAGTCTCGATCTCCGGATCTAAACCCCATAGAAAGTCCAGAGGTGGGACAATAGAAACAAACTTGGGCTCGGCAATAGATATTATAGAATCTATATCTATTATAGATAGTACTGTCCCTAAATGACCGCCTTTCTCCAAGCTGCGTCAGTCCCTATTTCCACCTCCCCGTCGTAAAAAAATTGTCGTGGGGGGCGCTGAAACATTCTTATCATGCCTAAGTCAAAAAAGGCGGCAAGTCAAAAAAGTTTGGGAACCTATGACCTAGATCAAGTTCCTCTAGATATAAATACAGAAGAATTTAAAATTGAGCGCATGCGTCTACGGGATTTTATAGCTGCAACAGACCCAGAGTGTCAGAAAAAACTCATGAAGTCCGGCTCATTGGCTTTGTTAAAATACATAATAGAGTCTAAACTTCAAGATGGCTTACCTAATATAATTGTAATGCTTATCAACTATTTTTAACAACTGTCATCAGCAATGCTAGTCGGGTCAATTGCAGAGAAAATGTTCCTTTTACATTTTTTCTCTGATCATGGTGTGTATTATACCATTTTACTCAGAATCATGAGCACTTTTCATTTCTGAAATAAAAAAAGCTGTCCAAAATGTCCCAAATTTCCGTACAAATTTTGAATCTCAGTTTCGTTACGCCCAAACTAAATATAGGAGAAATAGTAACGAAACTGATAAAAAAAATTATCAGTTTCGTTACTATTTTGACCCAGTTGCGAAAGAAGTTTTTCGAAACTAAAATTAATAAAAAAATTACCTGCGGTTAACTATGTCCGCGTTGAGGCTAAGAAATTTAGCTATATTGGCTATCGAACGTGAGATACAAATTGACATTGACAATTTTATACACGACTTTGCTTTAAAATAAATAACTGGCCAAGAGCATGTCGGACCATGCTCAGTGTAGGGTTCCATAGCCGTAACTTTACCTTTTGTAAAAAATACGATGTAAAAAAGTACAACATAAAAAGAGCGTATCTTCATAGCAATTACGTCCTTTTATTGAGACGCAGGGTTCGAAAGGATAATTATCACGATAATTATCGTGATAATAACAGGTGGATAATTATCAATTGATAATAACAAAAAATTGCGCCCGTGAAATAGAACTATATTCTAAGCCTTTGGCTTCTTTGGTCAAGTAATTTATTTTCAAATCTGTCAAATCTGACGAACACCGATTTTCACTGAATCTACCTTTAATTAATGAAATTAATGTTGATTTGTATTTTATGTTATGTAAAAAAAATTAAACATTTTTTTTTTGTTTTGAAACAATAAACCATCGATATTTCTTATGAAACAATTTAACAAATGATCTTTTAATACTGGTGATAATTATCCGATAATTATCGGATAACTATCCGATAATTATCGGATAATTATCACGGCTCGTTATTATCTTGATAATTTCGAACCCTGTTGAGAAGCGCAGTTTATTGGCAATAACTCAAAAACGGTTAATCCGATCTTGTTGAAAATAATTTTCGTTGAAAGCATTAATTAAGCGTTACCTTCGTGATTTTTTTTCATATTTTTCGGACACACGGTTTAGAAGATAGAGGGGGGGGGGGACACAATTTTCACAACTTTCTGAGCGATTATTTGCAAAGGTATTCACTTAATCAAAAACATTACTTAAGAACCTTAAAATGTTTTTGAAAGAGCTGTCGAACTATGTACCACACGTTGATATTTTCTAAAAAAAAAATATTTTTTAGCTTCTGTAACATGTATGGAGTGCTCCCCCTAAAAATATTTATTTTAATTATTTAACTACCAAACTAAGTAGCGGCTCATACAAGACACCTATATTCCAAATTTCATCAATATCCATCATGTAGTTTTTGAGTAAAATGCCTGTGACATACGGACAGACGGACGGACGGACATGACGAAACTATAAGGGTTCCGTTTTTGCCATTTTGGCTACGGAACCCTAAAAAGCACACAAAGTAAAACTTTAATTAAATTATATACTCTGACTTTTTAGCAATTTTCTTCACTACCTAATAGAGTAGGCGCTGAGGGCGGCGATTTTTCGGTCGGCCCCGGGCGGCAATAACCCACGCTACGCCACTGCCACCGGAAGACCAGCGCTGGTCTTTTAGGTCGGCATTATGCTGAGGTGGGACCGTTTTGTGGCAGCGTTTTCTGGCAATCTTTACCTTAAAAATTTATATATATTTTTTTTCTATGTTGTTTATGTGCTGTCATGAATAAATGTATTTTCTTTCTTTCATTATTATCAGATTTCAAGCTGAAGTTAACGGCGTGCGAAGTAGGTCGCCGGCACTTCTTTTTAGCAATCTAGGTACATACATTTTTCCTTCTAGCTCGATATATTTCTGTGATAGAAATCGTTAGATACATTTTGGTGAGTGCGGTGGAATAGGGTATTTGACAACAATCAAAATAAATTCATTAACTCTAACCAGCAAATTACGCTTCCAAAACAGCCCGGATAAAATCATTGAAACTTATTTTCATGCCACCGACGATTTTACAATGACGAAAACTAAAAATAAGGCACCATGTTGAGCATGACGTCACAAGATAGTAGTTCATACTAAACTGCATACTTTCGGAGCGATTTGACACTTCATAATAACCACATTTTTACTAAAAAAACCCGACAGCGGTGCACTTTGAAACTGCATAAAATCCGCCATTTTGTTTATTTTAACGAACTTCATACCCAGTGACACTCGCACCATCAAGCAAGACGAATCGAATGATGTATCATTTATCAAAATCGGATGCGCCGTTGAGTACTTATGAGCGGACACAGGAACGGACATACATACATACATACAGGTCAAACACATAACCCTCCTTTGGGCTTCGCCGCAGTCGGGTAAAAAGAAGCTGATTTGAACTGTCATCAAGTAGCCTATTACACGAATTGATTCCATTATCCCTGTTTAATGAATGGGCGTCCAAACATGAAGAGCGTTTTCATCCTTATGTTGTCGATATTCTATTTATACGCACGAAACGATTCGCTTCATCGTTTTTAATGCGTAAAAAATCGGTCAAGTGCGAGTCGGACTCGCCTACCGAGGGTTCCGTACCATTTTGTAGAAACATTATATTAAAGTACTTTATATGAAAGAAACATTTTGTCTCATTGTTTTTTTTAATGCGGGTAAATTACACCACATTTTATGTTACATATATAGATACAAGAAATCAAAGTACATAGAGAAATTAAATGGCACTCACCTGTGTCCTGACCGGGAATCGAACCCGGTACCTCTGGATTTTCGGCCCAGCGACTCAACCACTCGTCCACCGGAGCACCCAGTAAGCGCCCTCAATTTTGCCATCTACTTTGACTTCCGTAGCATTCTGTTTTAATAGGTTATTTAATTTTTCTATGTACTTTGATTTCTTGTATCTATATAAGGTCCTAATTTATTAGCTGCAGATATTTTAACATATTATACTTTACATTAAAATAATTAATTTTAAATAGAAATTAAGAAATCTTTTCATATAACTTTTTTATTTCATTTGCGTAACAAAAAAATTAATTATAATTTCGTCTAAAAAAAAACCATGTGCATTATCACATGTCACAATAACACTATCTGTCATGTCAACAATTGTTTGTCGTAAATGTCGTAACGGTTCGGCGGG
Source organism: Eudemis profundana (assembly GCA_947034925.1). NCBI lineage: Eukaryota > Metazoa > Arthropoda > Insecta > Lepidoptera > Tortricidae > Eudemis > Eudemis profundana. The sequence goes on along the minus strand of OX344820.1, from coordinate 11,570,963 downwards.
AAAACTGCAAATGTCATTAGGATGGGATTGGGCCTGTCCAGTTAATCTGTTCAATGAGTTTTCATTTAGTAATCACATTAACAGGGTGTTATTACGTAGCAAATTTGTTTTTCCTTTTTCTCCAAAAAAACATCGTAAAAGCTGTAATGTTTCATGCTTTTCACACCTCCTATTCAGAAAAAAGTATTTTGATCCCTCAAAAGAGGGATCAAAGTGATACTTTTCTGTTCAAGGACAACAGGGTATTTTTAGTTTGAACCTACTTAGAATATGCCATACCATACACAGCTTTATTAATATATTACACACAGAGGGCGGTATAATAAGGAATGGCCCAGATCACAGGTGTTAGCGGTCCGAGCCGCAGGCGAGGGCCATAAATATAATATGGGAGTGGTAAATTCGTCCCGTCCGTAAAAAATAATATACGTTTTATAAAATAATAAGAGACTATAAATTGAACAATTTAACATTTCATTTTATTAAAAATGTGTGCTGCTCTTTGATTAACTATATATTTCGTTATTTTGGTAGGTAGCGTTTGTATTTAAATTTTCCTCATAGTCGGTGTGAAAAGCAGTATGTGTCACAAGGTAGCAAAATTATTTTCACCTCGGGCGTTAACACTTGAATCCCTCACTACGCTCCGGATTCTACTTTAGAATCCCTCGCTACGCTCGGGATTCAATTGTAGAATCCTTCGCTTCGTTCAGGATTCAATGTAGGCCCTCGCCGTAAATATATCATTTTGCTCCCTTGTGACACAATCTACTATTAATATACTCCAGAGACCGAGTACTATCAGCTGTAAAAATATCTGCAACTAATAAATTAGGACCTTATACAGCGTGTAAGTCTTATACGGGCGAACAATTAAACCAGATATAGCGTTTAGTAGTGTTATCATTAATTAATATGATTTTTTATATTGCACTTAATAGTGACCTCGTAATTAATTTTTGAAAATTTACTGAGCAGCAATGTACCGCATACATGTTTGTTATGACATTGCGAGATACGAACTTTTTTAAAGTAACTGTCAACTAGCGTTTTTGTCAACTTGAATGTGTTGCGTTAAATTGCGGCTCGAATTATTTTGTATGGTAAATATCTTCATTGTGGTTTTAAGCAATAGTTATCTAAATATGCTTCTTAGGTCCTATGCTGACCACCGTTTCAATATTCGCCCGTATAAGAGTTACACGCTGTATATGTAATATATTAAAGTATCCTATACATTTTGATTCCCTTAGTAAAGTTTATTTTTTTAATGATTTAATTAAAATTGTATGGTTTTCAGATTTTTCCCTATACTTGTAGTATAAGACGGTGTTACTTGCTAAAATTCCATAGTTCTAGGTCAATGGAAAGTACCATTTGAATTTTGGTTTCCTTGAGAGTGTCGAAATTTACGTTTTTTGCAGACACTCAAGGTGGTCCGGCCAGCGGCTTGGTTCGACCCCAGCGAACGCCACGGCCCCCAACTGGTCCAATTTTTGTCAACATTCAGTAAGATTTGCAAGTTTGTCAGGCTTAAAAAAAGCCGTTTTAGCGGCTTAAACGGCCGTATCTTTTATTCACGTTGACTTAGAGTTAGACTTTTAGGGTTAAAAAGGGTTACAAAACGTCAGGACGTAAAAATGAATACGCGATTTAATCCGTGAAAGTTATTACAATCCTACTAATATTAAAAATGTGAAAGTTTGTGAAGATGTTTGGATGTTTGTTACTAAATAACGGGGTAGCAACTGGATGGATTGAGCTGAACTTTGGCATGCGAGGAGACCAAGTCCTGGATTGAAACAGGATACGGAGGAGAGGATTTATATCCCGGTAAAGAGTTCCCTTGGGATAATAACAGGAATGTAACAGGCGAAGCCGCGGGTGCCACCTTCTGTGACTTGACACCATGCTGAGTGGACTCTTCGCAGAAAAAGTCAATGTATACTTTCTTTGTTTTAACGTATTTGTGTGTATTTATGCGAAATAAACGTTAATTAATTCATTCATTCAATGCTAGTGAGTGATAATCGCGGACGGAACCCTTATAAGATCACTTTGTTGTCCGTCTGTCGGTCAAGACCCTTTATATCAGGAAGGAACGCGTGGAGGTATCGAGTTGAAAATAAAACCATATACTCAGGTCTACGGTCCCTTGAAACTGTGAAAAAATCAAACTTGTAAGTTAACATAAAAAAAAGATATGGCCGTTTATGCCGCAAAAAAACGTATATTTTGACACTCTCAAGAAAACCAAAATTTAAAGGATACTTTCCGTTGACCTAGAACTATGATTGGCAAGTAATACCGTATACTACATGTATAGGGAAGAATCTGAAAACTATACATTTGTAATTAAATCATAAGAAATACATGGTCTTTATTTTTGTATTGGTACGGAACCCTCGGTGGGGAGTCCGACTCGCACTTGACTGGTTTTATTCTTTTTAGCGGTTACCTGTATCGAATGTTCTATTATGTGATGTTTGTACTGAAATTGACACTCACGATACATGCCATCACGTCATTTTTAGGGTTCCGTACCAAAATAGTAAAAAAGGAACCCTTATGGTGCGACTCTGTCTGTTACAGCAAGATATCTCAGGATCTACTGATGCTAACGACTTGAAATTTGGAATAGTGTTAAGAACCACTAACCCGAGCTTATTGGATATAAAAAAATCTTGTAACTTTTTTACTTTGAAAATTGAAAGTAGGGCTATTATATCGAGTAGGGTATCAAATGAAAAGGCTTGATTAGTAGATTAAACCACCGTTTTTGTTTTTTTTCTTAAATAAATAGTTTTTGATTTATGGAGAAAAACGTTAAAAAAATACCATTCCCCCCTATTATCTTCGAAGTTACTGAACAGAAAAATCTGTAATAATTACTAATTATTAATGTCGTCCTAAATATTACAGGAAAAATATAACGGTTTTCCTAAGTTGCACCGTTTTTTAGAAATTTGCAAAAATCGTAACACATACTTCTGCTCCTACTAATCGCTATACAGTTTTTCTTGAACTATTTATTCATGTATCTACTTATAAGTTTGTACGGAACCCTCGGTGCGCGAGTCCAACTCGCACTTGTCCGGTTTTTTAGTTTTTTCCCGCCATCGGTCGGGAAGCTGGCAATAGATGGTCGATATTAGAAGCGCAAAACGGCGAGTTCTTGGTAGGGAATGCAAACCGGGTACCCGAAAACCCGGGTAACTGACTTTATTTAGAGTCTGGTAACCCGGGTTTCATATTTGACCGGGTATAAATAATAATAATAATAAAATAATTTATTTCTGCAAGTAGCCTCAAGGGCTCTTTTAGGTACATGTCTCATCTCTCATTCTTTTCTTTTGGCGCTTCGGGTAATTGACCTTCTGGTGAGAAGAAGCGCCGGAAGAAACTCACCAGTTTCTCTTTTCGACCATATTACAAGTATTACAACAATATGACATATGAAATGGTTTCATTAATACATTACATTAAACTTAAAACTACATTTATAGAGATAACTCTCTATGCGTCCAAACAAGACAAATAAAATTATAGAAAATAAATTGATAGTAAAATTAATGGAGATGTAAAGACTAATTTATTGCAATGCCTAGTTCTTGGACAGCTAATGATAGGTCAACAATGTTTTTACGTGTATTCAGAACTTATTAGGATTTTCTTTAAGTAAGTAAAGGAATAAATGTGTTGGTTTGTCTATATTCTTTGATGTTATCAAGGACCTTCAAATAAATAGCCGGACGGTGCATCACTAACAAACAACTGAAGCATGTCTAACCGGCCGGCTACCTATCTGTGTGTGCTGCTCGCAATAGGAAAAAACTAGTTGATGTGTGCGTGCGGCTCGTAAGTACAAGCAGCCGGCGCATTAGAAATGGCTTCAGTTCTCTGTTGGCGAGCCTCCGTCCGGCTATTTATTTTAAGGTCCTTGGATGTTATGTTAAGTATTCTTTCTTATTTGCTCAAAGGTTAGCCGGAAGAGATCCCTTACAGGGATAAGTTAGCCTTTGTACGTAGCCATTGTTCCTTGTATTGTTTCTGTATGATTTTATGTGCAATAAAGTGTTTACATATACTTTCTGCGCTAAGAAAAAATATAATATTCATTACAATGGTGGTAAAAAGAGTATGCATAGTGTTTGTATTTACTTATTTAGCTTTAAAGCTATTAAATATTTAATTTGTAATTTCTATGTTACGTTGCGTGTGGGTGTTATAGGGAACGTGCACGAACTATAGGTGGCAGCACTAAACGACAAAAGAGACACGGGCGGACAATAAAGGAAACTATCATGCCTGTCAAATCAAGCTGTGAATTCAAATTATCTCTTCTTCTAAGTCGTAGCTACACTGACGTTAATCGTTCTTCATCGCGATAAATTAACGGCGTTTCCGTCAATGTGGCCCCAGCATGAGGGTACACGACTTAGATTGGCGGCACCAGTTGGCAGCACCTTCATCGTGCACGTTCCCATGTGTCAAAAGACCAATCTTACATCTCGCACACTATGTGTTGCAGTGGCGTGGCGTAAATTATATCCTTGGGCAAGCCGGTGCAGATTTGGCGTACATTTTCCTTAAGAGCTGTAGAATAAGGTGCTCAATTGCCTGATATCAGGCAAGCCGGTAGGAATCGAGTTCCTTGGACGCCACGCTACTGATGTGTTGTCAGCCTGGCCGGCGGGTTTTTGCCGTACGAATATGCCAGGTAGGCCGTAGACATGTGTAGCTCGCGAGTGAGTGATTCAAAAGAGCTACATCAGTTGATCTTGGCTCACCGGCTCACTAATTAACTTCGGATTCAAACTCAATATATATTTCAACGCACTCGCTTTCAAGTAGCTCTATTGAGCCGCGAGCTGCAAGAAAAGACACCATAAACACGAACCTTTCGTCCCTGTCTTGTCACCGTATACCTAAATGCTCTCTCTTTCGTTCGCCCACAGTTTTTTTTAATTGTGTAGTGTTAAGGAACTACAGAAATATATCGCGATAGACAGAGTATGTAGCTCTCGTGCTAAAAAGGAAGGCTGGGAACTTGCTCGCCGTCAAATCTGATAATAATGATATATTTCATTGTTCAAATACCACCAAATGGATTATGTTTTGATTGTGACAGGGAAAATTTATGATCTTCAACGTCTACCCGCGACCGCGACCACGAACGCTGAAAAGGGTTACGAAACGGCGGGACTTAAAAAAAATGTAGTAATATACGCGATTTATTCCGTTTAAGTTGTTTTATTACAATTAGTGGTAATCGCGAAAACCTAAGACAATATTATGTTTTCCATTACTAAAGGAATTTTTGACTCTTGACTTGACGTCAACCGCAAAATCTTACACGCTCGGTTCATACAAATCGACGGAATATTTTCTGTCTCGGTATATTTCTGTGTAATTTATGGTTCGACTCTCATTTGGCCAGTTTGTAATTTGCTATGGCTTATGATTCTTATTATATGATAAACTAGCATTTTCCCGCGGCTTCGCCCGCGTTGTTCCCGTTATTGTCCCAAAGGAACTCTTTACCGGGATATAATGTATCCTATGTTTCAATCCAGGACTTGGTCTACTTGCATGCCAAATTTCAGCTTGATCCATCAATCCAGTTGTTACCCCCCGTTATAAGGTAACAAACATCCAAACATCTTCACAAACTTTCGCATTTATAATATTAGTGGGATATATTCATTTTTATATAATAGGTACGGTGCCATTTTTATATATTTTTAGAATAAGAGTATAACTGTGTTGAATTAAAAACGGATCAGTCGCGTTGTACAAAAAACGAGAAATCCACTCGACATGTTTCGGAAGCGTTCGGCATTCCCTTAATCATGAGTTGTTTTCGACAAACATACCACACTATAACCGCAACATATTACTCTATATGTTGTATTTAAACACGTCGAGTGGATGTCTCGACCAATCTGAAAACCAGCGCTGGGCGTCACCGCCCAGCATTCGCTGAGATTGGTACCAATTGCCAAAAAATATTTAAGTTCCTTTTTTTCTTTGTTCAGTACCTAGTGTATTTTCTAATTTCGTCTTTTGTACAACGTGAGTGATCCATTTTTGTCAATACGTTCGAGTCTCACGGTAGTTTTCTAAGTACCCTTTTTTTCTAGCGTTTTCTAGCAATCTTTACGTTAAAATATATATTTTTTTTCTATGTTGTTTTTATGCTGTCATGAATAAATGTATTTTCTTTTCTTTTCTTAAAATATAACGGAATAATTCAGATTTAAAGATTTTGTGCTTCTGAGTTCGTATATTTCCTGTGGACATCTCAAAGTTAAGGTCCTAAAAAGCTTAAATTTCTTGCCGAAGATACGTGATCATACTCTACTCAGGGGCGTATTTACCCTAGGGCCATCCGGGCCATGGCCCGGGGCGCCAAGCTGCCAGGGGCGCCAATCGGCCAGGGGCGGCATAGCCGCCCCGGGCCGATTGCCTTTTGTTCTGGTTTTGGCGCACTTCAACTGACTTTTACTTCTCATCTTTTTTATTTCATCAAAAATACGGTCGTAAGTTAATGTTCGTTAATACCTACGGAGTTCGTCTGTTATTAAAAACATACGGCGTGTTAAGTACAATAAGGATATGCTCTGAATAAGGGCGCGGGCGGGGCGCAGAGTGAAGAGGGGACGGTTTCTCAATATTGAAACCTATTTTACAAAACAACGAATAATCCAGTAACTTTGTCACCTGAAAGTACGGGGTACTTTGCGCCAATCCAGTAGTTCTGATTTTTTGCAGACTTGTTTATGATGTTGAATGAATAATCTAAATTTGTGACATCGAGTGCCAAACGCAACTTAGTCAACAATCGAAAAAACCGCGAAAATTTCGGTTTTCAGATTTTGGCGATTATAACCCTAAAGGACTAGTTTTTGATAGTACCTTCCCAGGATGTTTCTAAAGTACACAAAATTTCCTACAATATGAAATAATAAAATTATCTCTGTAGACCTAATAGTTACCCAGATAAAGCTTGTGTATTCATAATTTTTCGAACTTCGCAATTTTTGGTGAGGACATTGGGCTGATCATCCTCACTGCGATCGGCACGGCACCGCCCTTCCAAGAGGGCTAAAATAACTTAATTTATTGATTTTGAATAACTCAATTTACTCAATTTTTATTTGTCTCTTTTTGTTTGTTTTTACTTTGTTACGTATTTACTAACTAATTAACAAATAAACCTAGTAACTTTTGTTATCCTTATCTTTTCTATTTCATTATGCGTACCTAGCTTAGCTATGATAAACTTTGAAAGAACTTTCGGAAACTATTGGTCTACAGAGACAATTCTAGTCTCATGGGCATTGTAGCAAATTTAGTCTACTTTAAAAACGTCCTGAGAAGGTACTACCTAAAACTAGACCTTCCCAAATTTATACGGTTTTTTCGATTTTTGACAAAGTTAGGTTCCGCTCTCAAGGCAAAGTATAAAGACGAAAAAGGGGTCCAATTTCGGCCGTTTAGGAGCGCGCGACACGTATTCACACAGACGCGCGATAGCTCGTCTGTGTGAGTGCGATCCATACTGGAGCATTCTTATTTTTTTGCTTGTAGTGCGTTCGTACACGGCGCGCACACATTCAAGCGCGCGATCCGTCGCGATTGTCCCAAGATCTGATCTGATGTATAAAGTTACTGGGTTATAAGTAATGAAATCATCATTAATGACTTTGTAAACAAATTATTACACCGCAAAAAAAATCAAGTAGAAGTTATTAAAAATGTTGTATTTTTTATTTCAATAATTTTTTTCCTTGACTTCTGGGGCGGCGAAACATTATTGGCCCGGGGCGCCAAATTTGAAAATACGCCCCTGACTCTACTGCTACACCTTTATGATAATGAAGGTTAGCCGGAAGAGATCCCTTACAGAGATAAGTTCGCCTTTGTACACAGCCGTTAGAAAGAAAGAAAGAAAACTAGTACTACTTACTATTTAAGATACTTTTTTGTTTTTTATCTTTGCTGTCATGAATAAATGTATTTTCTTTCTTAATTCTCTGTTACTATCATAGCTAGAGTAAAAATGTATATAACCTAATTCATAGCAAATTTAATGTACTTCATGAAACAAACATGATGTTTCTTTATTAGTTTTTTTCAATGCGGGTAAATGACACCACATTTTTATGTTACAAGAAATGAAAATACATAGAAAAATTAAATGATTTGAATCGAACCCGGTACCTCTGGATTTCCGGCCCAGCGTCTTCACTTCACCCTTCTACCACCGGAGCACCCAGCAAGTGCCTTCACTTTAACTTCTGTTTCTTTTTGTTTTAATATGTTTTTAACCTAAATGGCATCTATGAGAACTCGTGCTACACATGTATCCCACCTCAAAGCAAATACTTTACAGCTTTTGACGATCGAGCGAGAGATGGCGCCTATATTAATACTTTATGAATTCTTTATTAGTTCTTTTGAAACACCACATTAAACCAGAATTATTCAGAAGTCGAAGTAGATGACAAGAAAAGTTGAAAGTACTTGCTGCGTGCTCCGGTAGTCGAAAGGTGAAGATGCTGGGCCGGAAATCCAGAGGTGCCGGGTTCGATTCCTGGTCTGGACCATAAGTGAGCGTCATTTAATTTTTCTATGTACTTTGCCATGGAAAAAAACGAAAGGGGCGGCAAAATTTATTTGGTTTTATTTTTATTTAAAGGGTATATTCCAGATTAGTCCAAAGTCTTTCAAAATCCATTTTTGACGATGGTATCCATGAGGAATAGAGGGAACTCGTTAAATGCGTTTTTTTTTAATTGTTATCTTTTTTTATTTAATATTGGTAATATTTTTGGTACGCAACTAATTGTACATTTTATGTTAAAAGTTGATTTACTTAATAAGGTACAAGAAGGAACCACCTGTGTCTAGGAATCTATAAGACTTATTTTGTAATCGTCTAGTTAATAAGTGAAAGAACCAAAATTATAGTGAGGTGAAGGTTTTAACTGACTTCTAAAAGAAGGCCGGTTCTCAATTCGTCTGTACAAACGAAGTCACTGTTAACTAACCAGCCATAGACTTTAACACACTGCAATAAAGTTGATATTCTTTTATAAATGTACAATTAAAACAAAATTATTTCTTTGCTAATCCACGATATGATAACGTGTTAAGGTGGGTTGAGATTGAGACCAAACGAGCGAATGCTCATTCTACCCCCACTCTACCAAATTCGGTGTGTGTAAACAGAGACAGAGAATTCTTTCGTTGTTCTTCCTTATTTTGCGAAGATTCTAAGAATGCTCGTGGAATGCTCGCTCGCTTGATGTAAAGGACGGACGAGCGTACGAACAGTCGCCGAGCGCGTTCGCTCGTGTTCGGACCGCTTCGGGGAGCGGTCTCTTCAAAGGGTTCTAGTGCTCGAGGGACTTGACCTATCGTTGTAATTATAGATTGGTCTCAAGAAAAATGTCTTCTAATGATAGAAGCTTATATATAGAGTCTGTGGGATCCGACTTTTGTAAATTATAAAAACACAATTGAGTCAGGATGATAAATGAAAAACTTGCAATTACAATTTCAGTCTCAGAGTCAGACATAGTGCACATAGTCCACGGACACCCGACGAATGAGCAACCGGCACTCGTTCGCCTGATCTAAACATCTCTAGAGCATATGCTCTCGAATCCTAGTTCTTGGGTTGCATTCTTGCTCGCTGATATTCGTGTGGTGTAAACGCTGAGAACGAACTTTTGTTTACACTAAAAGATCAAGAATGAATGCTCTACTCTGGTTCTAGCTCTTTGTTCGTTTGGTCTAAACCTACCTTTAGTCAATTAGTGCTAGCCAGTTGTTTCGCCTCTACGAGGCATCCTCAGGAGAAGCTGGAGATATTGACAATCCGGCGTCCGTTGATGGAATGAGGTGGCCGCCATTTTTTTTTTTTTAGGAACTGACAAACTCGCAACCCATACATGGGCGTAGTGATTGTCGGACCGGGTGGTCGGCCGTGGCGTTCCCTGGGGTCGAACCAGGTCGCTAGCCGGATCACCCTGAGTTTAGTCGGACTGGGTGGGTGAATAGGTGGCCGCCATGTTGGTCGGCCATATTTATAGTCAAGCCACACCCCTACAGTGCAAGTGTGATTGAGATGCAAAAATACGTAAGAAAGGTGATGACGCAACATTCAACTGTTCGTTAATTATCGCACCCGCAAAGTAACGCCCGATTCTATCAATTATTTATAAATGTACCAGTTAACAGTGTGTTCGATTGTATTTTTTTTTCTGAATATACCGATTGTTGCCACATGAATCTTAAAAATTCCGCTTTTGTGACCAACCTCATATATTTTTGGTCATTAGCACCAATCGAAACGAATGGTGTGGCACGAACTCCAATGGCCAAACTGGAGTAGATTTGGTATATTTGTCACTACATAAACAATTTTAACGGAATAAATCGAGTCACCCGCCAAACCCAATCGATCGTGTCATCGCGTATTCTACCCGTGACCACGCTGTTAAGGGTTACGATACGTCGGGATGTAAAATTAAGTAATATACGCGATTTAATCTGTTAAAATTGTTTTTTACAATTAGTGATAATCGCGGAAACCGATATAAGTATATTTTTTAGGCAAGTCGGTGGGAATCTGATTCTATAGACTTCACGCCATTGATTTAAGAAGCGATGTATATTTTACATATAAACTTATGAAACTTATCCAATAAAGTGTTTACATATACATATATCTTTGTTTAGTTTTTGTAACCATCTGCTAGAGTCTAGCACAACTGGACATAGTTATGCAATAACGTTCCATTCCACATGCAAAATTTGTTGGATTATGGACTTTGTTTTTAAAGACAGAAGGTTGATACTTTGTTTTGTGGGTTGGAACGTTATTGCATAACTACGTCCAACTGCTTTTGGCACATGGCGGAGTGGGGCATCAGTGTTGCCGTAGTGGCGGAGCCCTACCTTGATAGTTAGTTCAGTTCAACCCCACCAAGACACAAGTTTGCGCGTTCACCGCTAAGAAAACTCCTTTCACTGTGGCCCCACAATTCCAAGACACGGCCCTTACCATCTCGAAGAGTATCTGGATCCTAGGTGTTGACATCTCCAGCGACGTTCAGTTCCGAAGTCACCTAGAAGAGAAAGCGAAGCTGGCATCCAAAAAACTTGGTGTCCTGAATAGAGCGAAGCGGTACTTCACTCCTGGGCAAAGACTGTTGCTGTACAAATCACAGGTCCGACCCCATATGGAGTACTGCTGTCATCTGTGGGCTGGGGCGCCAGCATACCAGCTTGGCCCTCTTGACTCGGTCCAAAGACGCGCTGTGCGAATAATCGACGATCCCGTACTCACAAGCGGTATTGAACCCTTAAGTCTAAGGAGAGACTTCGCCTCCTTATGTGTGTTCTACCGCTTGTATAATGGGCTGTGTTCTGAGGAATTGTTTGACATGATGCCTACGGCCACCTTCTACCACCGCACTGCTCGCCATCGGCAGGGTATTCATTCACACACGTTGGAACCAAAATGGTCGCGCACCGTGCGGTTCCAAAGAAATTTCCTACCGCGCACAATCCGAATGTGGAATGAGCTCCCTGCCGCGGTTTTCCCGGAAGGCTACAGTATGGAGTTCTTCAAGAGGGGAGTGAATAGGTTCTTAAAGGGTCGGCAACGCGCACGTAATGCCCCTGGTGTTGCAAGCGTCCATAGGCTGCGGTGACTGCTTACCATCAGGCAGGCCGTACGCTTGTTTGCCACCCTAGTTGTATAAAAAAAAAAAAAAAAAAAAAAAAAAAAACTGGTCGCGACTTCCCTTGTCGTTGACGAGGCATGAGCTGTCACTGTCACACTATATTGAACGGAAAGAGATAGGTAGTACGGAGGATAGAAGTAAGAACTATCTTATATGAGGGATCAGTTGAAAAAGCGTCCAGCTAAAAGCACTAAATAATAGTACAAAATCTCCGCAGACTGGCGCTAGCGTTGCAGGAGAGGATGAATGAAATGAATTTAGCACTTTTAGCAGTAATAGAAGGAGTGCAGTGCGCTGACATGTATATTTTCATACCTTTATTTTGTAACCCTGTGCTTTGTATTATTTTGTGCAATAAAGAGTTTACATACACACATATTTATTACATTTGGATGGACACTTTTTCTAACTGATCCCCCATATAAGAAGTCGCTCCTCCATATCTAATCTCCATGGCTTAAGGCAACTGGCATTGTCAATTTGACACAAGCTCCTTAAGAATAATAAAAAAAACTAACACGTTCACAGTCCGTGACCCGTATATGGGTCACCGAAAGCCTCTTACAAAGCCGGAAGGTTCACCATTAGTAAAAAAGAAGTCACAAGCATTAACCATTAGTAAAAAAGAAGTCACAAGCATTGTTGCGCAAGGTATAATCGGCGTCAAATAATCTGTAGCATCCAAAGCTCCATATATATCGTAACACGTCTTTATTACTATAGAAATAAAACATGAAGTCTAATAAACTCAATTTATTATTAATGCTTAATTATTTAGTATTACCATACCAGCAACAGATTAAGACGAACACTACAAAAACTTAATATTTATAATACTAACAAATGTACATTAAATGCTTTAAAATAATGTTTGAAAATATTTACAGTAGACGCAGTTAATTGAGGGGGCTCAAGTTCGGGGCCCCGCCTCGCACGCCCGCAGCGTTGTGTCAAATGGCACTAACGCATTATCTGCTTAAGATTGCATTCAATTCAACTCGTACGTCTGCTTTAAAATATAATGCTGCTGGAAATATAAGTTTAAGATATTCAAATATTTGTAAATTCTGAAAAAACTGCTCATGCCCCTATACATACCTATTACTTATTTTAGTACTAACTACATGTATGTACTACTTAGCGGACTAGGTTTTAGCTTTGTGCTCTTTTTCAAAACTATTGCACAATAAAGACATGATTATAGCCATTTTAAAATAGCTTTTAACGCTTAGCAATAACACCTATACAATTAATTAGCTGGAGCGAACTGACTTCACATTTTGTAAGTATTCATAATGTCTAATAAGTATCAATAATGTCTAATAATTAATATAAAGAACTACAAGTGTGCCTATAATATTTAAAAAGTTCCGTCGATTTCTCTAAGATCCCATCAGAACCTGGCCTGGTGACAATGGAATCAAATGGGGGGGGTTACCCTTCCAAAGAAATATGTTTTTCAATTCGGTCCAGCCATCTTCGAGTAATCAGGGAGCATATAAAAAACTACCGACGAAATGAGAACCTCCATCTTATTGAAGCACGTTAAAATATGGTACAACAATCACTCACTCCAGCTAACTAAACATCAATACAATCAAATTTATACCCTAAGGGTCGCCTTAGACAGCTAAATTTAGCATGCTAAATGAGAAAAACTACATTTAGTCATATATTGGCGCCCTACCACGTAGCTAAATGCAGTATTTAGGCGATTATTCACCACAACGGAAAAACAAATCGCGACAACTATGATCAAACTAGTCTTAGCCTCGGGATTCTTTCAGGTTTATTATAAATTAACTCTGCCCATCGTCTTATGCACTCAATAACTAAAAAAGAAAACTCAGAATATTGAGTCATTTTTCGGTTTAGTATACTAAATTTAGCCATGTCTAAAACTGGTTAAACTCACCATAATCCTTATTCACATTTTATAATACATATTTGAGTTCCACGGCCGTTTTTGTTATCATTAAATGTGCATTTTGCTTCCCACATGATATGTATTTCATTTATTACACAAATTTGAGAGTAAATAAAAAACAAATAGAAAATAGAAAAATAGGAAATAAAAAATAATACACATTGTAGTCTTAAAAACTTTCATTCTTAAATAATATTAAAATAAATGCATAAAAATACCAAGTATATAGATTTATCAACGAAAAATCATAAATAACTTCAATTTTGAAGTTGGTTAAAAAATAAGTCGAAAAGTGATTCTTCATAATTTTTTGTATTGTTCTGCCACGTCCTACATACTTATTAAATAATTATGTTCTTTCGCTCTTCCCGTGCCTCATATATGGGACACAAACTTGTGACACTAGTTTGTCGTGCACCATATATGGGACACTGGACTAAATTCAGACACTACAGACAGAAACTACATTCGTATAGACACAACACACGAAGGTTTAAATATTATACACAAAAACGGACGATGGATTCAAATTATCTACATTATGTTTACATTACGTTACCGGAAAGCCTATGATGGTCGCGTTTACCGCGCAATAAAGGAGAGAATAAGTACGTGTTTATTTCTAACGTGTTGCAGTAGCAACGAAAAGAGGTGCTATACCTTTATTTTGTCATACGATAAACAAGACTATCATAGTTCCGTCGTTCTATAAAGGTCTCTTATCGACTTCGTGATAAAAGCGTAACAAAGTCAATGATAATGACTTTAATAAGAAATTTATATTTGTCCCATCTCCATAGAAATACCCTTAGTACCAGTTTAAGTTGCAGACTTCCGTTTTTTATACATATTTTATCAAAACTGTGCTGAAATTTAAAAGAATTTTTTTTTCACACCAACTATGAGCATATACAGTACACAGTCAAATTAATAACCGAAAATTAAAGCATTTTTAATTTGTTCAAAATTTGGCACATCGGGCCTCATTGACAAGTGGCTCATCAAGTACATGTACCATTTCGTTTTTATCTTGTGCGGTACGGAATCTTAAAAAAAAATTCATCGATAAAAAACCAAAATCACCAATCGATGAAGCATGGAATAGTGTATTACGCACCCACGGCGGTAAATTAAAGATTTCCGCAGATCGAGGGTGTTCGAGGCCCGACATATAAATATAGATGAGGGCCTAAAATATGCGATCTTGGGCTTTCTCAATATGTCACTTTGGGCCTACGCACATAGCGACTTTTGGACGCACCGTCGATGCTGTCGCTTTTACACCCTCAAAACACAGCGCTACGAAAACGCGTCGACGGCGCGTTCAAAATACACTGTGTGCATAGGTTATTTCCGCGAAAGTGGATTTTTTGTCCGCGCTCCGTGCAGTAAATGCCACTTACGGCTTAGGGCGCTCATTCCCAAAATACCGCATTCCTAAAGTACCAGATTCTCGATACATCAGATTCTCCGTATACCAGATCCCAAAATAATACATCCAACAACAACAAAGTTATTTAGATCCTTGAGTACCTTACGATTTTATGATCTAGTGTGACGGGAATGTGGTAAGACAGGAATGTGATAAATCGAGAATCTGGTATTTTGAAAAATCTCGTATTTCGGGAATGCCGTATTTTGGGCACGAGCGCTTAGGGCAGGGGTCAGTGCGGACCTTAAGTAAACAGTAACTCGTGTTACAGAGTTCGTAATTTAATCAATGCTTTAATAAACTCAAGTAGAGACGGATCGCGATGGTCATTTTATTTTAAAAACAAGGGCGTAGCTAGGATTTTGTTAAGGAGGGAGGGGGGCAGGCGTAGACAAACCGAGAATAAGGTAAATGCTGCATTAGCAATGGGGGGGAGGGGGCAGCTTCAACCCGTACCTCGCTACGCTCTTGTTTAAAAACCGGACCCCTGAAGAAACTAATTAGTGAGTAGTTAGTGGCTTAGGGTGACGTAAACAATCGCAAGTCTTTAAAAGGTGGATCTAAGGGCTGGTGAACTTGGTGGAGATGTCTCGGACCCTCGGGCGCTAGGGACGCTTGAAGTACGTCTCGTCGACGCGGCGCGCGAGCGCGAGCAGCGGCGCGTGCGCGCGCACCGCGTCCGCGAGTCTCCGGCGCGGGAGGCGCGTCGTCAGGATCGTGAACACGTGCCCGAACACCAGCGCGTCCAGCTCCGTGGGGCTGAGGGGGGAAATATTACAAACTTGCAATGTTGTCTTCGGTTTCCGCGATCACTCATTATATAGTACTTTTTGATACAAGTGCGGAAAGTATGTCATTTTTCACGAGTCCCGAGGTGTCTTGGCCCGAGCCGTAAGGCGAGGGACAAGACTCGGGACGAGTGGAAATGACACTTCCGCACGTGTATCAAACGACGTTTTTTAATACATTTGCGAAAAATTACAACGAAAATGAAATGATTGAATGATTAAGAGACAAATTTGTTTATTTTTTGGCCTCATAAAAATGGAGCACTCAATTGGAACACTTATTAAGACTCACGTTGAGTATCCTGACCACATTGTAGATGCCTGATATTTCTTAGATAATTCAAGAAAGTAGGCCATAAGTACATTTTCTGAGAATGACGCCGTTCGATTTTCTCGTTTCCAGTCAATGAATTGCTCATAGACGGCCAGATATTCCTCCTTCGACTTCTCTGGTAAAATAATGAATAGTAGTTGCCGTTGACACCTTTGCTAGTATATCTCGTGGTGTTGAATTTATTTCAAAATCGTCTGAATCGCTCATTTTTCACAAAAGTGTTATCAAACTAATGCGTGATAATTAATAATTACAAAATTACAATCATGAATGAAAATGGCGGGAATAAAACAAAATGTGTTACTTTTAATTGCGAACTTTTTCCAACGTGGCAGCGTTTGTCACCATTCAGCCAAATAAAAATAAACTATTTTGGGAACAGACAAACGTTCTAAGATAATTTAACTGCATTTAAAAATGGAAAAAAAGCAATAAATATTTAAATACTTAATAGCTCATTAATTTCCAAGTAAAATGTAATCTTTAGTGCCGGAAAGCTAGTTGTCATTTATAAAACTCGAACAGCCTGCACCATATTATCTTATCTGTGACAATTTTTATTTTTTGGGTCTCGCATAATACTAGTATTATGCGAGACCGCTGACTAAACTACTCATTGGTAATACTCAAGAAGCATACTTTTTAAACTATTTTAATATTAGATAACAGTTTAATTGTTTATAATAAAAACAATCAAACGTTATATATGTGGATTTAATATTTTAAACGTATCAAATGTATACTTTCATTCAATGTCCACTGACGTAATAAAAACAAAGAACGTATTTGACCATTAGTTGGATGTATGTATTTGAACAACAGTAAATTAAAAAAAATGGGAAATAAAAAGCACTAGTTCGCAAAATCGAACTTTGCGCACGATATACAGCTACAAAAAGTACCACTTTTTGAGCAAGTGTATTAAAAATATCTATTTAAACCACTCTCCCGTGGCACTACTATTTTGGCACCACTGTTATTTTTATCCACAAACTAACTTTTGTAAACCCACCGATCTTATTGGAAATCGACGGCGGAGCTCCTACTTCTACGCTGTTTGCCTGTTTGCCCTTCGGACAACTGAAGCTACCTAGCCGACTTAAACCTACTTAAAACGTAGGCCAGTTGTGTCAAAATAGTAGTGCCACGGGGAATAAACTATTTAAACTGATCAAATCGCATACATCACTTGACATCCCGACGTTTCCTAACCCTTAACGGCGTGTGTCGTGAGGAAACGAGTATAGCGGGTAGTCCACCCGCGCCTACGAACGCTGTGAAAGGTCAAGAAACGTCGGAATGTAAAATTAAGCAATATGCGACATTTTAATTGTTTTATTACAATCAGAAACCGTAAACTTGTTAAAATGTTAAGAAAGTACCATAAAATATACATTAAAATTCTACTTATACCTATGTATGTTAATTGTCAATCATACGGATTTAAATACAATAAAAAATAACGTGACTCACGTGACTGCCATTCTGCATTAATAACATAAGTCAAACTCCGTACTTTCCTTTGTTGTATATTTTGAAACAAAAAATAAACTTGAGTGCCTGATATCCACCATACAACAACAATAGAATTTTAATCAAATCATGTAGAAATTAACATTTTTTTCTAATAACAACGAAAACCAAAATTTCTTAAACACATTTGAACGATTTTGTCCTTTCTATAGAACATTGGGACTCGGGAGGAAACTCAATCCATGTCAGGCTCTAGCGGTGGGTGTTCAATGTCCTTCAGTTGTACATATTCCGCGAGCTTCTCCGCAATCGTATCCTCGCTCGGCGGGGCCTTCAGAACGGTATTGAGGTCTACAATAATTAAATTAAATACTTTTTATTTATATAAATACAGACAACCATTGCATTCTATTTTACAGTTTCTCAACCATGGAAAGTCGCAAGCCACTAAAGCGGCCGCCCTTGGAAAACGTTTATTTACTTAATCAATAAGTTTATTTTTGATTTAGCTGCACGATTTTGCAATTTTGTTCTGTACAAAAAGTACTTGTGCAAAGAATCTAAGTTAGTAAGTAGTTGTAAAACGGAAATGTCTGTACATTGAAGATATCTGGTTTGAGAGGAATAACATTTTTTCCGGATTTTCTGGAATTTAAAGAGATACTTAAGATACTTTTAGCCCACTACGAAGCAAAAACTAGTGTTGGGACTCTTTCACTTTGGCGAACGAAGCCGCGGGCATTTTCTAAAAAAAAAATAGTTCTAAAACCTTCAAAGCGTGCCACGATGGTGACGGTAGACTCAGAGAAACGATCACCACTGCTGAAGATAGTACGCTCTTGAATACTACAAAAAAAAAACGCAATTGCTACTCCTAGTCAACAACACCATAACTTTTTATGTAATGAGGGTTAAAAGAACTGTCACTATAGAAACTATCAGCAGAAAACCAATCTTTTCTATAAAAAAATTAAAACACTGACTGACAATAAAACTTTATGAGAAAAAAAGACTGACAGATCATTTTGCCGGGTAAATTTCATAGACAATATGTTCAATTACTTCAGCTAAAGTAACATTAAATAATTAACCCTCCTCATTAAAAAAACCGAATTTTAATAAGTAAATAAAAAAAGTGCCGTAAGCGTACTTCGAAAAAATCGGAAAAAAACACTAGGGGAGGATGTAGATAAGTTTCATAATGCTCAAATTACCTGGAATCGACAATAGAATCGTAATTTTCCGAAATATCACCGATAAAAGTCTCATCGTCAGTCGACTGCAGCGTAAAATCCTCTTCTAACGCCCTGAAATCCTCCTTCACATCAGAGCTACTGAATTCAACAAAATCAAATTCCTTATCATCATTCTCGTTTACTATAAGATTGTCGATGACGTTTTCTATCATTTTGTTGATGTATGTGTTTATGTCTTCGTTTTCGGGCTTAGGTGGAGGATTTTGGAGACAAACCTGGCCGTGTTTGGATGGCATTATCGTATTTTCATTTGAAGCAAACAAGTTGAAGCCTGCGTGATAAAATATAATTATATCCTGACCTAAGGCCGCAGGATGCAAGTAAATCTCTAAGTAGGATATTTAGAATTAGATAAATACAGAACGCAAATATATCGAAATTCAATAAACATTTAAATATAATATACTATCTTGCACTTCTATAGTCTACTAGGGGGTTGTCACTGGCTCGTAGTCGTAGCCATTTCTTGAGGCTTCTGCCAGCCTAATAACTATAAATAATAACAATACTCAATACTACTAATGACATGGTGCTTCTTAGTCCGTCAGTCAGTGCACTTGAGCAGCTTTTAATGGTTTGTGAGACGTATGCGTCTACACACGGACTCCAGTACAATGGCGCCAAAAGTGAAATTATGGTGTTCAAGGCGGGCAGGATTAAACCATATTATATTCCTCCCATTGTGTTAAATGGTACCACCTTAAATGTAGTTGAGCGCGTAAAATATCTGGGACACATTTTGACTTGTACCATGAATGATGATCCAGATATCGAGAGGGAGCGTAGGGCGCTGTCAGTTCGGAGTAATATGCTGGCCCGCAGGTTTGCTCGATGTTCCACCGAAGTGAAGTTAACTTTATTTAAAGCTTATACGCAATCCTTTTACTCGAGCAGCCTGTGGGTAAAGTATACGAAAAGAGCTTACAGCGCCCTGCGCGTACAGTATAATAATGCCTTTAGGTCGCTAGTGGGACTGCCGAGATGGTGCAGTGCATCGGGTATGTTTGCGGAGGCCCGCGTAGACTGCTTTCAAGCTGTTATTCGCAAAAAAATAACTTCCCTGATGACTCGTATCAGGCAAAGTCCCAATAGTATACTAAAGGCATTAGCAGAGAGATATGACTGTCATTTGTTTAAATTTTGGGTTGGGCAGATTAAAAGTGTAGCCCATTATATAATTTAATGTAATTAACTTAAATAGTTTTAATGATTTAGTGCTAAGTTACCTACTAATGTAATTGTAAGACCTACTAACACGTTATGGATATGTAAATTGTCCGAAATAAAGACTAATAATAATAATAATACTAAATAAATAAAATATAGTAGTGTTAACATTCGTATTATCTAATCTACGGCCCTCAATTCTATTAGTAGGACATTTATCATTGGAGAATAAATTCAAATATAGTAAGAATTATCTAACCTGTCCGAATGTTTGTTCATTCTCTTTACGAACATTCGGACACCTTAGATAATTCTTACAATACATACTTATATTAGGGCCTTAGTATCGATATCAACTGTACGGTCGGCTGCAAACATGGACATGTTTCAACCATAATACTATGGCAATACGTTCGACATCTGTCCATGCACTTTTGCAGCCGACCGTACATTAGTCATACAAGGCAATACATTTTTTAATTTGTTCAATATATGGAACATTAGGTTTCGACTACATCACTACTGAAATTTATTCTAAAAACAGTATTTTACGTAAACGTCCTAGTGTTTGACACGCTAATGGCCAATAGTCGACACCCTGCGGTCACCCCTATCGCTAATGACTTAACATTTAAGATGGCAACGACTGGGACACTGTCACTCGGTCCTCTACCTCATCAGTAGCGTGGCGTCAAACATCCATGAGTAAACCCGAGTAAAATTAGGTTACTTTTTCTTCTAGTGGTTTGAGTTTTAAAATAGGCAAGCTGACAAGTATCAGGTTATAAGGACTCCATGCCACTGATGACATACCCGTATCGAAAACGTCGTCTCCTCGCTGCCCGTCAACGCCTCTAACCCTGCTGCGCAGTCGCATCAGTCCGCCGCGCTTCGTCCCGCGCATGCGCTGTGGCGAGCGCATCCGCGCTGTAGTCACTTGCGATATGAGACACTCCTCTCGCGACTTCCAATGGACATGGACATAGTGAGATAATTATTACGCTCGAACTACTAACAGGATATAGATATGATGATTTCCGTAGATTCCTGGATCCTCTTACAACGCCTAGTGGTTTAGGATAAAGTAGAAGCTACAAGGCAATTTGGCATGTCCCCAATGCGATAGTGACCAAATAAAGACTGTGGTCGTCCTGTTTCATGAGCACCAGAAGGGATAGACCCAAATCCATTTTGAATATATCATTTTTTTATTCACAAGTTCCAATCCGCAACGCAGATTTCGTCAGATATACAGATTTTAAATTAGTACAATGAGAAGTACACTAGGCTTTACGGAAATATATTGGCTCCCCAAACTTCTAAAATCAACGCAATGCTATAAGTTGAGTAAAGACTCCTACACACTATGCCGCTTACAAGCTCGGCGGCATAGCCGACGGGCTAGCCGTACAAACGGGCCGCCGACACACCACGAATGTAACCCCTGACCTGATAATGCGGGCGGCATACTCGGCCGTATACGCAAAACCCAGCGGCCAGATTACTGGCATAGTGTATAGGAGCCCCAACACCGTGCCCGTAGACTACTACGGCGTAGAGGGTGTCCAAGGCTAGGGGGGGGAGTGTAACACACCGTGAGCGTCATCCCAGTCAGCTCGGCGATCCGCAGCATGTGGTGCAGCAGCGCGGCGGTGAGGGGCTGCAGCACCAGCGCGGCGCGGGGGCCCACCGCGTTGAGGAGCGCTCGGGTGTGTCCGTACAGGAGCGCGTCCAGGGGAGTAGGGCTAGGAGGGGGACGGAGGGTTGTTAGGTTACAGGATAATGTGAGGGGGCGGGTAGGTTATTAGATCACAGGATCAAGTTCCGCGTAAGTACCACAGTCAGTGTTTTTGAAATTGGATCAAAAAAATTAAGGGGAAACCAAGTTGTTATTGACCACCATCATTTGCTTGCTTGAAATAAGGAAATTATACTAAAAAAGATTTTTATAACTTAGCAAGTAATAACACAATGTTATTGTAAAAAGTGTACCAAGTATATAATTCTTATTTTATGTGAAAATGCTAGAGGCCGATAACGAACGGATACCTTAGTTTCCCCCAAGACAACAGTTTGAATTTGTACTATATGAAGTACGCGGGGACTTTCGAAGAAGTACGGTTTTCAGGGATATCAGAAATATCGCACGCTAGGGATTCAGGAATGGGTGCTTCATGGTCTACTGTAAGGATTCCATCTCATTCTATTCTAAGATAAGGTAGGGGCGGGGCTTGTAGACTAATTAACTAACCCCTAGAACTCTTGGAAAATTACAACGCTCACGTAAATGTAACGTAAATTACATTACACTTATAACTAAAATGCATACATTAGTAAGTTTACAGAATGGCAGTCACGGTGTTCGAATACGTTAGGGTTATTTATGTAGACATACAATTTTTTTTTTATAACAGAAATAACATTAAACAGTTAAGTACTCACGTTCCGAAGAAATACTCCTTGTCTCCTAAGCGCTGACTCAGCGAGTTGCAGCACTGCTCTACCTGTGAAACATGAAATTTAAATAAAATGTGACATACTAAACAAAATCAGACATCCAAAATTAAAAGACATTGGTTCACATTACCTTATCTGCGGTAATCAGGTGTCCATTATTCTCAGTTACCGATGGGTTCGAAAGAGTTCCTATCGTAAGAATACTGACAAATTTGGAATGTATTACGCCTAGTTTTGTGATATTTTAATATTTTAAGAAAAAGATGCTGTCACTGTTACTAGTATTTTTATTCAAGTGAAGTAAATAAGGAACAAAATAGGGAATATGTCAGTTTTAAATAATAAAAGATAAATATTGTATAACTAAAGTTGGTCTACATTGTTGAAGATTACACCTGATCTACAACACTTACATCAGCCATGACCTGGTCCAGGGTCTTGTCGTGCCAGTGGAGCGCTTTGAGCCGCTTGGCCACCATGTTGCGTTTAGCGCGCGTCTGGATCCAGCCCAGAGGCCAGGGGTACACGGACGAGTTGCGGACTTTGGTCACTGCGTTGTACGTCTCGTTGTCAATCCAGGATAAGTACAGCTGGAACAATACCGTCGTTTATCATCATCAGTCTATCTATATGGTCACTTTCATTTCGCTTCAAAGAAAAAAATATAAAAATTCTAGTCTCTTTTCAGGGTGGCCACTTTCTGGAAAACCGGGAAAACCGGGAAATGTCAGGGAATTTCACTAGTCATGGAAAAGTCAGGGAATTGTCAGGGAAATTTATTGAAGGTCAGGGAATTTACATCTTCACAACCTGCAAGCCTGGTCACCGAAAAATGAAAACCCGCGAAGATACAGCGTCAATGTTTGGGCATCGTTAATTTGCCTGTTGCGTCCGTTACAAAAAATCGGGAAAAAATAAAGATCATGAAAGGTTCTTTGGGATTATTGTACATCATTAGAAAGAGTATAGAGCACAGAATTTTTTAAAACAATTTTAAGAACGTTGGTCTCATTAGTCTTTTTTATTGCAAATCAAAATTCATCTTTGACTAAATTTTTACATGTTGTATACCATTTGAAGGTCAGTAAAAAGAAAACTAGCAGTAACATGTCAGTAATTTTAACTTTGATACAACCGTGAAACGTTACACATCACGATGCAATAAACATTTCATCTCTTTTGCACTTACTTTTTTTTTTATTCAAATTGAAACGCGTCGGCCCTGTAAATTCTTTAAAAACAACAAAAGAAAGAAAAAAAATACACGTGGGCCAAAAATTTTTTTAGAGGGCGTAGAGGGATAGAAAATAACCCCACCTATCCGCCATTTTAATTTGGCAAACGATGGACCAAACACCCTGTATATTTCATCCTTATTACATTTAACCCTTAAATGCATAATGATGTATATCTGCATCATATATTTGATGGCCAGTGCAGCAATATGCAGCTATCCAAATTCACATTTATTTTTTTAATAAATGTGACATTTACGTGTTAGATTCCGAATACATCCATAAATATTTTTGGCAAAATTGTATTTAAAAAAAAGTTATTAGATTTTTTGAGCAAAATGGTGGCAATTTTGAAAAAGTTAAATATTCAAGGTTTTCGTTGAGTGTGTTTATAACAGTTTTTAACAAAATAAGTATAGTACATTACACAACTAGGGTGGTAATACAAAGAAAGGCCGAGATCGCAGAAGTTTGCAGCCCGAGCTGCAAGCGAGGGCCGTAAATATGCGATCGAGGGCTTTCTTTATTACCTCCCGTGTTGTGTACATCATTTTATGTCTACACTTGGCCAGAAAGCGGCTTTACATATCATAGCACATATCATAAAGATTACAAGTTTACTAATTTTTTTTTTATATTTTTCTAGTATTTATTACGCCATTAGGTATCCACATATTTTTTTTTAGTAACGATAAAAAAAATCACGCCTTTAAGGGTTAAGATTATAGTCAGGGAAAAACTAGAAAAAACGGCTGGAAAACCGGGAAAAGTCAGGGAATTTTGATTGTTGTAAATAGTGGTCACCCTGCTTTTTTAATAGTCCCAAAAAACCCACCTCTTCTTTCTCGTTTCCTCATATCTGAGGGTCGTGATCACAAGGCTGTTTTGACGTTTTGAACTAACCTCGTAAATCCCAGAACACGTATAGGGTTTTGAAGTTAGGACCCAATAAATATTCAAACGCCGTTTTGGATTTGTGCTACAAAAAGTGCGCTGGGACTTCTGAGGCTAAAATCCGAACACGTACCTCAGCGTTGACCAGCACATTGGTTATCAAGCTCATATACGCCCGCATCTCAGCTTTCTCCTCCGTCGAGAGCCGGCTGCACAGCGACACGCCCTTGTTGGCCGCGAACTGCGCCACCGGCTCCAACTCCGATACCACGAAGGCCCCACATTTGATGAACGGGACCCGCCCGGACGGGGACATGAACTCGGCGTTCCAGCGCATCTCCACTTCGAAGGGGAGGTTGCACATCTGTAACGAGATCTTTTAATTAGCTTACACCTGTAAGGTTATTGACATTTTGTTATCACTACATGAAAACTATCAGACTTATGAATAGAATACATAAATTTGCATACAAGAGTATACCAGTGTAAATTGATTAGAGTCAATTTAGGTTGAACTATGTTTTAATTTATAAATTGACACATTATTTGTGCGAAACAACAGCCTCAATAACACAAAACTATGTATATTCTGATTAATTCAAAGGTGAATTTCAAATGAAGCTTAAGATGGCCATGACGCATAAATGGCCAATTGCATGTTATTATGTTTTGGCAATCTATTAAACATATGTCAACTAAAATCTATGTTTTTAAAGTGAATTCTTAACCATCTTTTCATTTGTATGGAGAAACGGCTGGCTCTAATCACGTAAAAATAATATTATCTCTGATTTACAGCTTAGCTATAAAAGTCCCAGTGTATTTCTACAAGTACAAATTACTGACGCTAGTTCACACATGACATTTTAATTACGAGGCACTTTTAACTGACGGATGAACTTCACTAAGTACTAGTTTTTTACAAAATCATCATAATTACAAATAACAAATCGTCTTCAATGAAAATGTGGTGCTGTTTGTTGAAGAACAACAAACACTTTTTCAACAGATAGGGAACACACAACGAAGGTGCTGCCAACTGGTGCCGCCAATCTAAATCTTGTTCTCTATCATGCTGGGGTCACATTTACGGGAAACACTGTTATTATCGCGACGATGAGTGTGGCCACGACTTACACTTGACATTGACATTTATAACCAGTATTCAGGCCTGATAAGTTTCCTTTACTGTCCGCATAGTCCCTTTTGACAATTTAGTGCTACCCTACCCTACCTATAGTTCTTGCATGTTCGCTATAACCTACCTTTAAGAAAGCTTGAACAGCAAGGCAGCTAGCGTTATCCGGGAGCAATATCTGCTCCACCTCGTAAGGCTGGAACAGCTTCACATTGTCCGGCCATGGTTCTTGTGCTGCAATGTTAAAATATGGTTGATCTATCTATACCAGTGGTGGCTAAGGTATAGGCATCACCAGCCCGCTGGAGGGTTCAATCTGGCCTACCGGTCCTTCAAAATAAGTAGTAGCATGATTTTTTATTGTAGCATTAATTACTGCCAACAGTAGTTGGTAGCGCTCTTGTGTTCACCCTGATAGGAGATGCCGGTTCCAATCCTGCCTGAGACATATAATTTATCAAATCTCAAAGGGAAATCAACCGTTTTGGAAGAGTAATAAGGGTGACTGTCTAAGTGATTTATTTAGTGTATTTACTGAGTTTTGGTTGTCACCTGGCGATATGGCCCTGCCATGGTGATAATATATTTTGACAATCCAGCAATATAGATCTTAATACAACATTTTAGTTATAATTTCCCCTCTCTGATATTTTCTGGCCCCCATGAAGAAAGTTACACACCACTAATATACATAATAAAATCGTGGAAGACTGTGTTTGCACATTGAAGATTTTTCCGAAAATGGAGTGCTCAAAATAAATCATAAAATGTAAATAAATAGTTTTTAAGATTTTTGTCTTTTTGTTTGTTTGTGTGATTGGTTGTTATACAGTCAGCTTCTGGTAAAAGGTGTTATTTTGTGAAACATGTTTGTGTGGTATGTTGGCATCTCTTTCTTGAGCTTAAAGCTGAAGCTACAGACAATAACTAGTTATATCACATTAAAACTAAAAGTTGAGATTCAGATTAATGCTACATTGCTAAAATCTAACAAATTCATAAAATCATAACAGAATGGACTCCTAGATTCCAAAGAAAAAGAAAAAGAGGAAGGCAAAGAAAACGATGGTCCGATGAATTAAAAAAAATAGCAGGTCCATTATGGCAGCGAACTGCTACAATAAGAGAAGAGTGGAAAAAGCTGGAGGAGGGCTTTGTGTCACAAAGACACACCGACACTTGATAGTGTGATAGTTATAAAATAAAATGAAATTAAAATTAATAAATAAATAAAAAAAAAGATGATTCTTACTACAACACACAAATGTTTTGTTGCAAATGGGTGAAAAACCTTACTTAAAACCATGTTGCACTGACTATTACAATAGTTGGTAAGGGTTTAGACACAAATAGGTTAAAGGAAAAGTATTCCTTACAATATTTTAGTGTGATAGTTAGTATCCTGACAATATTCAGGTTATGTTTCAAATAAAGGGCAGTTAACAGTTATAAAAACCTTAATTAAAGATAAAAACACTCCCAGAATGAAGTTAATCAAATGCATTTCCACACAAACACCATTTTAAATCAGATTTTATACCAAAGACGAAAGGGTCCCCGTTGTTCATGTTTAGGACTTATTGAAGGCAAAACGAAACTCGTAACCGCATACAATTACATTAAAATAGGGCAGTCAGCATCTATAAATAAACAATTGTGTCATACAAACAACACAATATTCTGAGAAACAAAAATTATGTAATACGACGATGTGAAACTTCGATTTAAAGCAGAAAACAGCTCACCATTTAGTGATGTTATGATGGAATCTTTAAGGTCGAATTCCGGCATTTTATAAACACAGTACTAGTAGCAATTTAAATGATTGTACTCTTGGATTTACACAATTATGCACATAAATTCACACAATCCGTTTTGTGCAGAAAACTGACTGATAGGTTGACAAGATAGTAAGGTTATGCTGTGATTTCATGTTTTGACAGTTGAGAAGAACTGCCAACTTAATAATACTAAATAACCGACCAGCTTGTGGAAATTAAGATCTGTGTACACACTCATCACGAGACATCTCTGTTAATTCAGATCCTCAGATTTGAATAACAACGATGATACGATAGTGATTATGATGACGCTCTATTGCTCTCATCACGATCCCTCATAAAGTGATTGAAATTGATTGAATAAATTGTGTTGTATAAAGCCTTTCTCTCTCTGCTCCACTTTCCACCACCCCATCCCACCTATGTCATTACACCCGGGGATGACCAAGAATTACAATAATTGTGAAAATGCAATTTCAATAATACAATGCATCAAACAAATGCTTAATTAATATACATTTCAATAAACGTAAAACTACATTTTTTAGAGATGTAAAGGGTCTCTAGGCGTCAAAACAAAATAAATTAAAGAGAAAAATGAAAAAAAAGAGACGTATCACTAAAATTTATGGAGATGTAAGGGGGCTCCGTTGTCAATACATGTTTTGAAGGTGTAAAGGATCTCCAAACGTCAAAATACAAAAAAAGTACGACTAAAGGCCTTTCTTGAGTATGTAGTATCTATCTATCATCACGGCACTTAACAAATACAATATAATTATGCATTAGCAGATTTAAAACTTACCCATTAGAGAAAGTTTTTTTATATTAGTGATAGTGCATGCGACTTTGTTGTTGATCATATCTACTCCAAGAGCATAATCTTCATCATCAAAGTAATCAAATGGACGATCTTTATATTCAGTATGCTTCTCTTCGCTAGCAATCGTTGATTCTGAATCCATTATGTCTATATTTTCTTGAAAAAAAAGTTCACTAGTCTTGCGTGGAGGTGAACCTGATCGAGGTGAACCTCTAGCAGTACTTACTACTGACTCTGAAGCAAGAGATTTTTTGATTATAGCTTCTTTTAATTTTACATCATTATCCCATAAATTGTATACACTCATTTTAATTATGAAAGATTATTCATTTCATGCAAATATTGTATTCGAGAAGCGAAAAATTTTGATAGAATAATGTTTTACAAAAATTATGGAATGGTTTCAGGCAACTTCTATCATGGTGACATAATTATTATTCATTGGATA
Organism: Eudemis profundana; assembly: GCA_947034925.1. Lineage (NCBI taxonomy): Eukaryota > Metazoa > Arthropoda > Insecta > Lepidoptera > Tortricidae > Eudemis > Eudemis profundana. Next base: position 11,542,048 of record OX344820.1, on the reverse strand, counting down.
TTTTTTATAAACCCCAATATCGCATGTCGTTCGGCCTAGGCGAGAGTGTACACCAGACTAAGAATTTAATTTTAACTTGAACGCATCCTTAATAAATAATCATGGTGGCGTGCATTGTTTAACTGTCAAATTAATGAAGTTGTCACGCAAATCGTAAACTGAAGCGTAGCTATTTCGAAAGTGATAATATTAATCTGTTACTATATTTTCCAATAGAACAACTAGCTTTTAAGGAAATACAATGGCCGACGTTCTAGACATCGAAAATTCCGAGGAATTTGAAGTCGACGAAGACGGTGAACGTAAGTCACTCATTTGAATAAATCTTCCTTAAATCGGTATAATTACTTCCAAGCACAAGAGTATTGTTAATAAAGGCCGTTGACCTAACTTGATGACTTTAAACACAGTTCATTTTCTAAAATAATTGCGGAAATCACAAAGTATATATTTTAGGTTATGTGTGATACTTTTTTAGGCTTACCGAGTCATACACAAACGTAGAGACAGTTTCGTCGGCCGGAATCTTTGGCAACAACTTTCAGAACAGCTTATTTGATTTATAATATATCTAATAAGCTGAACTATTATGATTGTGATATCCTTCATATTAACTGATTTAGTAGCTTTATCCAGCTATTTTTTTCCAGTAGCATTTTAAATGTAACTAATACTAATTTTCGACATCATTGCTGTTAAATAAGCGTCTGTATCTACTTCTACATACCAGGATGTAATACCGTTTATTATAAGAACAATAAACTACAAACTTACAAATTAAATTAAAAACTAAATTAAAACCCTAAAATAGAAACAATATACACCTAAAATAAAAGCATAAAGTAAAAATTAAAAAATACCTATCTAAAACTAAAGTATATCTAGAAAATTCGACCCCCTTGGCATGGTTCCGAAGATACTGGCAGCGTTTCCTAGCTGTATCGCTATACTTATTTGTTGAGCGAGGAAGCTGCCAGCTCTTCGGTCCCTTGTGACGTCAACCAGCTTTTTGGCCATGTTATAAAATTAAGGTCATATTATTTTCAGAGGGCATTGCGAGATTGAAAGAGAAGGCCCGGAAACGCAAAGGCCGTGGTTTCGGCAATGAGGGGGGCTCCGGTGGCGCCGTCGAGCGCGGGAATCGAGGAAGGTTTGTCTTTGATATTGTTTAATCAATCGTCAGTCTATATACGTCCCACTGCTGGGCATAGGCCTACTTTCATAGACAAGAGTGTCTATTGTTTGATAATATGAGATTATCCCCTAATATTTATTTATTTATTATATAACTCTATCATCAATTTAATCTATAAGTGTTGGGGACAAAATTAGGCACCAGCCTGTGTGGTCTCTGTACCATATCTACCTTATAGTGTCCCATCTACTCTTCCAGGCTTGTGGGGAGCTAGAATCATATTAAAAAAAGCCTGAATGCCACCCCTTTTGCTCAGTCCAACCCTGTTTCTACTAAAATTCGGAAATATATAAGGCATTTTACTTATTCTGTACTATTTTTTCAGACATTCGTGAGTATTAAAATATTTTTTCTTGGTTGCACAGTCAACCTTAATATTCCTATTAAGTAAGACTTTCGCTGACAGTGCTGTAAATTAAGCATTTTTGTCTACAAATGCTACACCTGTGGATGTAATGTCACTGACTGTTAAATTGATCTTTCAACTTTCTGATCCAGGAATAAAAGTGAACAAATGTAACTTAATGAAAACTTTCTATCATTTTACTCAAAAAACGTTACTATAAATGAAAATCGAACTAATTAAGTGTAACTATAAAGGTCTCTGCCCACTCGTACCATACCATGACTTTACTATGAATGTATCAGGCACGGTATGACAAATGCTGGTCGGTGACGGAACATGCATTGGTATTGTCTCATACTTTTCAATACAAAGAATATTTATTTTACCTGACACATTCATGGTATGATACTGTGTAGTGGGCAGAAACCTTTAATATCACAAATATTAATTATTCTTCTTCTACTTTACTGTTCTCATGACTGAGGGTTCTACCATGAGATTGCTTGACAAAACTTCCATGCCTAAAGATTTCTCTGACAGTCTTCCTTCATGGCATCAGTCATTGGTTTGGCGATCTTTCACCACACTTATTTATTTTGACGATATCGGAAACAGCTTTGACAATTTTGACGAAATTTGCTATGTGCAATCGATATAACTTGGTCACATTTATGGGAAACGCGTGTTTTTTAATTTTTATGTGTTTTTCTACAGTCAGTTGGGTAGTGCTAACTCTAACATAATACATATTGTGTTGTGACAGGTATGATAGCTTAGCGCCAGAGGGAGATGGCAACACCCCGGGCCCGCAGCGCTCCGTCGAGGGCTGGATCCTGTTTGTCAGCAATGTGCATGAAGAGGCTCAGGAGGAGGACATTCAGGTATACATCCTCTTTGAATAAACCAAATATGCTGCTGTTCAAAAACATTACATGTAAAAAGATGCAAGTCTCGCAACGCAGTTCTTCTACAACAAAAAAGTTTTGAGATGTAATGTTGTATGTGGGACGTTTAGTGTCCGACTGAAACCAGTTTTCACCGCCGAAAGTTTCGGCCGAAGCCAGAACCGAAACTACCGTGTAAGGTCGATGTTTTCGTGGGAAGATAAAAAAATGACAATCCCAGTCTTCATTTTTAAATAACATATTAATCATTTAGTCTCAGATATTTAGAGTAATCATCAATATAACATACACTCACAGACAATCGGGTAATTGTTCATAGAAAATTACCCGAATTAATTGTCCGTGAGCGTATTATAACTTCTTATTTCAAATAAATTATCTGTGCTTTTTTTAAATAAAGACTGCCGTCCGATCGCAGCACGAAACCGCTCATATTCAGTTTCGGTTTCAGCCGTAGTTTCGGCCGGATGGCTGCCGAAAGCGAAACTCTGCCGAAACCCGTTATTTTGCCTAACTTTTTTGTACTTGCCAATTGTGTTGACACTTAGAGACCATTTACATCTCTAAGAAAAAATGGACTTAATTTAGTAAATAAGTATTTTCAATTTGTATTTTGACGTTTGGAGATCCTTTACACCTCCAAAACATAATATTTTGACAACGGAGACTCTTTACATCTCCATTAATTCTAGTATCAATTTATTTTCTATTTTTTATTTGTCTTGTTTGGACGCATAGAGAGACCCTTTACATCTCTATAAATGTAGTTTTTAAGGTAATGTAATGTATATTAAATTATTAAAAGAGAAACTGGTGAGTTTCTTCCGGCGCTTCTTCTCACCAGAAGGTCATTACCCGAAGCGCCAAAAAGAAAAGAAGACAAAGAATGTAAGACATGTAAAAGAGCCCTTGAGGGCCTACTTACAGAAATAAATTATTTTATTTTTTATTTTATATTTAACTAGGCCGAAGCCGAAACCGAAATTTCGGTCGGACTTTACATCTCAAAACTTTTTTGTTGTTCAAATTGAATTTTATTGAGAGTTGAGACTATATCTTATTTTCATTATGCCCTAATAATATCCCTGAAAATTCAGGGTTCTAGCTTTAGCCAGTACAAACAAACTTACGGGAGGCTGAAAATGGCCTGAATAGCTTCGAGAAAAGGATGATGATGCCTTTGTTTTGCTCGACTTGGCGGATTAGCTATATTGTACGCATTCATTTATTTAAACTTTATTGCACAAATGTAAACGTATCTTACAAAAGGCGAACTATTACTAGGCGCATTATTTGGGTTCCAGAACCAATTCTCGGAGTTCGGTGAGATCAAGAATATCCACTTGAACCTGGACCGGCGCACCGGCTTCCTGAAGGGCTACGCCCTCGTCGAGTACGAGACTTACAAGCAGGCTGCCGTAAGTGTTATAAATAAATAAAAAACGGTCAAGTGCGAGTCGGACTCGCGCACCGAGGGTTCCGTACAAACTCATAAAACAAAACTCAAAAACTGTATGGCGATTAGTTTAGTAGGGGCAAATAAGTATGTGTTACGATTTTTGCTAATTTCTATAAAACTGTGCAAGTTAGGAAAACCGTTATATTTTTCCTGTAATATTTAGGATGACATTAATAATTATTACAGATTTTTCTGTTCAGTAACTTCAAAGACAATAGGGGGAGAATGGTATTTTTTTAACGTTTTTCATCATAAATCAAAAAGTACTTACTTAAGAAAAAAACCGGTAATTTAATCTACAAATTGTGCCCTTTCATTTGATACCCCACTCAATATAATAGCCCTACTTTCAATTTTCAAAGTCTCATTACGGAGCCCTTTAAAAAAAAAGTAAAAATGTTACAAGATATTTTTATTTGTCCAATAAGCTCAGGTTAGCTACACTATTCCTAATTTCAAATTGATAGCAGCAGTAGTTCCTGAGATATCTGACTGACAGACGGACAGACAGTCGCACCATAAGGGTTCCTTTTTTACCATTTTGCTACGGAACCCTAAAAAATGGTTTATTTCAGACCAGGTTTGATCCATATTAATGTTAGTAACATTGAAACCGTATAGCTATGTTAGTATACAGTAGAAACTACAAATTATAATCATGTGAAATGTAATTTGTATTATGTATTATATTGTTTAATGTAATTAATAATTTGCTTTTTCATGAGTAGCCAAAAGATTTTCACTGCTGGATATAGTCCTCCCCCAAGTCATTTTAATCCACAACAGTCCTCAACTCAATAGGGAATATGCATGAATTTTTTTTAACAGATTTCTTAAGAAAATACCGTAAAAAAGATGACATATAGTCAAAATAAAATTGAAATCGACCGAGAAACACGGAAGATATAAACATTTTAAACCACTAATCAGACAGCGATTAGAGAGAGAGATCCGATATGGACTATGACGTCATAGTACACGGCCGCCATACAATCTCCATACTATATTCTGTTTTGCGAGAAAGAGATAGAGATAAATCTTTGTTGTGTTATATCTTGGTTATTTTTATAGTTATTCGAAAAATATTTTTTTCCTACTGTTATTTATATGAATGAGCTTTTATTAAAGTAAATAAAAAATATCATGCATATTCCCTATTGTTTGTAGTGCGTTCGTACACGGCGCGCACACATTCAAGCGCTTTTGTAGGAAGTAAAATTACCGGCACTGTGGCCATACTAAATGTATGAAAAACCCTCGCGCCCGCATTTGGTGTTGTTTTATTTATATGGGGCCCAGTGATCCAATGTACGGAGGCTTTTAGTTCGTAATGGTGGTATGGTAAATGTTGCACAACGATTTGCAGAGCGCCCGCGAAGCCCTAGACGGAGCGGACATCCTGGGGCAGGCCATCGCCGTGGACTGGTGCTTCGTGAAGGGCCCCACTAAGGTGCACAAGAAGAGGCGATAATGCCACCACAGCAAACTCATAACTCATGAAGGGGGGGATTGTACAGAAATATATCGAGTTAGAATAAAATAAAATAGTTTATTTCTGCAAGTATGGTATACTTGCAGAAATAATCAAGGGCTCTTTTACAAGTCTGATTCTATTTTCTTTTGGCGCTTCGGGTAGAGAGCTCCTGGTGAGAAGAAGCGCCGGAAGAAACTCACCAGTTTATCTTTTTTTTAATGTTTAAATATAACAACAAGTATGACATTACATTCGATTTCACAATAAACTTAAAACTACGTTTTTAAATATGTAAAAGGTCTCTAGGCGTCAAAACAAGACAATTAAAATAATAGAAAATAAATTGATAGTAGAAGAAAATAGTTTTTCGATTTGTATCGGAACCAAGCGTGTAACGTTTTGCGTTTGACGTCAAGAGTGTAATTTAGTAATGGAAAAGATGAATTTTCCTTTTCATTGGTGGTATTTGAACAATTAATTGAAGAAGTTGACGGTGAGCAAAAAAGGTCCCCGGCCCTTTTTAGCACGCGAGGGATGCAATACCCGGTCAAATATGAAACCCGGTCAAATTGACTTTATTTAGAGCCGGGTTGCATTACTTACAACGAACTTGCCGGTATTGCGGGCCGTGTAAGCAAGATAAGCAAGCATGTTATGTTTTTTCGCGTTTGCTTTAAGGCTACGTTAGATTTTATTTATTACCTTTAAAAAAACGATACATGTATAATTTTTATTGATTACTAGGTTTTTTAATTCGGATTCTGAGTCAAAATACCCGGGTTTTACCCGATCCTTAATAAAGTCGGTTACCCGAGTTGCATTCCCTAGTACTAGTAGTTTCCTGGTATCTCGATATATTTCTGTGGGGGGTTGTCTATGGCAACTGTCTACTGTCGTTTGCCTCACACATAACTAGCAATAAGGTTATATAACATTTATTTCACGTTAATGAGGGTCCTGATTTATTAGCCATGAAACAGTAAATTAAAGATTTGTAAAGTAAATTCCATCCCATGTTTCGACTTCAGTCCTATCAGCTAAATCTAATGAAATGAAGGTTGTTAACCCTCATTTTACCCCTACACTAGTAATAGGTCTACTGCAAGCTCGAAGAGTCACAATCCGGAATGGAATTTTTCTAAACCCCATGTTTTACTGTTTTTTTTTCAAGGTATAAACTGACCAAACATTGTCATTTCATTATGCCACACCTGGCCATAAAGTGGCTTTTTCAGCACGCTGCGCGTACGGGAAAAGCGGCTTTCTGGCCAAGTGTAGACATAAAATTATGTACACAGCACGGGAGGTAATAAAGAAAGCCCTCGATCGCATATTTACGTCCCTCGCTTACAGCTCGGGCCGCACATAACTGCGATCTCGGCCTTTCTTTGTATTACCACCCTAGTTGTGTAATGTCTATGGTGAATGCACAGTAACGCAAAACGGCGGTCGCAGTGAGGTGGAATTACTATTTCAGAATAAAGATGCATTCGGAAATATGACTTCGGTATATTTGTTGTGATCGCGCCGTATTGTATGATCAACAAATAAACTTACATGGGTCATTCTCATTTTCGTGCACATAGTCACTGCCGTGGGCGTTATTGCTCTTTTTAATTGATAAAAAAAATTATACTATCATAAATTCAATATGATAAAAAGAATTGACGGTAGGTCAAACGTTTAGAAAGAACAATTAAAGCCACGGTAGTCACTATGTGCACAAAAATTAGGATGACCAACAAACTCCTTTTTTTTTTGCGCAATCCTGTATAAATATGAAAATCGATTATTATTATAGTTCTTAATATTTTTAATTTAAGTTTTTTAATTCAGTTCACCGTGTATGATTGTTGTATAACCTTGCTGGTGACAGCGCTATGCGACGCACTTTGCTATATGTATTGTATGATGTATCTATAATCTGTACGCTTGGTTTGTCGGTGTGTCCAAAGTGCTTTGCATAACGTTTCCTTAGGTTTATTAATATAAGAGATATTTCTAATGTTTTGTTTTATTTTTGAACCCAATTATACCTTTTAAAAGCTAGTCTCTGAGCGTTCCAGATTTCCTAAACACAGCACGGTCGGAAATAAGCGAGTGGCTAGCGAAGAATTAGCTAAAAGTTTGAAAAATCGTGTTTCTTAGGCCGGCTTTACACCTGTAAGTTTTACTTACGTAAGTAAGGACGCAGCTATACGTTAGACTGAGATAGCTGACTGACTATCTCAGTCTAACGTATAGCTGCGTCCTTACTTACGTAAATAAAACTTACAGGTGTAAAGCCGGCCTTAATAAAAAATAATGATAATTATCTTGTCAACTTGCTGATATAGACGCCAAAAGGTTGTTTTATCCCGATTGGACGGGTTATTTCTAAATTCAAATATGGCAGACTTATGAGGAATTTTATGGCCTGGTAACATATAGCGGATTTCAGAACGCACTAGTGTTGCCATTAGTAATAAAATTACATAGACTGCTATCAGAAGAGTCTATGCCACTTTTTGGATTAATTTATAGAAGGAATGAAACGCACATTATTCTTTATGCCATATGCACGCTGCGCGTACGGAAAAAGCCGTTTTTTGGCCAAGTGTAGACATAAAACGATGTACACAACACGGAAGGTAATAAAGAAAGCCCTCGATCGCATATTTACGTCCCCCGCTTGCAGCTCGGGCCGCAAACTTTTCCGATGTCGGCCTTTGTATTACCACCGTAAAGAAAGGCCGAGATCGCAGAAGTTTGCGGCGTAGCGTGCGGAAAAAGCCACTTTATGGCCAGGTGTGGCATAAACGATTCTTATGTCACTTGGTCTGGTTATTTGGAGGAACTAAACTAGAAATGAAACACATTTTATGCCACTCTTGGCCATAAAGTGGCTTTTTCCGCACGCTGCGCGTACGGAAAAAGCCGCTTTCTGGCCAAGTGTAGACATAAAATGACGTACACAACACGGGAGGTAATCAAGAAAGCCCTCGATCGCGTATTTACGTCCCTCGCTTGCAGCTCAGGCCGCAAACATCTGCGATCTCGGCCTTTCTTTGTATTACCACTCTAGTTGTGTAATGTACTATTTCTTAACCCATGGGTATATTAGCCCTATGCTATAGAGCTCGCGTTGGAGGCGATATGCGGCCACAGATCAGCGCACTCCTTGGCTACAGGGCCGGTGATGGCCGAGCCCTTCATCTCGCCCTTGTTGTTCACTATCACCCCCGCGTTGTCTTCGAATAATTAATATTGCTTGGAGGTTGGCATGGCATATTAATTTTTGATCAAAGCCTCAAATAATAAAAAAAAAAGAATCATTATTTTGTCAACTTGCTAAATAAAGATGCAAAAAGGTTGATTTATCCAGATTTGGCGGGTTTATTCTAAATTTAAATATGCCAGATTTCAGAACGCGCAAGTGTTGCCATTAGTAATAAAATTACAGATTGCTATCAGAGACGATTGGTGAATTAATTGAAGGAACTAACGACAAATAAAACGCACATTTTTCTTAACGGTATATTAGCCCTACGCTATAGAGCTCGCGTTGGAGGCGATACGCGGCCACAGATCAGCGCACTCCTTGGCTACAGGCCCGGTGATGGCGGACCCCTTCATCTCGCCCTTGTTGTTCACTATCACCCCCGCGTTGTCCTCGAAGTATATAAACACTCCGTCGCGCCTCCTGAACGGTTTCCGCTGCCGGATCACCACTGCCGGCATTACCTGTGGAACAATGTCAATTTATAGTATAGAAAATACATTTATTTATGACAGCAAAAAGTTACTAAGTAGAGAAAAAATAACAATCTTGCTGCCACAAAAAGGTCCCACCTCAGCATAATGCCAACTCCAGAGCCGGCGCTGGTCTTCCGGTGGAACATGGTTCATTTCTTATTATACTCTTTGATTCAACCTTTCCAGAGTGACAGTAATTATAAAAACATAATATTATCCTCACGAAAAAGACGTCTGTAGTGGGATAATTAAAGTATTAAAAAAAATGTATAAACAAAGAACCATGGTTCATGTGTCTTGTCTCGCATTCATTCAATCAAAGTATAAAATAGGCACCTATAGGTCGACTGCTGCGAGATCTGGCGCGAATTTTGTATGCATTGAGCGCTTATTTCATACTAAATCCGCTCTAGCCCTTGTGTAACTACCTATAATCGTCGCACCCATGGTAAACTTTGAGAGACTCAAACTAAATCGTGATCTGTATAAAATCTAAGTTCGCCAATATTGCACATTTGCAAGTTTACCATGGATGTGACAATATGTTCATGCAAACTTCAGTTTGGCCTACCAGTTAACTGGTAGAGAATATTTGATGGCAATAATTTAACTATTTGTAATTTATCGTGTTGTGCATCATATACTTGGATTATATACTTTCTGCTTAATTGCGTAAAGTATATAATCCAAGTAAACGACACTAACCTCAGTAGGTTTATGATGCTACGCTTTGTCGCGCGATAAATAAATGATAAAGCATCAGTCACTCTCACACACATATCGACAGAACGTGACGGATGCTTTATCATTTATTTATCGCGCTATAAAGCGTAACATCATACGCCTACTGGTCTGTTTCTACATAACTATGGTCAGTTGTAATCTCATGTTTTCACTTCATTTCACTTCACGCAATGGAACCAAATACTGACCATATTACTACCTTTAACTTACAAAAAACTGTCTGTAATCTAACTGTACAGTACATACACATACTTTCATACTTTGCTTTTGTCATCTATTTTTTTTATTGGGTTGCACTTAAACTTAGGAGCGTGCCCAAATGGAGAAAATAATGCCAAATCTTTCTCTACCAGTTAACCATAGGCAAACATGAGTGTCCTTTCAACAGGGCGTATTTCTCTATGAAAAGCATAGAAAAATAAACTCTTCTGAAAAGACACACTCGCATAAAATAGGTGCAGCCACAGAAATATATCGAGGTACATGTACCTTGTATGCTAAAAAGAAGTGGTGAAGACCTACTTTGCACGCCGTCTACTTCAGTTGCTGTCAATATTATTATCAGATTTGAAAATATGATAATAATGGTATAATTGATTGTTCAAATATCACCAAATGAAATGGAAAATGTATGTTTTCCATTACTAAATTATACTTTTGGCGTCAAACGCCAAGCGAAAACCGTTACACACTCGGTTGCCATGCAAATTAAAGTATTTCCTTCTATTTTAATATATTTCTGTGGCTGAAGCTAAAAAAAATCACAAAGAGTGTTAAATTGAAATAAGGATTATATCACTGATTGTCCATATTCAGTAGCCCAATGTTATTAAGCGTTGCTCAGTCAGCCAAGGCATATCATCAGCCTGTCGGAGACAGTACAGATAAATGTATTAGCGAAACCATTGGCATATCATCATAGCAATCACTTCAAACATATTCTATAAGTTATTTAAAAATAAACAAAGACTTTCACTCGATAATTAAAAAGCAAGGTCAAAATCGGCATTCTTAACAAAAGTTTTTACGTAGGTAAAAATTGGCTTCTAGAAATTGCTGATCATTTAATTAGGCATAATATTAATATTACTCAATTTAAATACAATTGACTATTTAGTATTAACTTTACGAACACGATTTTACTATTAAACAATAATGAGAAAAAACAGGCACATGAGAGAGCCACAAGCGGCCTGCCGGACCTGGGTTGAAGACCCCAGATTCAATTGTTTGGAGTAAATATATTAAATTGTAAAACTTGGACTAGGGTCCGATGTTTGTAATAAACAAGTTTCTAACCTCAAGAGGAAATAAAGCATCTCAAAAGTTACAAAAATATTTAATCCATGTTCAATCTAAGATTACTTTTTGCATAAAAACACAAATTTTCGGCACATTGATGCATGTTGAGGGTTGAAACTTAGCACAATCAAGATGAAACGGGCAGTACATTAAAAATGCTTGCATTCATACCTTTTTCCTGAGTTCAGGTTTGCCTTTCTTGACAGTAGCTACAATCATGTCTCCGGAACCAGCCGCCGGCAGCCTGTTCAGGCGACCCTTGATCCCCTGCACGGCAATCACATACAGGTTCTTAGCTCCTGGAATTTGAGGCATGGAGGTACTTTAATATCTTGGTAACAATATTTTTAACGAATAAAGCTACAATAAAAATACAATAACTAAATAGTAATACTAATAGTAGACAACTTAAGGCAAATGTTTAATCTAATAAACGATTGAAAAACAAGGAAATGGACAAAGAGTTACCACCAACTAGGAAGTGATGACCGACTTGGAAATGAGGTTTACTGAGGATTGTATCTATCATGTTTTAATTTTGTCATAAAATAGAGTGAATTCGAGAACTGAATAACTTCAGACACAGCCAAGGAAGACATCATCATAAATCAATACACTTTGTGTATTCTAGTATAGAATCATCATCAGTTTTCAGTCTCGAACGTGCTAGGTTTTGAGGTTATGATTGTTTTATGCAAATATGTCAGATTTACCTGTGTTGTCGGCGCAATTGATGACGGCACCTACTGGGAGACCCAGCGAGATGCGGAACTTCGCTCCCGCGGAACCACCACGTCCTTAAAACAAGAGAAATGATAACATGATACGTATTTTTATGTTTCACCAAAACACTCGCGCAAAGGCGGGATTACAGAAATATACATGGTTTCACAACGGGTACTACACTAGACACGGTATTCACATGATTGCTAATTAATTTGTGCACTTTATAACGGGATTTAAATGGATATTTTATAATTTCACGAACCTCTCTTAGACATTTTGTTGTGTCAATTTTAGAAGAGGAATCTGAAAGAACGTGAAGTTAGCTAGACATTTGAAGTTACGTTTCGTTCAGAAAGCGTAATCATTAGCACGAAGATAGGCACAAGTTGATTTACTTTGGATTCAACGAATAATTTAAGAAACAAACCCTAAAATAAAACATTTAAATAAAACCTTTAAATTAAATAAAAAAAATTCAATAAATATAGTAGTTTTTGTAAATAAAATTAATAAGCATTATTTCTTCCCAAACCACATAGCATACTTGAATTCTTAAACGAATACAGCGTTCCGTTTTCATATATTCATGTTGTTTTATTTTTAGTTTTGTTTATAATTCTTGGAGAATATAGTAAAAACAAAATAGTGTATTTAGTTAACTTAATGTAGCAAATGTTTGGTTCCGTTCAATTAATGAAATCTTGCAATAAAAACAATAACCTAACATTTTTCAGTAACTCAATCCAACTAAAATTCGTTGCAAAACGGAACGTCATCAAAATTTGTTTGTCATTCGTAGCCGCTTGTCATTCACCAGCAATTTTGCAAGTTTTTTGTTAGAACGAATAGTTAATCATTTAATAAATTTCCATAATGGCTTTTATGGGGGACGTGATGAATCCAGCTCCGTTTTGGCAAAACGGTCCCGCTCCGGGCGCCTTCTACAACTTCCCCGGAAACTCCACTTCTTTTGGTCCAGTCAACCATACCACACAGGATTTCAAAGCTCAGTAAGTTACCATTACCATTTCTTTCTATTAATACAAATACAGCTCGCCACCCATCATCCCATGAGCCCTTACTAAGTTGAGGTCTAACAAGCCTGAAGTCTTAGAGTTCTAAGGAGAAGAGATCTGTATTGTACTGTAACACAGATGAGATTTTTAACCTATTGGGGCACTTTATGTTAACATAGCCCCTATGATATGACAAAGGACTGTTAGAGATTTAATGGATCAGGAAATATAAACCATAATCACAAGTTCCCAAATATATTGACCACCGCATGCTTGAGCAACGAAACAGGACTTGGTTTCTGAGGTAGTTCTTAATTTCTTGTGTACTTGTGAAAGTGTTAAAACTATTTCCCATAAACATTAATCACCTAAACTTCAGGCATATCTTCATATATTTTTTCATGGTTATTTCATTTTCATTTCATTTCATTTATTTTATGCATACCATGGTGTTACAAGATCTTACAAATACTTATAAAGTTCAACATGGACCCTGTACGTCTAGCATAACTGGCCGCGACTTCGTTTCTCGCGCGACTGAGCATCACCTGTCACTGTCACACTATATTGAGTGGAAAGAGATGGGTAGCATTTGTCGCTCGACAAAGAGTCGCGCGTCACAGTTGTGCTAGAGGTACTGGTAGGGTGAAGCATATACTTATGGTTAATAATTCACCTGCCAAGTATACCTTAGGGCCTGTGCGCATGGCGTCTTTTAAACGCGTTGTTGACGCGCGTTTCATAGCGCTGTCTCTTTTACACCCTTAAAATAAAAAGAGACAGCGCTACGAAACGCGCGTCGCTGGTAACATTTTCTCCCGTCTAAGAAGTCATCACTCTCGTCGGTCACATAGTAACCCTCATAAACACTTTCTGAGTGGTGAAAGCCTGGAACAAACTACCAGAAGATGTAGTTTCGGCATCTAATGTCAACCAATTTAAGAACAGATTAGACAAACATAATTCCATTCAAGCACATCAATAAGTTATTAGCTCACTGGATACAGGCATTATCAGTTGTCCCAACTGCCTGCCTGATTAAATAATATAATATAATTTTCTAAAATTTATTTCCAGCTCAGCATCTCCAATCACAACAACGTCCACAGTGATAGCGGTCCGCTTCAACGGGGGCTGCGTGATCGCCGCAGACATGCTGGGCTCCTACGGATCCCTGGCCAGGTTCCGTGACTGCCCGCGCGTGACCAAAGTGAACGATCTGATACTGCTGGGCAACGGTGGGGACTATGCTGACTATCAGTACTTGAAGGATATTATTGAACAGAAAATGTGAGTTTCAATAAATAAGTCAATAACCACGCTCCTGTCTCCTTGACACCAATCTTAGTCTAGCCCAGGGGTCTCCAAACTTTTTTCCCAGAGGGCCATTGAAAATGTCGCACGGGACACATGACAAGGTCAACTTAGAGTTACTTATAATTTTTACGTCCTGGGGGGTGGGGGTGCTCTCACATATCTGTAGGTACATTACTGTGCGGGCAAGGGCCCGATTAGAATGCTTCGCAGGCTCTTCCTGCGGGCCGTAGTATGGAGACCCCTGGTGTAGTCAAATTCACGCCTGTAGCTACACCCATGAGCCTTCAAATGTATCCTTGGCCCCAACATCATCCCACAGCCGCTGCACTTGTAGAGCCTCGAGCACGACCGCATTCGGCCACCAAAATTGACAATTATATTCCATACTAATGATTGATTGTGAACTTTTTGAAACCATAAATTGGGATAATATTACATCAGACAGGCCATAGAGTTGAAAAATTATTGAAAATTTTCATTTCAATAGCAACATTCAGGAAATTGTAAAGTATTATAAAAAAAAACGATTAAACCTTATGCTTTTTTAAGTAAAAACCCTGTCTACCTGGTTCCAGTATTGATGAACAGTGCATCGGAGATGGTCTGCAGCTGAAGCCCAAGTCTCTGCACTGCTGGCTGACGCGCGTGCTGTACAACAAGCGCAGCAAGATGGACCCGCTCTGGAGCAACTACGTGGTCGCCGGCATGCAGGCAAGTTGCTGACCCATAGTTCACCGACTTAGGAAGGTTCTGTGACGAGCAGTGCATCGGAGACGGGCTGCAGTTGAAGACCAAGTATACTGCTGGGAGCCTAGTTTAGATGATTGGAATCAAGTTTAGACACTGTTGGAAGTTTAGATAGTTGGAGTCAAGTTTAGACACTATTGGAATCAAGTTTAGATAGTTGGAGTCAAGTTTAGATGGTTGGAGTCAAGTTTACATGGTTGGAATCCAGTTTAGATGTGCCCATTTTAGATGCTGTTGGAGTCATGTTTAGACACTACTCCATAATAGGCCAACTGGTGTTTAAAACATTTTAAACCACCAATAGGAATAAGGGGTCATCCATATAGTACGTCAGACCCATTGGTCTAGCCAAATATGACAGTCTATATTATTATGTATTAAGTAAGAGTTAATTATGTTTGTCATCTTACTAACAACTATGGACCTAGTTCCGAAATAAATGAATATTATTATTATATTAAAAACACGAAATATGTTGGGAAAAAGTGTGACATGGGGGAGGGGGTCTAAAAGTCTGAAAAATCGTGTGACGTACTTGACCCTTAATTTAAAATGATAACCGAGTAAACATTTCTGTATTTCATTCCAGGACGGCTCGCCGTTCCTGGGCACGGTGGATAAGCTGGGGACAGCGTACGAGGACGTGGCCATCGCCACCGGCCTGGGGGCCTACATGGCCACACCACTGCTGCGGGAGGCGGTAGAGAGGGGGCCGCTGGACGAGGAGGGCGCCAAGTGAGTGCCAACACAATATAAATAAAACATACTTTATTGTAAAACAGAAAAAAAACAATACAAACGGTACATAATACACGACACACTTACAAGGAAAGGTACCCAACTGTCCGGCTCCGATTTGATTTATTTTGATCTATGTTAGAGAGTAGTCTAAAATGATAGACACGTATTTTTTTAGCTGCCCAATCTCAATCTATTGGGATGGGACAAACTGACCTCCAAAGTACTGAAAAGTGACTAAAACCTCTAACTAAAACTCCCATTAGTTCGATACACACACTCACTTCAGGGCAGGTTGATCCGCTTCAACCTTCCCGCTGGTCCGCTGTTCGCTTTGAGCAATCAGCGTAACTTCAAGGTGGCCCTGGCCTAGCGTCCTGGTTCGATCCCAAGCACCCCCGGCCCTCACCTAGTCAAGGTGGTCCGGCCAGCGACCTGGTTCGACCCCAGGGAACGCCACGGCCCCCACCTGGTCCGATTTTTGCAACAGTCAGTAAGACCTGCAAGTTTGTCAGGCTTAAAAAAAAAAGAGTCAAGTTTAGACGGTGTCGGGGTCCAGATTAGATACTGACGGGGTCATGTTTACACACTGAAGTGGTTACGAGACGTTGGAACTTAAAATGGTAATATACGCGATTCAATCGAAAAGTTTTGCAATAAAGTATGATTGTATTGTATTGTATTGTTTTATTACAATGAATATATTATCTGTTCCAGGGCCTTAGTCCGCAAATGTATGGAAGTCCTCTTCTACCGCGATGCTCGCTCGTTCTGGCGCTACCAGCTGGGCGTGGTCACCGCCGCCGGCGTCACCATCGCCCCGCCCACCGACCTGAGCCAGAACTGGTCGCTTGCGCATATGATTGAAATGGTTTAGGTTTATTGTAATAAAGATTTCTTGTATTAAAGAGTGTTTTTATAAGTCTCACAATACAATCATATTTATTTCACGGGGTGATTTCTCGGTTGTGATCTCGGACTAGTTTTTCTGACTCTATAACAGGTCAATAGCATTTGATCAAAACAGCATTAATTAAAATTTTCTTATTTTCAAGAAAAATTAATCTTAAACTAAGTAAATCATGGTCACCCTATGACTTTGAGTAGGGTGACCAAATTTTATGCAAAAATGTTTTTTTCTACTTATAATCTGAGAAATAATTACAAATACTGGTGATAAGAAATTAATAATTAACATCATTTTCATTAGGGGTTCATCTTTGAATATTGTATTATGCCTTATTTTCTTGCTCCACGCCCCAGAAATCGGTGTCGTCCGCATCGCACGCCCGCTGTATAGAGTAACTATGGGCCACTCCATTTCTTTGAATTTCTTACCGTACATTTTCATAGGAAAGAATAAAACAAAAAATTGCTGTCTAAGTTTATTTGGTATTCATCACAATATAGAGGTACCTTTTCATACATTTGACTACATCCAACCTATACTTAAACTAAGATCGGAATTGTATTCGACGCGGCCGCGCGGCCCGACCGCCGCTTACGCACTGCACGTGATCCAAAAAAATCATCATCATCAGTTGAAAGACGTCGACTGCTGCGCATAGGCCAAAAGGCAGGCCCGAAAAATAATAAAGGCCGATTGTTCAGGTGCGTGGCATAAGCACTTCTAAGTCCTATAAGTTAACGATAATTGCAGTGCAAGAGGGTTCAAAATGATCTATATCTTTAAATTAACATCCCTACTTTTGTGAAAGTGCAATAAACGATAGAGTTTTGAGACCATCATGGCTAGTACACGATGGCCACAAGTAACGGTTAATGGGAACGCGCATCTGTTACGCAGCGCAGTGTACGCGCGTTCTGATTGGCTGAGAGCGATTGAGGAGAAACGGACCGTGAGTCGACCAATCACAGTGCTCGATGCTCGAAATCTGCACTCGGCTTTACTGCAGTCCAAGTCTAAAAGGCGACTTTTTACTATGAACTTCCATAGCAAAAAGTCGCCTTTTGGACTAGGACGGCAGTTTAGTGAAAACAGTGTGATTGGCCAACTCACGGTCCGCACTTTTCCGCTCCATTCAGCTCCGAGTCAGTGGACTGGGTTATATGCCCTCCCTCGTCTATGAGAGTGGCATAATTTATTAATGATACATTTTTCACCAATATAAAAAAAAACCGTATCTCAGTACTGAATCGATACTGAGATACGAGCTTTACCATTAGAGATGAAGCACATAGTCGAGGGAAAGGGCACAACCCAAAAACTATATTATTTACTCTTAATCTGTTTCTATGTATTATTAAGAAAACCCGTATCTCAGTACTGAATCGATACTGAGATACGAGCTTTGTTGTAGATTGAGGGAAAAGGATGCAACCCAGACCCACAACTATACGTTTAATTTTATACTAGAATATGGATTAATAGTTATTTTATTGCACTGTCCAGATTTTGATTAAAAGCCGATAGGGACGCAGCTATCCGCTAAAAGAGATAGCGCGTTCATCTCTCTTTCTGACGAATAGTTGCGTTGCTATCGGTTAGCCGACAAAATTGACTCGTCTGGAACTATAATGTCAGTTGGCAACACTGCAGCCGGTGTTTTTGACAGGCGTCAAGATTTTATGGAATCATTGGTGGATTTTGACATCTGTCAAAAAGATCTTTGAGCAGTGGTGCCAGCAGTTGACATTTCTGAAAACCCTTATTGTGATTATTTTTCTAACTCTTATATCGGGATTAGAGAGATGTGAATACATATACCCATATAAAGAGTCGAAATGCGATAAAAATGATCAAGTTTTCATTGGAAGCTATTTCCAAAAATTACCACCCAAAATGACACCTTCCCAAAATATCAACTGATAGTGTCACATTTCCGTAGCAAAGCCGGAGTAAACATAGTTTACTTTTTCCTTGAGGTGCTTTATGTCTAGGTGCCCTAATCTGTATTAGGCAAGCCGGTGAGAATCGGTTACGACGTTTCACCATTGCACCACATAAAGATCAAATCAAGGCCTAATTCTAAATTATCCATACAATACAATCAGACTTATTAATTCTAAAAACGGACACTAGGAAATTAGATAAACAGGGGAGTCATTTCGAGAACTGGTCATTCCTGGGTTTGGCCAATATGCGTAACATCAAATAGTAGTTTTTATGTTATTTCACTTCATTGACATTTTCTGAAAGTATTTTTGCATCAAGTAAACATATAATATTGATAAACAAAATGGCGACTCAACATGGAGTCAAAATGTCACAAAGACTTGACCAGGCCGCGCGGCCGCGCCGCAACACACAATTCCGTCCTACATTTAATTTAAATTTATCTAACCGCCGAACAAACATCACATTCGTTACACAAAAATAATTAAAAAATAAATTACGATTTTTTTCTCATCATAACCATTCGTTTACATTTTTTATAACTCAAACATTCGACTTAAATTAAGAAAAGGTTAACCTTAACGCATCCTCACGCTGCCATTTTTAAAAAGATAGGCGAGTAATACTATTCGAGCGCGGGGCTTAGACGCTCACGTTTCAGGGTTGCCATCGCAAAAAGTTGTTAACCTTTTTCTTGTGTTGTGGCATTGCATGTTTTAGAATCGCCTGGTCTGGTTGAGGACCATCTGGCGGACGCTGAAGGTGGAGAGGCCGAGGCCAATGGCGGCTAGAGCGAGTGCTGATCTGGACATCATTTTCTCACGGCTCGCAGGCTGAAAAGAGGAAAAACAGAGTTTAATTATATAGTTTTGAGGTAGCAATGACAAGAGAAGCAGAATTGAGACGTTTTCAAGCAAAAAATACCACTGCCGCTTCTTAATAAGGATTTTTAACATAGCTGCCGTCCTATGACTAAAACTCGACTAACCTCTATGGAGTTGTACAGGAATTAGTCTAATTTTAGATATTGAACGGCTTAACTAGGACTTTATATTGTCAACTAAGGAAATGGTAACTTTTGCTGAAAACCGACACAGTAACGATTATTATCATTGTTAGAAGCGAAATAATTTTGAGAGGTGGTGATGTAAAAGGCACTCGGGATCCATGGACCGAATTGAGAACGAACGAGTCCATTATTAACATTTTCACGATCAGGCAATAAATTTAAAACTACCCCAGATACCAACAGCGTCCGCTAGGCGGGTTTGTGAGAATAATAATGCGGTACGAAAAAAACGGTTGACATCTTACGAGAGCCCGCTAGGCGGGCGCTTGGGTGTGAAAGTTAAGAGAACTTCAAAATCATCAAACATCTTTCATACAGTTGAAAGAGGACTCAATTTTTTAAGGATATTATGCGATCCAATAATCATTGCTGTAAGTAAGTGATTATTGTTTTAATTGTATTGTAAGTAAACATGTTCGTATGCCAAATTGGTACATCATGGTCATTGTACATATAATGCATTACTGTCACCTTTCTGTTACCTGTGATGACCTGATGACGAAATAAACGTATTCTATTCTATTCTATTGCCTCGTGAGAAGCATACTGTTCGACCTATGACTAAAACGTGGTTAACTGCTATGGACTTGTATAGAAATTAGACTCGTTTTAGGTAGAGGACGGCAGACTGGGCTAAGTTGAAAGACGAGGCGCCAGAGGACGAATTCCGACAAGGTTTGAAACCATGAATAATGCTTGTGGTACTATACAGAAAGCAGACCATATAATAGCCCTTGACCGCATTATGTGGAGGGACATTACAGTTGGTCACAATCCTTCGTATATTAGTCATCTTTCATAGATGCATTTTAATAACCGCTAGTGGAGTTTCACGTGTAGCTAGGGTTGCCATAGGTCCCGGTACGCTGGGACATGTCCCGGTTTGAAGCATGGGTGTCCCGGCGTCCTGGCCGATAAGTAAATTGTCCCGGTTTAAAAATCATAGTTATTTAGTAGGCGGCTGGACTTGGTAAATAATAATATACCTACAATAAACAGGACTAACTAGCTAGTTAGGCTTATCGTACGTGGATGGACGATTTAAGCGCTGACATTTCCCGTTCACTTTTTACGAATTTACGTCAACAGTGTCAACACATCTCGGGATCGCGGACTCTCGGCGTTGACAGAGCGAGAGCGCACTGGCACTGGCACACCATCAAGTTCCTTTTTTTCTACCTTTACTACTTTTTCTTTAAATGTTCCGTTCCGAGTCCCCACACTTATGGCAACCCTACGTGTAGCGCGTACAAACATAGTCTTCTTATAATTTTATTATACGTATGTAGGATTGATATTTGCGTGCCGTATGTTTGAATAAGTTATATTAAAGAACAGGATGACGTATCCCAGTGTATGCAGAGTGTAGGCAGACGACGTCAAAGAATAAAGACGTGTTGTAAATGAAAAGTACCAAGTCCTGTTATTTCCCTGCCCTATCCCCACATGTTAAGATAGATAGACAAAACTATTGTGTAATCAACTATCTAAAAGGCCGTTTGGGCCTATCGATAATTACATAGCTTCGTTACGCTGTCTCTGTGTGCGAAATATGTTTAACGCTGCCAGGTGTTATATAACGAATTTGGCAAACGGTAACATTTCTGAGGCATAGTAGTGTGCCTGATAGTGATAAGTTATTTGTTAACTACTAAATAATCAGAGTTTACCGCGTGAGCTTCCCACGTGATGATACAAACTTTCAATTGAATTGCTCAAAGGTTAACTAAAAGAGATCCCTTAATAAAAAGCAATTTTGGTCATAAACAACCAACGGTGTTGTTCTACTTGGCCGATGTAGGTGTGGTGTGGTGGTTTAAACTTGTAAAATTGTAACTCGTGAAAGTGGCCACTGAGCTCTTGGGGAAGATTCCAGGATATAGTGAACGCACAGTGGTCCTGATACGATATAATAGATATAAGATAATTGAAAATGACAATGCGTTCACAGCAGTCTTGTATACTACTAGGGTAACAAACAAGCGTACGGTCTGTCTGATAGTAAGCAGTCACTGTAGCCGAGGAACGCTCGCAACGTAAGGGACCGTGGTATTGAATAGAATAGAATAATTTATTTGCAGAAACACACACAATGGTAATAAAACAGTAAACATGAATTATAGATTATTGTGTGTACGCAAAAAGGTGTAAGCTCAGCATGTGCTGCAGACGGGGGGCCACAGCGCTGATTTTCAGCTTTAACCCTGTTGGTGACATCCGACCACTCAGACAGGATATCAGCAGCAGGATATTGCAGACCCTTTAAAACCCTATTCACTCCCCTCTTGAAGAACTTTTACTGTAGTCTCCTGAGAATACTGCGGCAGGAGCTCATTCCATATTCGGATAGTATGTGGTAGGAAATTCCTTCGGCACGCGACCATTTTGATTCCAACGTGTGTCCCTGCCGATGGCGAGTGGCCTATCTTATTCAACATACTTTAATCGAGTCTAGCAACTCACATGTCTTGGCAGCCACCCGGCGCCTGTATTTATAGACCGTCACATGACGAGTGGGACGCATTACAATGAGACGGTAAACAACATTTCTCGCTATGATATGGTGATACATTGTATGATTTGTGTGAGTGTGCGATTTTAGCGCCAGCGCCCGAAAAAGGGATTCCCTCTGCGCTTAGGCCTTTCGATATGAAACCAGGGAGTTGATTATGTTATGTACCTTTTGTGTAATGCTTGAAAATTGTGTCCCCCACCCCCCCTCTATCTTCTAAACCGTGTGTCAGAAAAATACAAAAAAAATAGCAAAGATAACGCTTAATTAATACTTTCAACGAAAATTATTAAATAAATAAATATTAGGGGACAATCTTACACAAATCGAACTAGCCCCATAGTAAGCTCAATAAGGCTTGTGTTATGGATACTAGACGACGATATATTTAATAGATACAAATACTTAAATACATAGAAAACATCCATGACTCAGGAACAAATATTCGTGCTCATCGCACAAATAAATGCCCTTACCGGGATTCGAACCCAGGACCTCGTGCTTCGTAGGCAGGGTCACTACCAACTAAGCTAAAGCGGTCGTCAATTATTTTCAACAAGATCGGATTAACCGTTTTTGAGTTATTGCCGATAAACTGCGCTTCTCAACAAAAGGACGTAATTGCTATGAAGATACGCTCTTTTGTTGTTGTAATTTTTTACATCGTATTTTTTGCCTTATAGTTATTTCCCTTATAGTTACGGCTATGGAACCCTACACTGAGCATGGTCCGAGATGCTCTTGGCCAGTTATTAATAGTATATTATACAACTAGGATGGTAAAACAAAGAAAGGCCGAGATCGCAGATGTTTGCGGCCCGAGCTGCAAGCGAGGGACGTAGATATGCGATCGGGGGCTTTCTTTATTACCTCCCGTGTTGTGTACATCATTTTATGTCTACACCTGGCTAGAAAGCCACTTTATGGCTAGGTGTGGCATAAATTAAATTTTCTATGTCCAGCTGTTCTTCTCTATAGGTTGATTTTCTCAACCAATTCTCATGAAATGTTTAAGAAAGTTCGATAACTATATAGATTTTTTGTCGAATCAGTTTTTAGAAATTTCAATTTATGGTTTAGTTTTAATGACGTCCCACAGAGCTACGTTGTAAATCTTAAATAAAATTCCCTACCGTAGCAACAAGACATGTTTTCAAAACTAGCAAACCATTCATTCACATGTATGACGCATGGCCCACGTGTTTGTATAGAATTTTGCACTTGTAGTACAATGTAGGCCGTGTATGACGTCTATTGATAATAAATAATAATAATAAATATTAGGGGACAATCTTACACAAATCGAACTAGCCCCATAGTAAGCTTAATAAGGCTTGTGTTATGGATACTAGACGACGATATATTTAATAGATACATACATACAAATACTTAAATACATAGAAAACATCCATGACTCAGGAACAAATATTCGTGCTCATCACACAAATAAATGCCCTTACCGGGATTCGAACCCAGGACCTCTTGCTTCATAGGCAGGGTCACTACCAACTAAGCTAAAGCGGTCGTCATTGACATCGATTGTCTATTGATAGGTACACTAACCTCAAAACGAAAGAAGCAACGAAATAGGCCACTTGATGACATACCAAATTACCTCTTTTTTATGAAAGTTAGCAGTTTACCAAAGTACCAGATACCAGGGCTCGGAACCGGTATTTTGCAATTATTTTATGTTTTTATGTAGGGCACAATGTTTTTAAGTAATGACTTCGTATTATTAGATTGCCAGTTTAAAAATGAAATGAAAGAACTGATAAAATACCGGGATTTTTGCATGGAGAAAATACCGGTTCCGACCCCTACCAGATATATACTGAGATAACTGAGATATAGTTATAATTATTACAAGGAGGCAGTTTCTTTAATAATTAATTACAGGGCGTTATCGCAAAAAATAAGCGCATTATCTTAATGGGTGAAAGATTCCTTACTACTTTCTTATTTATATTATATTGTCACAGTATTATTGCAGTAATTTGTCTTCCTACAAAAGGTACATCGCGCGCTTGAATGTGTGCGCGCCGTGTACGGACGCACTACGAGCAAAGATTTAAGAGGAAACAGTATTTGTATAATTAGGTATTTGTAAAATGTGTCGCTGTCCCGCACTGCCCGCCTCTCCCGCGCAGAGCGCGATAGAGACAAATGCAGCTTGGACCGAAAATACTTTTTAAAATTTCATGAAAACAACGTTTCGTAGTCCCCTGATTTCTTCCCCAAAACTTAACCTATTTAACTAATTTTTTCATTAAACATTAAAGAAAGGCTTTGGCCGTGTTCCTATGTTTTCTTTTTTTTAATAATCTAGTCAAATTTGTTTTCTGGATGTGTGAACACAGCGGAAAATCTGGCATTTTTTTTAGGTTTTTGAAGGTTAATATCTCTTTTGAGAATCAATGTATCGTAATAGGAAAACATAGGAACATATCAATAGTAGCCATAGATTTTTGGACAAAAAATTATTGCTCTACTGGCATTATCCAGGGAGGAAACAGGGGACTACGTTTGTATGGAAAAACTGCCCTCCTGTTTCCTCTTAAGAATGCTGTGTGGACTCACATAGACGTGCTATCGCGCGTCTGTGTGAATACGTGTCGCGCTTTCCTAAACGACCGAAGTTGGACTACTTGTTCGTCTTTATACTTTGATATTGTGTTGCGTTGCAGATGAACGTTCCTATTGGCTGTTACTAGGGTTGCCAGATGGTCGGGATTCTTCCGAATTTTCGTATGTCCTCCCGGCTCCCGATAAAGAAGAAAATCTCCCGAAAAACGGCTTCGTTTTAAAAAACTTAGTCCGATCCACTCAATGTGGTCCGGCCAGCAAAAATTGCTGCTCTTTCAGGCTAAAAAAAACTCGCGTCGAGCGCGCGGGGCATCTCCCGACCAAAGTCTCAAAATCCCGAAATATTGTTTTTTTTTCTCCCGATAATAAGTCATTCAGTCTAGCTGTTACACGTAAATATTACGTATTTTTATCAATCTTATCGTAGAGGTCCCCTCGGTAACCATGACAAACTTACTAAATATAAAAATTTCGAAGTGAGACAACTATTCTTCAAGATATAGGGCGCCGCCAGTATCAATGAGACAGATAAGTCTATCTTATCAAAGTATTTCATATTTAAGTATACGTTGTAACAAATTGCAAAACAGTGTAATCAATTGAATTGCAAAAAATCATTGTGTTCTGTTGTTGGACTTTTGTGACACAGTTATAAAGGTCACTGACTGCTGAGGGACCGATAACTTTTCTAAACAAAAGAATACCGACTTCAAACATTCTCTCTATCGCATATAGAGAATGCCATACCCGGTCAAAATGGTCAAATATGAAACCCGGGTATTACCCGACTCTAAATAAAGTCAGTTACCCCGGTTTTCGGTTACCCGACCCGGATTACCTACAATAGGGATGACGACTGGGTTAAAACTATATTTTATAATTCTATTTATTTCGTCAGTTAGATTATGGAAAAATATGGGACACGTATTTTTTGGTTTATCAAAATATTAAAGATCGACAAAGTTATATTGATCCGAGATTTGAAAATCTGATAATAATGGTGTAATTATTTGTTCGAAAACCACCAAATGAAATGGAAAATGTATGTTTTCCATAAATAAAATTACCCTTTTGGCGTCAAACGCCAAGCGAAAAATGTTACACGCTCCGTTCTCATACAAATCGACGAATTATTTCCTTATATCTCGATATATTTCTACGATTGCTACACATTCTTCGATACACATTCCTAAGGTGGTTTTCCACCGGCAGGGCGAGACGAGACGAGACGAGGATTGAATTGAAATTTGTATGAAGTTCTCGCGCATCGCGCGACTTGATGTGATACATCAATTCAATCCTCGTCTCGTCTCGCCCTGCCGGTGAAAAACCACCTTTACACTGATATCGTCTCGTTTCGCATTCAATGATACATGATACAATGTTGAACATTTCAATGACCTCTAAGTACACTGTATACATGTTTCTGACGTATCGTATCAGTTCCGTGATGCTCACGCCCGAGTAGCACGGGTCACTTCGATAGCCTATAAGCGAAGTTATGGCTTCGCGATAATGTCGCTACAGAAGCATATTACGGCCATTCTCACGAAGTATGTCTGCACTCTGCGGTCACCTAATTACCACGACGCTGTTTTCATACTAAATGTATGGAGACGCGGTAATTAGACGCAGACTTCGTGAGAATGGCCGATTAGATTACTTTTACCCTGCGAAAATGCGAAATCGTAATGCATTTGTATTCGGTTACAATTTAAGAAATTACTCGATTTACCTTTGCAAAAAGGCCTGGGGTCACCAAGAAGAATGTTTAGTATCTTCAGAAGGCCGATTTTTAAATGAAAATGATCCCGCGGCCAGTTTCTTAGTAACTTACGGTACTTAAAGTCGGCGGTCCGGGTTCGGACCGCGGCCCGCCATTTGGTGATCCCTCGAAGGATCCCTAAAGGAGCATTTAGTTTTAAATTCAGGGTTCTAAGTTTTTATAATCATGATTCGACGACACGTTTCGCTCTGTGGGAGTGCCACCCCACCGCCTACCAAGCTAGAGGGGTTCAAATCCTGGTAAGGGCAAATATTTGTGTGATGAGCACGAGTATTTGTTCCCGAGTCTTGGATGTTTTCTATCTATTTAAGGATGTATTTATCTATATAAGTATGTATATCGTCGTCTAGTACCCATAGTACAAGCATTGCTTAGTTTGGGACTAGCTCGATTTGTGTACGATTGTCCCCCGATAATAATTTTATTTATACCTAATGTACGAAACTTGCGGAATACGTATATGTACGATAAGCCGCCGAATTCCTACTTTATCTTAAAGATAAAGAAATCAGTGTGATATCAGCACTTTCTCATGTCTGCGATGTTGCTAGAGGGGCTTATCATTGACATAATATGACTGAAAAATTGTTTAGCAATGACTTGTGACATCACTTGGGTTAGAAGATTGACCAGTTTAGACATAATATTATTTTAAACTCAACTAGCGACCCGCCCCGGCTTCGCAAGGTGTTTCTCTATTATATTATGCATGTATTATACATATAAACCTTCGTCTTCAATTACTCTACCTATTAAAAAAAACCGCATCAAAATCCGTTGCGTAGTTTTAAAGCATACATAGGGACAGAGAAAGCGACTTTGTTTTATACTATGTAGTGATTTCGTGCCACCAACGATTTTAATATGACCCTATATATTACTTTACTCTTTGAATATGACAATAATTAAAAATAAGCCACCATGATGCATGATATTTCATGCTAAACTGCATACTTTCTGAACGTTTTGACACTTCATAAAAAGAAGCTGATTTGAACTGTCATCAAATAGCCTAGTAATTATTTGTTTTTCACTAAAAACATGAACCAAACATAGAGTGCGTCTACAATAACTTTGCAGAGCGGAACATGGCAACACCTCCGTTTAAAAGTTAAATATCTATGAAAAAGTGACATTTCAATGTAGGTGTTGCCATGTTCCGGACTGGAAAGTTATCGCAGTCGCACTCTAGTTAGCTTTGTTTACATATTTGGTTATTTTTGATTCGATCTGGCACCATTTGACACCCAAAAGTCAAGATCATTTGGAAGCATCGCACCCAGTTTTTCATCTAAAGTCAACATCCAGATAATCCAAAAATATATAAATAATAAATAAATAAATAAATTTTTTATTTCATAAACACACGAGAATATAACAGTGTATAATTGTCCAGCAGACCCCGAACTAGGCTGAGCCTGTATCTCGGGGTCTTGGAGTGCACTATCCAATATCGGTTTAACAATGCGTAGGTTTCTTATAAAAATAGTTTGTTAATTCATAAACTAGATTTGTTAACAACTTAACTTTTTGAATTTTTAACATTTGCAATATTTGCATGGAGTGGTGACATACTAAGTAAACAAAATAGTGAAATTTACAAATAGGCAGAGCAAAATATCACAATGTGTGTGTGTGTGTGTGTGTGTGTGTGTGTGTGTGTGTGTGTGGGGGGGGGGGGTATGAAATTGCGATAAAGCGTTAAGGGCGAGCACGTAAGAGGGACTCAGTCTCATTATAAGTTAAGAACAAAAGCCACTTTCTCACCATCTCTTTAACCTTACTTGTTGTGCAGTTTTGCATGTCGAGCAACTGGCAGATGTTATTATAAATGCGCAGATGCATATGAGCTGGTGCACGCTGAGCAAATCTGGATCTGGTCTGTGGAAGGGGGACTCTGAAAGTGCGTTTGGCCAGAAGTTGAGGGTAACATTGCCAGTTGGACACAATACCGTGAGCTCGTGTGGCTGCTTTTAAAACGTAGAGCCTCCTAACACTCAGATATTTAGAGTCTCGGTAAAGAGCATTAGTGGGATGGCGAAAGGGCTTCTTAAGCATCACCTTGATGACTGCACGCTGCGCTCGCTCCACCTGCAGCATTGTGGTTTTAGCAGCGCTGCCCCAGATTGCAAGACAGTACTGTATATTTGATTGGCACAATGCATGGTAAACAAGACGCAGTACATGGCTGGATGCGCAGTCGCGGAGCTTCTTCATGACGTAAATACATTTCCTAATTCTATTTGAAAGAGCAGAAATGTAATATTTAAACGATAAGTTATTGTCAATGATTAGGCCGAGATATTTCAATTTATCAGCTCTGGCTATTGTACCACACGAACAGGTGGTTGATTGGTTCGGCGCGACTGACGACTGACAATGGCTGGAGTGAATTTTGAGATATCTGTTATGTCGATCAGTTGAAGCAGCTGTTTTAGAAAAGGCGAGGAAGTTGGACTTGTCGACATTTAGCGTAAGCAAATTTTTATCCAGCCAAGATCTTATCACAGACAACCCACGCTCTGCCAAACGAAATACCTCTTCCCATGTCTTTGCATGAAACAATATCGCAGTATCGTCTGCATAACAAATGATATCTGCTTTATGCAATTTGAGTCTTAAGATATCGTTGATGTAAAGCAGAAAAAGGGTTGGTCCAAGGATACTTCCCTGCGGAATTCCAAAGCCGATTGGTAATTGGTCACTGCAGTAGTTACCTACTCTCACTGTTTGATTTCTATCGGTCAGATAGCTGCGGAACCACTGGAGAGTCAGCCCTCTAGCTCCTGAAACTTCCAGTTTTTTAAGCAGGATTTCAGATGAGACCGTATCAAAGGCTTTAGCAAGGTCAAGAAATACTCCAATACATTTATCGCCTCCATCAAGAAAACTGGCTATTTTGTTAGACAAATAAATGACTGCATCCTCGGTTGACTTGCCTTTTCTAAAACCAAACTGGCTATCGGAGAGAAGATTGTTACTTTCTAAAAATGCCAATAGGCGGGTATTAACAATCTTTTCCAGTATTTTGGAGAATACACTAAGAAGGGATATAGGGCGGTAATTACTGGGGTTGATTTTGGAACCACTTTTATATATGGGAGAAACCTGTGCCAACTTCCACTGGCTCGGAAAAATACCAGACGACAAGCTCAAATTACAGATATGAGTAAGCGGCACTGATATGATATCTTTAATCTCTTTGATGAACTCCATGATGATATCCAGTTTTTATTTAAAAATACTTTCTCTTAATGTATAATAATGCGTGTTTTTGTTCTGTCTATCTGGCATGGCGCCATTTAGAATGTCCTTCACTCTAAAATAGAATTTAAACGGCTTGATAAACTATTTCCGAAATTCTTTCTATTTGGGAAACTTGGCAACGGTTGCCATATTTGCGGTATGTTATTGTTGGTATATGGAGCGGGGGCTGTCAAGTCAAATAGTGCAAATGAGTCACGGAATTAAGAATTCCTTCGCACTTTTGTATGGTAATTGAGTACTTTGCCGTCAGTGTCCTCCCAGTCCCATCCACTCAGGGTGGGCCGGCTAGCGACCTGGTTCGACCCCAGGGAGCGCCGCAGCCGACCACCCGGTCATACGATCGCTATGCCCAATAAGGGTTGCGAGTTAGACAGTCCTAAAAAACCGTCAGTTTCGTCAATTATAATTTGAACCTGTTCTCAGGGTCGGATTTGTCTTTAATGCCGCCCCATCAGCGTTGGGTTGACCACGTTGCAGCTACCGGCCCCTGGCCAAACGACCTGGTTCGACTCCAGGCGTTCAGGCCCCCACCTAGTCCAACTCTATCGAGGTGGACCGGGACAAGGCGACCTGGTTCGACCCGAGGTGCCCCCGACACCCGCCCAGTCCGATTCACTCGGGGTGGTCCGGCTAGCGACCTGGACCCCAGGGAACGCCACGGCCGACAACCCGGTCATACTATCGCGAGTTACTCAGCTTTAAAAAAAAACCGGCCCCACTCGCGGCCTCCAAAGGACTTTCCCCGCCCGTTCAAGCTCCGAATGTGACCGGTTAGCCTCTAATGCAGGGGTTCCCAATTTTTTTCAGCCCGTTCGTGGCGCACTTACAAGTTTAGTACTCCGTCACGGCGTCCTACCCTAGTTCGCCCCGCGAATATTTGTGGTTTTAGATAATTAGAGGATCGACTCACGGCGCCCCTCTTTACTTTCAACGGCGCACCAGGGCGCCGCGGCGCACACCTTGGGAACCCCTGCCCTAATGTTCCGGCGCTGCGTCACAAAATAAGTATTAGTAGTATTAGTACTACATAAGACAGTGCAGAAGCTTCATTCTCTAACAAAACTGTCGTTCGGGTCCGACCACTAGACGGAACGCACCAGGTCCGACCGTCTCTTTCTATCGCATAACGCGTACTCTTTCTGGTCGCTGGCTAAAGCCACCTACAAGGCCACGTTGGGAATTAGAGGAGTAAATCACTCCTGGCTGCGTAGTACGAGTCATCATCATCATGAATCATCGTCATCATCAGCCCACTTCCGTCCACGGCTGGACATAGGCTTCTCCGATGACATTGTTTCCAACCGCTGCCAGCTACCTTACGTATATCATCGCTCCACCTAGCTGGAGGGCGTCCTACACTACGTTTGCCTAGCCGTGGTCTCCACTCCAGAACACGCCTTACCCAAAGGTTGTCGGTTCCGCGTGGTACGAGTGATGACAGTTAATCGCCTGTCAAAATATGTCGGTACACTCGTCGCTTCGATTTTGACGGATTCTTCCCGCGCTTCTTCTCACGAGGACACCCGAAGCGGCAAAAGAAAAGAGCAGAATCAGACTTGTAAAAGAGCCCTTGAAGGCCTACTTGCCGAAATAAATTACTTTATTTTGTTTTTATTTATGTCCTTGACTTTGGGGTTTAATTTTGCCCGGTATGTGGCGTTTCGCGGGCGTGTCAAGAAAAACGTGTCTCTAAATCCATCAGTGACGTGAGACGCTGCGCACTTTGCGGGGCAGTCAAGGACGTTAAAATAAATAGCCGGACAGTGCACCGCTAGCAAGGATAGTATAGTCAAATTAGGCGATTTTTTACAAAAGTGCGGAAGTAATTAAAAACAGTCATGGAAACTTTTCTAAATTATTTTGTGTGGCTTGAAAATCACCTCCTATATAACCCATAGCAAATTCACCCACCGGAAGGGGGTGAAATGGGGTGAAAATCTTTAAATATTCGTAACTTCGTGGGGATAATAGAAACAGTCGGTGCAATTTGACATACACTTTAAACCGTTATGATCTACATTCGCACCAAGTATTTTCTTAATCCGACTTACGGAACATACTAAAAAAAATGATTAAAAAAAAAATCTTATCTATTTTATTGCGGCTCCGGGGAAAATGGAACAGTCGGTGCAAGTTGGCAGAATTATCACAAAAATGGTCCAAATATATTACCAGGTTTGCACCTGGGTGCGTCACACGGAAAGCCCTTTTCCAAATTTTCTTATCCCTCTACTTCGGGGGAAATTTGAACAGTCGTGCAAATTTTACTATAATATCTATTATGAATTTACTACATTCGCCGGTTAAGAAAAAAAGAAATTTCTTAGCGGAAGTACATAATACAAGTTTAGCAAAATTACGGTACGGAATGGCGCGTCGGCGCGCGAGGGGGGTGGAGTGGAGCGGAGCAGCCTCTCCTCGCCGCTAACCATTCCGTACTGTTTTTGCCAGATCCAGTAAGATTTTTTTTTTCTTTAACCGGCGAATGTATGAATTCATAATAGATGGGCGAATATTTAAGAGGGTCAATGTCTCGCTATGGTAATCCAGACTACTAAAGAATTCCAAAGCCGAAGTATTTTATTTCGTTACTTAGATAAGTAAGGCAGTTGATGCAAAAACCGCTTTAAGCTTGAATCACCCAAAAAAAAGATAAATATTGAGAAAATTGTGTCTAAAATGGCAATAATAGGCGTGTCCCATTCCCATTTCTTCCAATTTTTGATGTTATAAAAAAATAACTATAAGGAATGTTTTAAGTGCTGCACATCAGTATTACACTTAATTAAAATAAATAAAGATTGTTTTTCATCAAAAACATTTTCAAAAAGTAGCACTTCACCCCGCACCTCGGGCGATCGGCAAACTTCGGAGATGATACACGTCGCGAGATTCGAGTAGTATTTAATTTTGATTCTCCAAAGTTTGTCATCATTATGGTCTTTCTCATTTTTCACCGTATCTTCATAATTTATTTACAGCGGAGTATTATTGTATAACCATATCAAAGTACACATGGGACTAACACTATTTAGTGCAATCTTGTCTTGTTATAATATACCTAATTATTTTGTAAAGCCGCATTTTCTAGAATTTGTCATTATTGGCAACATTATTTTCGGCAACATTGTCAGATACCACAATGACGCGTGTTGCTAATAATGACAATGTGTTAGGCGTATAATGACGATTGTTACCAATAATGATTTTAGTATATGAATTCCTAGATAATAGACGTGTATTTTATAGTTTCGAACATGTGAGTGAGTGACTGAGAGTGATTGAATAATGATGAAGAAAAAATGAATCATATTTAATATTATCAAACCGCGATAAGAATACGATTCCGAAGTACCGTTTGTACAAAAGTACATACAATAAATAAATATAATTATAAGTCAAATTGTAATATCTTCTTAATTTAAGTGCAGTGCAGACACTTATAGATACAGTGTAACCTGGATAACTGGGACCTCAAGGGACCCGCAAATTTGTCTCACTTAAAGAGTACATTCCGCTTACCCAGTCTCAGATCCAGGTATAAATAAATATCTGTCTCATTTACAGAGGGTTCTATTAATAGAAGGTAAGAATAGAGGTTATTTCAGTTATAGAGGTGTGACTACTAAATAAAATAAACAATATCTATGTATGTATACACATGTAAAATCGAAGACGCTGCTAACTGACCACTTGTCACCCTTATTACAATGTATTAAGGTCTACTGATGGTCACTTAACTGTCTTCGTTTGTACATGAGTTGTTTAGTATCAGAAGGTAGGAAGGTATTAAAAATAATATAATGAAACATGTTTTTTATAAACGACACAGATTTCATCGCGTATCGGCGTAAAGGATAGGTATTAACTTATTTTTTCACGCAGTGATAAAGATTTAAGCCCTCTTTTCTGCATATTTCAATTTAATTTAAACCTTCGTTTCAGCATTCATCATTTATCAATTACCTAAACATCCGGACTATAGAAAAAACAAACTAAAACTTGAGGTAATTTAGGCACAATTACCACGTGCGCAATTCGTGGGTAGGCTAAAAACTAGTAAACAAAACGGAAATTTATCTGCAATATATTCCGAGTCGGAGAGAAAATAAAAATGTCGTCTCAGTTACAGAGGTCAATACCTATAAAATTCAAAGAAATCCCAATTATAGAGGTAAATAAGACGATAAAATCGAATGAACTAGGTAATCCCAGATATAGAGGTCTGTTGTGTCCCACTAACAGAGGTCATTTTTATGTCGTCTCACTTACAGAGGTAAATAAAACGATAAAATCGAAAGAACTAATCTTAGGCATAGAGGTCTGTTGTGTCCCACTAACAGAGGTAATTCAGTGATTTAGGTGCCGGGACCTCAGCATGAGTTCCAGCTATGGAGGTTTCTCACTTATCCAGGTCCCAGTTATCCAGGTTTCACTGTAATACATTTAGAACTTACTTCTTGGTAAATGCTGTGTGTGTATGTGTGTGTGTGTGTTTTAATAAATATATATTATAGTCGACAGTATTTGACAAATCTCTCATTATTTTCCACATCATTTTCATGTTATACAATTGTGACCGAACGTATTTAGCACACTAATTATCTATTTTATTTTCTTTATGCCAGGTGATGATACAGATAGCACTGAAGACGATAGTGTTATGAGGGAATAATGTTTTATGTTGAATTATTACATTTTTTCTATTTTATTTAAGTAGGTGATCTAATTAATGATTTTTTTCCAAGTTTTAGAACTTTTTTGTACTGAAATAAATAAGTATTTTCATTTACATGCACACAACCATTGACAATGTCATTTCAAATATTAATTCAAAAACGACATATGTGCTCAATCGTATTATAAGCGCGGTTTAATAATAGTAAACTATTAGCTATGTTTTTTTACTTTTTGACTGAAACAGGTATGTAATGTATTCCTGGGGCTTTTTGGAATACCAAAGCCTGGTTGTGGTGTAATATGTTCAAAACTCGGCTACTTGCACATAAAAATTATAATTCTTAGAGTTCCAAATAACCCTACGAGATAATCAGTATTGTCGTAACTGTTTAAGTAAAGAATAAATTTACAATATTGTCTTCGGTTTCTGCGATAATCACTCATTGTAATAAAACAACTCAAACGAATTAAAACGCGTATATTACTACATTGTTAAAGTCCCCTTTTAAAGGGGACTTAAAAAATGTAGCACATAAATAAGTAACCATAAAATGTATGAAAATATAAATTTTGTACTTATACTAAATTGACCGCTATAACAAAGTGACCGTATGGACACTATGTTGTATGGGTCAACTTGAAATTTTAGGAAGTTACGACAAATTTTAATCATCTCGTAACTTTTTTATTTGAAGTGTTAATGGTGTATTTAGTGTACTTACGACAAAATGTCCCTTAAGAAATTTGAAATTTCCAGTGCCGATGTATTCGAATTTTATTTTTGTCGTCCACATCATAAACCATATAAAAAAACACTTAAATCAATATACATCAGACCTAATTCTCAGGTAAAAATCATTGTTGGCAACGAGCCGTCATTATTTTCTGCAAAAACGTCATTATTATCATAAAGAGTCATTATCAGCAACACCATTTTAAACAAAAAAGTAAATATAATGAAAATTAATGGGTTTTGTTCCGTGCCTTTATGATAAAACGTTATGTTTTTCATGTATGTATCTGGCTTAATAAAGACGCTCTGTCGCGGGGTTTGTAAAAAAGACTTTTTTTTTTGGTCAAGAATAATGTTTTGAGGAGAACTGCCCAGATATTATAGTAAAATAGAACCGATAATGATATTTACATCAATATTTTACTATTTTTCTATAAAACTGTACATTGAATATTACAAAAAATAATTCTTCATGCCTGATTTATCAGAAAATGATACCACACTCGAGGTATAATAGATAGCTATTATAGATATTAGATATACATAATAGAGATAGTTGATCGTGCGCGAGTTCGCTGCGATAGCCCCTTCCCGCGCCCTGCCCCTGCCTCACACTCGCCTCGTGTCGCCCCATGCGTGCGGGAGCTAAACATCCAGGTTTATTATTCTGTACTTCCGGTAAGAAATTTCTTTTTTTCTTTTGCGGCGAATGTAGTAAACATATAATAGATATCATAGTAAAATTTGCACGACTGTGAAAATTTGCCCCGAAGTACAATTTACAAATAAATGTAAAAGAGATGATCCGTAATTCGCGGAGGCGTGCAAAATTAATTCTTAGGTGTTTATAATACCTATAGAAGCCTTATGTAAGTTTGCACCGAGTGTGTAAATTTCCCCCGAGCCGCAAACTAAAAAAAACAAATTCGCAGTGTTCCCTACTATGTACGTAGTTTAAAATTAAAACCCATATTGCACTAAGACGTCTCTATACGTAGATAAACTTACAACAAGTACTTTTTCATCAAATCCAAATTTACGGCCCTTCAAACTTTATACCTAATTTTTAAAAGACTTCCGTATATTCCAGAAACGGTGCAAACTAGTGATAACCTTCTATACATGCCATCTAACGATTCCACAAGAATCCACGACTGTTCGACTTAGTTCAACACTTAATGGTAATTTGCCCGTACTAGGAACTGAAATATCAATAGTCCGCCGGCTAACTTAACGCTGGTTGGTCAGGTCAATGTGTGCGCGCTGCGGGTAGTAGGAAAAAACTAGTTGATGTGTACGTGCGGCTCGTAAGTACAAGCAGCCGGCCGACTAAAAATGCTTCAGTTCTCTGATGGCGACGCTCCGTCCGGCTATTTAAAGGTCCTTGGGGGCCGTTAAATAAACGGCAATTTATAATAATAAGCCCTAGTAAATTTTGCAGGGGCCCAACGGAGGGCAAGTCACCGTCTGTAAGCGCCATCGTAACCACGAGACACTTTCCCCTTTTTCAAGGATGCCACGCGACTGTTGCAGAGTGTTCAATCATTGTGACGTCACAGACGGATGGTCAGACAGGCGTGCCTTACCCTGCTCTTATTTTTCATCCATCGTAGTCATTATTTTTGTCACTTGACAACAGAATAAAATATTGAAACCATTGATATGCGTTAAAAAGCCGACAGGACTAGGTAAATGGCAAATGCCCCTAATGTAATATGAGCGTTTTCCAAAAAAAATACCGGGGTAGCTACTTTCTCAAAATATGGACTTTTGAGGTTTTTCTGGCTCAGAATCGTTAGTACATTCGAACCCTATACCTACGTAAAAAAAGTGTGCCAAAATTTGTATGGGATTTTTGTCTTTCCACTACGTCACGTTCATACAAACACTATGCAAAATGGTGACGTAATGGAAAAAAAAAATTGGGACACTTTTTTTTACGTATAAGGTTCGAAAGTACTAACGATTCTGACCCAAAAAAACCTCACAAGTCCATATTTTGAAAGAGTAGCTAGCCCGATTTTTTTTGGAAAACGCTCATATGCATTATGGTAGGCAAAAAAATAAGTTCTTCCACCACAAGTCTCCCTTTATTTGATAGGACTTAAAAATCCCTTCTGCAAAGTTTGAGCGAAATCTGACAATATTTAGAGGTAGCACGATTTTTTTTGAGTAAAACATAAAGCAGAGGGGCGTTTCAAGTCAAATCGAATAAAGGGAACCTAGTGGAGAGAGAGATAGAAAGAGAGAGAGAGAGAGATAAATTTAGGCATATGAATGAGGAATGGCGGATAGCTATCGAAGTGTAGGGTCGATGTTAGTGATATGGATACGGAGGTGGGACCCTTCAGGCACAGAGTCATCTTCGTGACATTGACTTTGGAGCCTAATTTTGGCCGTCATGCGTTCCGCGAGCGTGTCTACAAACAACGTGTCGCTAAATCCGTCTCCAGTGACGTGACACTGCGCAGTTTGCTACAAATCAACGAGCGTGGCTGATAACAATGTGGCAGAGATTTATTACACTTTCAGTTTTTTTTTTAAGAATTTAAGAGGCGTTTAGACGCTCAGAGAGAAGAAAATTCTTCTTATAATAACTACCTACAATGAACACCGGGATATTTACCATATGTGCGTGACGATGGCACTGTTGCAACTGCCGAAATATCGGGAACTTATAAAAACAAACATACATACATGTACATGCTAAATATCCTGGTCTTAATTGTAGTTATTATGTGAATTAATGATCATTCAGTTAACTTATAATTCCTCTTTCTTTCAGTCTGATACGCTTATTGATATACGCTATTTTTGAGCAATTAAAAAAAACGTTCCAAGTTCGTTGGTATTTTTTTTTTTAATAATTTCATGTTTATTTAAGCAAATTGCAAGTGGCCCTTATAGTAAGTACAACGTGAATTTGCTAAAGTAGATTCAATGTTTGAAGTTTGTTCTTGTTTCAATAAAGTTTTTATCTCATTAGTTCCCAGGAAACCGGAAGTCGTGTACACTAGTACAGTCGTATGCAGAAAGCGATTTGCTCAAGGTTTTTCCCGTTAGCATTGCCCCAAGAGTACTTACTAGTTGTATTACACTTCCTAAAGTACTATTTATAGCTTATGAATGAGTCTGCTAATCTGTTACGGCTAGGGGTTGCCATTTATCACGCGAGCCTCGAAATTCGAATGCGGCCGTCCAAAAAATCATTATGTCATTAATGAACGTGCCCGTTAAGTATGCTTTACATTTCTTTAATTAGTCAAAAATTCTTCTTATATGAAAATTTTACAAACAATTCTGGACAAATGATGTGTATTAATAGTAATAATTGAATTATGATACGACAAGTACCGTTCGTTACCTGCCTACAATTAAGATGTTCAATACGCCAAGGTGTCATTTTTAGGAAAAATTTAAACTTTTAATTACCTTGGCGGATAGAGGATCCCAGTTCAAATATTAGTGTGATGAGTACGAGTATTTTTTTCGCGATTCATGGATGCTTTCTATATATTTAAAAAAGTGGTATGAACTGCATAAAAATAACATACTACGCAATATGGGCCAAAGTCTCCCTACTAAGAGGTAGCGTGACGCACAGACAAGTCAATTGCGCCATTGAACTTGAAAACAAAACTGTCATCAATCACAATGAGCGTTATCAATTGCTGTGTCCACAGTCCATCGGCATCGGGCTGCTTACAAAATAAACACTAAAGCCACAGTATATTAAAAGTAATTGTTCTCCCTACAAAAGGTCCATCGCGCGGCTTGTATGTGTGCGCGCCGTGTACGGACGCACTACAAGCAAAATTTGCGGTAGTACATTGCACCGTCTGCGCCTCGATCTTGAAAAGGTATGGCGCGCTCCTAAACTAGGGTACGCAGTACCGATAGCGTTTCGGAGAACCAGGATTTTCGGTACTGGCCGATAATAGAACCGGGACGTCCCGGTACATTCGGGACGGGTTTTCAAAGACTGTCGATACTTCAGTCCGATGATATTCATTTTATAATAAAGACAACTACACATTGCTTTAAAATCACATTTATGAAAATATAATTTAATTAATAATCACTATATTATGGACCAGTACGTCTAGCATAACTGGCCGCGACTTCGTTTCTCGCGCGACAGAGCATCACCTGTCACTGTCACACTATATTGAGTGGAAAGAGATAGGTAGCATTTGTCGCGCGATAAAGAGTCGCGTGTCACAGTTGTGCTAGAGGTACAGTGCGGCAGACGGGGATGACACGCCTGATGACGTCAGAGCTTGGTTACCACGCTGTTATTGAATTTGGGAATACCCGAACGTCAGTTTTGTAGAAAGAGAAACTTCTGTAGGTACGCAGGACTATCTGGGGGCGGGGCCCCCGCCAAGTCGGGCAAAACAAAGGCACGGCCGTACCATCCTTTTTTCGAAGCCATTCAGGCCATTTTCAACTTCTTGTAATTTTGTGCTGGCTAAACCTAGAACCCAGATTTTCAGGGATTTAATATGACTTCGATATATTCTCAATAACATTTTTTTTTTTATAAATAAATATTAGGGGACAATCTTACACAAATCGAACTAGCCCCATAGTAAGCTCAATAAGGCTTGTGTTATGGATACTAGACGACGATATATTTAATAGATACATACATACAAATACTTATATACATAGAAAACATCCATGACTCAGGAACAAATATTCGTGCTCATCACACAAATAAATGCCCTTACCGGGATTCGAACCCAGGACCTCTTGCTTCATAGGCAGGGTCACTACCAACCAACTAAGCTAAAGCGGTCGTCAACATTCAATTTGAACTTGTAGTTTAAGAACTGCACGTCAAAGTTCCTTAGTTTTGTCACTGACTCACTCACTATTGATTGATCATCAAAATTCTAAGGTACTTCTAGCAGACCCACAAGCTCCAAATTTTAAACACGATTAGTTTTTAGCCTATCAAGTCATACAAAACCTAAAAAATATCGCAATTTCAGTCACCTTTCAAAGATATACGAACTGCATAAGTAACCGTGGAGGAACACATTTTATAGTTCTCAACTTCTCAAATAAAGAAACTTCCAAGAGTAAATAATAGGCAAGTCGGTGGAAATCATGGATTCTGTGGACACCCCCCCCCCGGTACTGACTTGGTTTAACATTACATCTCAATACTTTTTTGCTGTAGAAGAACTGCGTTGCGAGACATTTTTTGCTATGCATTTTTGTCACGTAATGTTTTTGATGGGATTACTTATTCTGTGTCCCCGGGTTCAAATCCTGGTGAGCGCAAATATTTGCTTGATGAATACCACTATTTGATGGCTGACTCTGAGTATGAACTGAATGTATTTCGCCTATTGTTAATGATGTAAATATAGACATTGGAGTTGCGCATTAATATCGTCGTCGTCGTTATCTGCAATTGATATCCTCCTATCAGTATCTTTACATGCACGTTGATAAAGCGTTGCACTTGTTGCCTTTTCGCCGATTTTTTTTTTCAGATGTTTGAAATGAAATGAAATAATTTATTTCTGTAAGTAGGCCTCAAGGGCTCTTTCACATGTCTAATTCTTTCTTTTGGCGCTTCGGCAAATGCCGTTCTGGAGAGAAGAAGCGCCGGAAGAAACTCACCAGTTTCTCTTTTAAAATAAACATTGAGCATTACAATAATTGTGAAAATGCCATTTTAATATATAATACAATTCATCAAACAAGTGCTTAACTAATAGATATACATTTCAATAAACATAAAACTAAATTTTTTAGAGATGTAAAGGGTCTCTAGGCGTCAAAACAAGATAAATTAAAAAGAAATATGGAAAATAGAGAGACAAACACTAAAATTATTGGAGATGTAAGGGGTCTCCGTTGTCAAAACATGTTTAGGAGGTGTAAAGGGTCTCCAAACGTCAAATTACAAAATTCATTTTCCAACTCAAGATTTTCACTGAAACCCTATTTTTTTCGGAGCTTCCATAAAACAAATCGAACCTAACCTACTGCATTCTATTAAACCAAAAGAAAATACACTGAGATTTACACGATGCACGCAGTACCTAAGTGTATATGAAGTTCGTATGTAACTTTTGACGTTTTTCTCTAGGACGTTATAAGATACAAGTTTTTTTCAAATTAGGGCCGATACAGACGGACTGCAACCCAACTGCAACTCCCTACGATTTGTATGGGAACTGCATCATAACTGCGCAGTCGGCGTGCAGTTGTCATGCAGTTCCCATACAAATCGTAGGGAGTTGCAGTTGGGTTGCAGTCCGTCTGTATCGGCCCTTAGTGACGATATCGCCGCTATACTTACTCAACCGCGTATCTACTCGAATAGTTTCATAGGAAAATCGCACTTTTCTACTCGTAACACAGGTGCGTTTTCTATCAAACTATTCGAGTAGATACGTGGTCGAGTAAGTATAGCGACGATATAGGGAACGTGCACGAACTATAGGTGGCAGCACTAAACGACAAAAGAGACACGGGTGGACGATAAAGGAAACTATCACCTCTGTCAAATCAAGCTGTCAATGTCAAATATAGTAAGTCGTAGCTACACTTGACGTTAATCGTCCTTCATCGTGATAAATTAACGGCGTTTTCGTTAATGTGGCCCCAGTATGAGAGGGTACATGATTTACATTGGCGGCACCAGTTGGCAGCACCTTCGTCGTGCACGTTCCCTATAGGGCATATTTTTGAGCATTTGTGCACCAGTGGCGTGGCGTAAAAGAAATCCTTGGGCGAGTCGGTGCAGATTTGGCGTACATTTTCCTTAAGAGGAAACAGAAAGGTGGAGAGAATTGAAAATTAGGTATTTGTAAAATGTGTCGCTGCTGTCCCGCACTGCCCGCCTCTCCCGCGCAGAGCGCGATAGAGACAACTGCAGCTTGGACCGAAAATACCTTTTAAAATTTCATGAAAACGTTTCGTAGTCCCCTGATTTCTTCCCCAAAACCTAACCTATTTAACTAATTTTTTCATTAAACATTAAAAAAGGCTTTGGCCGTGTTCCTATGTTTTCCTTTTTTTTAATAATCTAGTCAAATTTGTTTTCTGGATGTGTGAACACAGCGGAAAATCTGGCATTTTTTTAGGTTTTTTAGAATCAATTTATCGTAAAAAGGAAAACATAGGAACATATCAATAGTAGCCATAGATTTTTGGACAAAAAATTATTGCTCTACTGGCATTATCCAGGGAGGAAACAGGGGACTACGTTTGTATGGAAAAACTGCCCTCCTGTTTCCTCTTAAGAGCTGTAGAATAAGGTGGTCAAATGCCTGATATTAGGCAAGCCGGTAGGAATCGAGTTCTTTAGACGCCACGGTACTGGTATGCACCTATATTTTTACACTTGTAGATGTACATAAGTAATATATCACCAGGCACCTGACAATAGACACATTCATAAGTGCTCGCGAATCTTTAGACGGGGCCTCAAGGTGAGCCGGCCGGCATTTCAGATTATAATTAGTACGCATTTAAACTGGTGAGTACTGGTTATTTCCCCGTTGAAATAATATGGAGATAATTACATATGCTTCATTTCGCTAAAGTAGCTTTTGCACGAAACTTAAGAAGCGTCTGGCAAGATTGTACCTCTAGCATAAGGCACTGTTCTCACGGCCGACGAGTAACCGAGTAAAATTGGGCGAGTAACAGTTCATTGCGGACTGACCAGGCACAGTGTGATCAAGCGACCTTTCCAGATCCGCAATGTAATGCTACTCGCCCATCTTTACTCGCTTACTCGCCGGCGTGATTCTGTCTGGCCTGGAGTAGCTCACACCGCGATCTCGCCGCGCGGCTACTAGTGTCAGTCAAATGGTAATTTATTTCAATTCAATAGAGCCCATAAGTGTCAAGATATCTTACTTTGTTCCGATAAGATCCACAACGTACGAAAGTTTTCGTTAAAAACTGTTTTCATTCTTTTTTTGTTGATAAAATTGCATGTAGTTCCATCCCCATTTGTTTGTGCATTTTATCCAGGAACACCCTGTATTATAAGTAGGTAATGTAATAGGTTAAGTTATAAACCTGTTAAACCAGAATGACACAAAAATCAAAGTGGATGGTAAGATTGAGAGCACTTGCTGGGTGCTCCGGTGGACGAGTGGTTAAGTCGCTGGGCCGGAAATCCAGAGGTAACGGGTTCGATTCCCGGTCTGGACACAGGTGAGTGCCATTTAATTTTTCTATGTACTTTGATTTCTTGTATCTATATACAGGTTGAATTTTAAATCGTGAACCGTTATATTTTTTTTTGAAGTCTATACATAGTTAACAATAACTTACAATGCTTTTAAACCTTTTATTATTTATTTTTTTTTAAAAAAGAACCTTAATTGTCACCCTACATTCATGTTTCGTACTTGTCATGAAAATTTCAACATTAGATATCCATCCTCCCAATATTGAAGTTGGCTGGATAGAATTTTGGCACGTATTGTCAATAAATGTCAACATCGTCGACATTGTCAACATAAGTAGGTATTTAAAAATCGTATTTACTCATAAAATAATTCAGTTTTATTACGATTAATGGTAATAAACGCCTCCACCGTTTTGTTAATAATTAATTAAGCGGGTCTTTAATTGTAATTAACACTAGTGCTCTGTATTAGTCTTAAGTAGCTTTACCGGTAAACGTGGTTACGATTCACGATTTAAAATTTACCCTGTATATGTAATAGGTTGCCAATCAGAGTTGTGAACACTACCTACGCAAGGCTAAAAAAATGTAATAGGTATGTTATGTACAGATAACGAATTAAGTACTTTTATCAGGTTAAAGTGCCTATGCCTATTGACGCGTGCTATCGTAATGCGAATAACTGGACGTTTCGCTATTTATATGATTATATGTGAACTATATGACGCGAGTGATTATAAATATATCCGTATAGGTATGCAATTAAAGCTATGAAATGTCTGCGAGCCTACTAGTGCAATAAGACAGTGAGCGGTCAAGCGATATGACCTGTCATTTCGTATATTAAGAGCAATGCCTAAAGAGATTTTTACTGAGGTCAAATTTACTGGTGTTTTACGAGCTGGTCTATCAGCCCTTTTCGTATGTACGTTGGTTTAAGGGACACCCTGTATATGTTTGTATGTTTTTATTTGTAAGTAACAATTTAGCCTTTAAAAAATCGCCGTACTGCTAGGGGCTCGTTCAGAAAGCATGTGATCAAATTTGGCCTATTTTTGACCCTGATGATATTTGGCGATTGTAACGCTACCCCCAGACCCTCCCCCCCCCCCCCCCCTCTTCCAAGATCATGTGTCATTTTTTGTAAGTATTATGAGCCAGGTACAAATACGCCTAGAAAAAAATACACGTGATGTCTTCTCGGACCCCCCTTCCCATCGTGATAATTAGTGATATTTTTCTGACCCCCCATAGACGATCAGATGATTTCTGGACGAGCCCTAGAGCTGTACAGAATAGAAGTTAGCCGAGTTATATAAATAGGACCAAGGACCATTAAAACATGAGGACTGTCATTCTCCATACAAAAAGCTGTTCCCTGATATTTACAACGCCATCTATGTATAAGCTTGGTATAAGAATTATATTATTTACAATTATTCAACTTTGAAACCGTGACACAGTATTTAAATGTTAGAATTTATTTATTATTATCTGTTAACGAACTAATTGTTACTGTACTGTGTT
Organism: Eudemis profundana; assembly: GCA_947034925.1. Lineage (NCBI taxonomy): Eukaryota > Metazoa > Arthropoda > Insecta > Lepidoptera > Tortricidae > Eudemis > Eudemis profundana. The sequence goes on along the minus strand of OX344820.1, from coordinate 11,497,157 downwards.
TCTTTGTTCAATTATAACATCGTTAAATGCTTAGTTTTTTAGCGCCATCTAGTTTTTGCCTGGATATCCTCTTGCGGTCGGGGCACGATCCAAAGTATGGAGAATGACAGTCCTCTTGTTTTAATGGACATTGATAGGACGATAGTATTGTAGTACTACAATAGCGTGTGCAGTTTACCGTATGTCACGTTTTTGCGGTCGCGTGCGCGATGCACCGACGGCAACGTGATTTAATGGGCTTACTGTAAGCCTTGCCTACGGAAGCGAAGATTACATGCAGATTCTATTTATGCTTGTGGGCTTATCAGTGGATGCTATTTTAGTACATACTGTGTGTCCGCATGGAATTTGCATAGCAATTATCCAAAAATCAATCGATATCGAGAATCTCGGCGCGAATTTGGCCGAGATTAGCCAAGACCGAGATCTCTGTTGGACCTCACTGGGAGATACACACAAGACAAACATAACATAAATAAAATAAAGATTCAAATTAATTAAGAACCTCCTTTTGTGAAGTTGTTTACCGTCAAATCCTCCAACAATATTACAGAAATATAAAAAAAAACCTGCAATTTGTATGCTTAGGGTGGGTTGCACCATCTAACTTTTACTATGACTTCGGTCATAGTAAAAGTTAGATGGTGCAACTAGGGAATGCAAACCGGTTAACCGGTTAACCGAAAAACCGGTTAACCATCTGTATTTGGCAACGGTTAATAACCGGTTATCGAGCCCAGAAACCGGTTTTTAACCGAAAAGTAAAAAACTGTAGTAAATTGACAAAAAATCTGTAATTTTACCGTATTCCTTTCCGATTACTCATTTGTTTTACTCTGCGAGTTCAGAAACATTTAAAAATCAATCACATTGGTACTTTTACTATGTTCCTTTAAGTTTTTCTGCAGATTGAAGCGATTTGAACATTACACACATTACTTTTATTAATTAACAAACTCTCATCATCTTACTTTTTCCTTTATGTTTTTTCTTCTTACCTGTAGTTTTTTTTTATTAGTAAGTGGAGTTTTCTATAGTCAACAGTCAAGTCAGCCTGATTCAATCAATTATAGTTAATAGTCTACATCTTTTCCTTGTGTCCCTTTGAGGTCTTAACGTCTGATTCGTAACGGGTTCGCCAAATTAAGATTTTTTTTATATAATTCCAAACATACTTTATTTATAAACACCACCATAGGAAACACCAGAGTCACAAATGATTTATACAAAAATTTGATACTTTGTGGCAAAGCCTGCGTAAAATTGATTCCCTACGCAACCTGTTAACCTATATTACTTACACCATTTCTGAAAGAAAATTTCTTCTTTTTGTCTATAATATGATGGGAATGTAGGAGTGTCTGCAAATATATGGTGTAGCAGGTACTTTAGCAAAGTGATGTTCGCAACCGAGTGTTGGTTACCATTCGATAAAGCAATATTACGTCAATAATACCATACCTACCACTAATATTATTGATGTGTGTGACAATATTTGGAGGTTTAGATGTTCGGATGTTTCTTATTTGATAACGCAGTATCAACTGAATGGATTGAGATGAAATTTGGCATGGAAGTAGACTAAGTCCTGGATAAGGATACTTTATATCCTGGTAAGGATTTCCCTTGATATAATAACGGGAATAACGCAGGTGAAACTACGGGTAAAAGCTAACAAAAATGGCTCACAGTTTTAGTTAAATAATACGCTTTTCCAGCATTGATTTGACCGTAGTTGGGGTTGAGCCACGATGATAAAGAGCAAGAGAAAATTGAACTTAAAGACTTGATCCAACGAAGTCTAGCAGTATTGACATATTGAACAGTATTGGGTTCTGTGGCCAAGGGAGTCGTCATCTATGAGAACACGTGTTACACATGTACCCACCTCGATGCAAATACTTTACAGCTTTGACGATCGAGCGAGAATAGACGGTGTTAAATTAAAAAAAAACCTATTAAACCAGAATGATACAAAAGTCAAACTAGAGTGCAAAATTGCAGGCACTTGCTGGGTGCCCTGGTGGTCGAAGACCAGAGGCACTAGGTTAGATTCCTGGTCAGGACCATAGGAGAGCGCCATTTAATTTTTAAATGTATTTTGATTTCTTCGATTTTACGAGTATGTAACACAAAAATGTGGTGTAATTTATCCGCATTAAAAAACTAATAAAAAAAACATCATGTTCATTTCATATTGTAAATCTAGGTAGTAAATCCGTTTCAAAACAGGCCTTACTTTTTATTTTCCGTCTGGCCAAATTATCACGATATACTGTCAGTAAAGTTCCCATTATTATTGTTTGTTATTTAAGTTGATTTTGTTTAATAATCGACTAAGCAATATTTTAAAGTAGTTCTTATTATCATACACTCACAAAAACGACAAAAATGGATGAAAATAAATTAACCGGTTATTAACCGGTTAACCGGTTTTTTCGGCATCACATCGGTTAATAACCGGTTAAAAAATTTGGCCGGTTATTGCATTCCCTAGGTGCAACCCACCCTTAGAGGAGGTGTGGTAGCACAGTGAGAGAGTGACAAATACAAAAATTGTGCCTAGCTAGAAGTAATGTGATGTAAGATACTTTATCCTTCTGTAATAAAATAAGTTAGTATTATAATTCCGAATCCAACATCCCGTTTCACAAAAAAAATATGGTCATGTTACCTATGTATGACCCATTCCCATCCGCTACATTTTCTATATCATAGGTTCCCAAACTTTTTGACTTGCCGCACACTTAGACATGATAAAACCTTTCAGCGCCCCCCACAATAGAAAAACCATATTTGCTGATGCAGCTTGGAAAACCCCTGCCCGCGTAAAACAACTCCTGATAGTATCAATGCCAGGAATAGTTTTTTTTTCAAAAGTGATAGCTCCCTATTTCTGCCTAGGCCTACAAGGGCCCGGCAAGCCTAGAGACCCCAGCGGTGCACTCTTTATATCGATGCAACAATGTATATGATTCTAATTGCAGAACAACAACTTAGCACCATATCAATACCTTTAGACTCAAAGGGCGTAAATGCCATTAGCACCTACGGCGTTTACGCCCTTTGAGTCTAAACATATAGATATACGTTGTTGTCGTTGATATAAGCCCAAAAGCATGGCTTGCCGTTTCAATACCAAGTGCCTAGGGGCCCTGGATCTCTTAATCCCGGCCTGACCAGTAAGTGGCACCAATCGTTTTTATCATGGAACTAAGCACTTTTAATTTCAAGGATTTAACTGTGAAAATCCTGGCTTCTGCGGCTCTAAGACCACCTTATGCCTACTTTTTATTTTTAAATAATTGATGTACAATAACAAGTAAAGTTTTGTATTGTATTTCTTGCTAACTACAACCTCAAGTAACAATAAGAAGTTCAAGAAGATATTGAGGTTTTTATTGATCCTAAGTATCTAAGTATGAGTAAGACACTCTAATGACAACAACTTAATTGCTTAACTCATTAAATCATACCTAATAATCACCACGCCTCAATATTTTGCAAAGATATGTTCATTTGCTAAAAATGAATGAACAAGACACCAAGATTTGCATAAAAAGTGCACTTACCTGCGAATATGTGAGTCGAAGGGCGTACTGGGCAATTTGAGTCGTTTTCATTGTCTAAACCAGTGTGTGCTGAAAAAAACAAACACTTTCATAAAACACCATCGTCCTTAAAATGCACCCTTACATAACCTATATGCAACTAATATTTTCTCACTAAAAACTTCAATTTTAAACTCATATCAACACCAGGATTTGACTCTTTAACGATTTACAATTGAAACGATTTTTTCGACACTATTTGAAATAAAATATATTAATCTTCATTTACGTACTTGCACCCGCTCGATTCCGCGAATGAAAGAAAATTGTAGAAGAAACCAGTCAGTTCGTTTGCGAGGTTTTGACAGATTGATGACATTTGATAGTAGTGTTACCAGTAGCAGTAGCACAATTTCCTCACCAGTTTCGAGTATTGATTTTATAACACGGAGAATTGCGGAATAGAATTACAAAGTTACCATGGATCTTAAAATAAATAGCCGGACAGAGGCTCACCAACAAAGAACTGAAGCCATTTCTAATGCGCCGGCTGCTTGTACTTACGAGCCGCACGCACACATCAACTAGTTTTTTCCTATTGCGAGCAGCACACACAGATAGGTAGCCGGCCGATTAGACATGCTTCAGTTGTTTGTTAGTGATGCACCGTCCGGCTATTTATTTGAAGGTCCTTGAAAGTTACCGATTCTTTTCTACTGTCTCTACTGGTTTAGTTTTGTGTAAATATTCAGTTTAAGTGATTCTATATAAAAAAAGCATATCATGTATACCAAAATGTATTGCTTTTGATGTGGAAGTCAAAGTCAGATGAATATTTTGTCATTATTTAGGAATAAAACCAATTAGTTCCCTAAGCTAAGTACATTTGAAACTGCACTTATATAAAACAATGCAGTTTTTTTACTATTTTGAAGACTTTTTCCTCATAAAGAGGGTAATGTTATAAAATGGTAACATTATTTTGCAATACTACCAACATAACAGAGAAAAGCTGTTCTAGCTACATTGAAAACAGCTGGTTATTGTTTTAAGAATAAGATTAAAAATAAAATACAAATGAAATGACATAAATCCATCATAAAACATTAAAAACTGTTTTTTTTTTACAATCTACAAAATACTATTAAGGATTTTGGACTAACCAGTTTAAAACAGTGATAAACTGTGGGTACTTTAAAATTCAATCTGCTCTTTCAGCAACATTTTTTACAGCCAACGGGTGGAAGTCATGAGTCACGACTAAATGTATTGAAAAACGGGCATTGATGAGTGCAAAGTTTTTTTCATGTCCCGCGCTAAAGGCTACTAGCAGATAGCTAAAGGCTACTAGCAGGGTCAATTACAAAAAATATGAACAGTGGAAACCTTGTTTGTTCTGACATTGTAGGAAGAAAGGCCAAAAGTTTTTTTTTCGGGACGGGTGATATTGGGCACTGAAATCTGATGAGATATGGCTGGAAGTTCTACTTCTATCACGTTCTATTATGCCTTGGTTTTAGAAAACTTCGATAGAGTGATATCAGTCGTGCCATCTGTTGGCGATCACAAGTAAGTCGTGTTTCTAGTACCTCACACTGAATGTCGCTAGTGGGTGTGTGGTTGTACACGTACAGTCAGCAGTACAATTTACTATTACGAGACGCGTTATCGGTGTCCAGGGCATCTACAATAGGGCTTCCAAATACCGGACCATTCGCAATCCCGGTATTAAGCTGAGGAAGTGCGGACGGGTGGCACAGACAAGCGCGCGGGAGAGAGAGTGGTGCGTCACGCAATTGGTGCGTGCTACTAGGGCATGCCCTAGTGCGTGCGACCGCGACATCTTCTCTTTCTCTCACTCTTTTTTCACTCAAAAAGTTTCAAAATCGCGCCTTGGCAAAAAAAATACTACGGTGTTCCGTAAGCCTCTAGGCCGTTCCTTCCGTCCAACGTTTAGTCTGCCCCAGATTGAACTCCTTCTGATTAAAGGGCCGAGATTCTTGTTGATGCCTAAAAACTTCCCTTTTACATTTTAACGCATAATTTCTTAATCGTTAGTATAATCTCCGAAAAACAAATTATTTTGTAATTCAGAATAGCATACGCTCACCCGAATTATAACTTATCGAAATATGTGGGCTATGAATATAAAAAAAACATATTTTTGGTAACGCAGTGGACACATTGATTTAATATTAAATCAATGAGTGGACACTAAATTGGAGGCGAAGTGGGGACTGGTAACGCAGTGGTAATTTGAGTAAGAAATGAGACTGGTTTGTCCGAGCCTACAGGGAAATAGTCAAAAATGCGACCAGTACGTCTAGCATAACTGGCCGCGACTTCGTTTCTTTCGCGACAGAGAATCACCTGTCACTGTCATACGATATTGAGTGGAAAGAGATAGGTTGCATTTGTCGCGCGAGAAAGAGTCGCGTGCCACAGTTGTGCTAGAGGTACAGAAAAGTCAGAGCGGTTCAAACGCTGGTAGAACTACTCATTTACTGGAGGCACTGATATCAAGGAATAGATTAAAGTTTTTTTCCTAGTTTTTTTTTTTTTTTTTTTTTTATTGCTATAGACTGGCAAACAGGCAGACGGCCCACCTGATGGAAAGCGGTCACCGCCGCCTATAGACATTTGCAACACTAGATGCATTGCCAATGCGTTGCCGGTCTCGAAGAAATTTGATGACACCCTTTTTAAAAAATCCCATATTGTAGCCATATTGTCGTTTATTTATGTTATTTTATTTTATTTCATTTGTTCATGGAGAACCAACAGCCTTAAAAACTAAACAACAATTAAAGTAGTAGTAGAGTTATATGTAATAATGGTGTTTTTGGTTACAAAATAAATGTATCTTCTTCTTCTTCTTCTTCAAAGTATAAAGACGGATAAGTAGTCCAACTTCGGCCGTTTAGGAGCGCGCGACACGTATTCACACAGACGCGCGATAGCACGTGTTAGTGCGATCCATACTGGAGCATTCTTAAAAGTTTGCTTGTAGTGCGTTCGTTCACGGCGCGCACATTCAAGCGCGCGATGTACCTTTTATAGGAGGAAAAATTGCTGCTATGTGCTGATATGTCGTGTCGCATGCTAGGCATACCTGCCGTATTGTGCTAGTCGTGCTAGCATGACGTAAAACTGTTTAATTTAGTAGCTATCACAATCCCAGGCACAGGTATTCGTGATCTCGGCCCACATCCTTATCAGATACCGAGAGCAAACTACACGTGTACACAAGATACGAGGCGTCTAATGCCAGGACGCCTCTCAAGCCTAACTAGACCATGAGTGTTGATATAAAGACATAACTATCATATCAAATAAGATTCTGTCAAAAAATATGTTTTTAAAACAAGCTTTCATTGCCGACTATACCTTTTTGTATGATAGAATCAGAAATGATTAAATCAGAAACAGGAATACGCATATTGAAATAATTAGTTAAAAGAAAAAAATCCAAATCGGTCTAGCCGTTTTCAATCAAATAGCCGTAATCGGGGAACAAACCTACATGAAAATTGCTCTTTGTTTTGAAGTCGGTTAAGACTGGAAACTTATTTCTATTAAGAAATGCACGAGAAACTAAGAAGAATACCCAAATCGCTATACGTGTGCCTATGACATTTGAAGAGTTCCCTCGATTTCTCTAAGATCCCATCATCAGATCCTGATTTGGTTGCAATGGGACCACCTCGGAGGTATACCCTCTAAAACAAAAAAAGAATTTTCCAAATAGGTTCTGCCGTCTTCAGGTAATTGGGGGAGAAACCTAGACACAAATTTACTCTTTTTTTTGAAGTCGGTTAACACTAGAAACTTGTAGCTAATAAGAGATGGACGAGAAATTACGAAAAATACCGAAATCGCTATATGTGTGCCTATAATATTTGAAGAGTTCCCTCGATTTCTTCAAGATTCCATCATCAGATCCTTATTTGGTTGCAATGGGACCACCTCGGAAGTCTACCCTTTCAAACAAAAAAAGAATTTTCCAAATCGGTCCACCCGTCTTCAAGTAATCGGTGAACAAACACACAAAAAAAAACATACAGACGAATTAAGAACCGTCCTTCTTTTGGAAGTCGGTTAAAAACGGGTCAGTCACGTTATACATATAAAACGAGACAACCATTCGACATGTTTCGGGAGCATTCGGCATCCCCTTAATCATGAGTAGTAGAGTCAGACTACGCTAAGTCTACAGAGGTCGAAAAAAGGTTTTATTGCAAAAAAAAGACATGGTAACATTACAAGCAAGATGATTAATTAGTCTTGAGTTGATACCTACTTGGCAAATATCTTTGTTTAATAAGTATATAATGTGTATATACCTACTGAAATAAATATTCGGGACAGACTTGCACAAATTGATCTACTTCCAACCAAACTAAGCAATGCTTGTATACATGACATACATGTACATATTTAAATATAATGTTTAAATACATTGAAATTATCTAAGACCCTCTAACAAATCGCTTAGCTTGGTTGAAACTAGATCGATGTGTGCAAGATTTACCCAGATATATTTTAATAGCTAGGTATCTAGACACATTTTGTAATAAACGGAAGAATTATTGCCAAGCACCAAGATTAAATAATCCTCTTGCTGTAGTTTCCGCATGTTGCCATATATATTTTTTAATAAAACCTTTTTTTGACCTCTGCAAACTTAGCGTAGTCCGACTATATTCGCGAACGCTGCCCGAAGACTAGGTACATCCCCCACACTAGGGAATGCAATTACCGGGAAAATTTTGAAACCGGTAATTTACCGACTTCGGTAGTTCAAAACCGGTAAACCGGTAAATTACCGGTATTGGTGATTTGAAGTAAAAAGCTGCGAAAATGTTGTTTAATTTAAGATTTCTGTATGATAACCATCCATAAACTAAAAGAAATCAAGCCAGGTGCGAGTTGGATTCGCACACGAAGGGTTCCGCGCCATTGTCGAGCAAAAATACGCCAAAAAATACACTCATTTATCCCCCTTTTCCATATATGAATATGTGTTTGTGGAAGCACTTCGAAGCCCAAGTAAACGAGGCTTTGGATGACATCGTTTCTAAAAGAGAAAAGAACCGTAAAAGATCCACATGGATTACTGAAAAAACGTGGAACCTAGTCCAACACAGGAAAGACATGAAAGCCAAAAGCCTCCAAGATCCTAAGAGGATGAAGGAATATTCCAGTCTATCAAAAGTGATCCAGAAGGAATGCCGTAGAGACAAAAACAACTTCATCATGGACATCTGTCGCGAGGTTGAGTCTCACGCCATGAAGATGCAAACATCAGATCTCTTCAAGAAAGCCCAGCTGCTCAGCAAAAAGTTTAAGCCCAAATCTTGGGTCATAGAAAACTCCGATGGGCAACTTTTGCACGAACTTGACAAAATTGCAGAGCGCTGGCGTGAATATTGTGAGCAGCTGTATGAGAAGTCTTCAACAATAATCGAACCCTGAATGGTTTGGAATCTCATGGACCTGGAACCTGGTATTCTTAAGTCCGAGATAGTGGCAGTAATTGATCGTCTTAAAACTAAGATGGCCCCAGGACAGGATAATACCCCGTCCGAAATTCTCAAGGCCCTAGGTGACAGGGGAATTGACCTTTTGCACAAGATCTGCAACCACATTAGGCACAAAGGCAAGTGGCCGAAAAACTGGACCCAATCAGTAATCATCCCGCTGCACAAAAAAGGTTCGACTAAAAAGAGCGATAACTACCGTACCCTTGCTCTGATCTCCCATGCCAGTAAAGTCCTACTTCACGTGATGAACAGCAGGATCCGTCATTATCTAGACTGGCAAATCCCGCAAGAGCAAGCGGGTTTTGTGAAGGGTAAAGGTAGGTACTAGGGAGCAAATACTGAATATCAGACAAATTGTGGAAAAATGTTACTAGTTCGACACGCCAGTCATCATGTACTTCGTCGACTAAGTACAGTAAGGCTTTTGACTGTATCGACTGGGGCTGTTTATGGGAGGTTCTGACGGATTTGGGTGTACCTCGACACCTCACAGCACTACTTCAGTCGCAATATTACAACAGCCAGGGAATAGTGAGCCACACCCCGCGTCTACAACATCTCCCGAAACAAGTCGAGTGGATGTCTCGTCTTTTGTATAGGTAACGTGAGTGATCCATTTTTATTTCAATACTGACCCCCTCCCCCCTATCTAATATTTAATACGTAAGAATCTTAATGAAAAATGATTTTACGTTTCGGCTGTTTTAATTTTTATTTTTCAAAGAATCATTTTTGTAGGGACGTTTATTTGTAGATACTATTTTTAATTTTTTAGTAAAATACATATACGCAACCGAGCACACGCCTACGCTCTCGCGCAGATTTGCGCGCTTTTTCAAAAGTTAAGATTAGTTTGCGCATTTTTATGATTTTACGTAAGAACGATCAAAATTCCCTCCCACCCCCCTATAAGAAAAAATAAGACATGGTTGACCCCCCTCCCCCCCTAAATCGTCACGTAATAAATGAATCCATCCCAATCGTAGAAAAGTTACGAGGACATCGCCTAGCGTGGTATGGGCATGTGATGCAGAGGGATGTTAGTCATGTGACAAGACGAGTGTTAGGTATGAATGTGGAAGGTTCTGGAAGAAGAGGTAGACCAAGGAAGAGGTGGATGGATTGTGCGAGAAATGATATGGCTAAGAAGGATGTAAACGCTGAGATGACGGGTGATAGAGAGGTATGGAAGAAGAAGACATGCTGCGCCGACCGTAAATGAATGGGACAAGGGCAAGCGAATGATGACCTTTATGTATGATCGCAAAGTGCATGTCAAAAGCAATGAAATGAACTCAAACACGCTTGGCTTATCTTAAGTAGGTACCTAATTTAGATGATCCTCACACCACCTTTCGACTCCTTCATCAGACTCCAGTTCCATTGTAGGTACCATATTATAGAATCACAGAAATATATTGAGATAGAAGGAAATAGTTCGTCGATTTGTATGGGAACCAAGCGTGTAACGTTGTTCGCCTGGTTTTTGACGCCAAAAGCACGGTATACGGTAGTTTTTGTTCCGATAAAAGGTACATCGGGAGCGCGAATGTGTGCGCGCCGTGTACGGACGCACCACAGGCAAGTATCGCCGCGTGCTTAGTCAGGGCTGAGCTATCGTCGCAAGCGGTCGAACGTTCAAAATGTCTGCGGACGAAGCAAAGTACAGAAGACGTATATACTGCAGTGTGTTCGGATGTTTGAAGAATAATGCGCAAAATCCAGAATTGTCATATTTCTGCATTCCTAAGGATCCCGAAAGGTATGTATTTTATAAGTACCTATATAAATGTTATATTTTAAGTTGTTTATAGAATGTTTGATAGTTTTGTGATCAAACTATACCAATTAAATAGAGTAGATAATTATTTTGTTTGACAGTGATGAGTAAAATTAACAGATTTTTTAAACGTGTACTAATTAAATAGTAGTTGATTCTATTGATACATAAAATGCCTTAAACACGAGAGTGGTTTTATGAAACGAGCCGAAATATCGTTGCGTTACTTACATGTACACATACCAATACTAATTTATTTAAACTATTATACTTAATAACATTAACATCAGATGTGTGCGATCAGATACTTTCATATTGAAATAAGTAACTTTTACTAGGTTGACCTCGAACGATTGTTCGTTCGATCGAGGTCAACCTAATAAAAGTTACGTTCGTAGTAAGTAGGTATTTTACAGAACCGACGAGCGGCAGCCCTGTGCCTTAGGCACGCTCTGGTGTCGCGCGCTCCTAAACGGCGAAGACGAACTACTTGGTTGTCTTTATACTTTGCCAAAAGTGTAATTTAGTGATGGAAAACATACATTTTCCATTTCATTTGGTGGCATATGAACAATTAAGTATACCTAGGTGCCATTATTATCAGATTTTCAAATTTGATAATAATATTGACGGAAACTGAAGATAACGGCGTGCAACGGCGTACCAAGAGTATACAACTATTAAATATTTAAAAAGTTGTTAAAATAGTACACTAGTAGTAATAACCCTAGTTGTGTAATGTACTATTTTTAGCTTTCGGAGGTGTTACTTTTTTTAAAGGAGGCCGAAGTGGGAGGTCGGAAATGTAAATTCGGGCTATTATAGCAAGTGGGGTATCAAATGAAAGGGTTTAATTTGTAGATTCCAAAACCTACTATTTACGTTATGTCAAAAAATTGCTTAACAAAATAGAAACTTAAGGAAATTCTAACATAAGTTTTAAAAGCTCCGCACTGATCAGTGCCTAAGCATACGAAGGGTTAATCCGACACGTTCGAATAACGCCCACGCGATTGGGCCGCCGGTAGAGTCTGTGCGGAAAGAGAATAGGCGTGGCGAAAAACGGAACTAACCTAACCAGTATGGCATTTTTTTTGCAAATACGGTAGAAAAGCATTACAGCCCCCCCCCCCCCCATTTAAATCCTATTCTCTTTCCGCACAGACTCTACCAGCGCTATGACCATTTTCCTTTTCGTCGTTACGTAATTAGACCCCTGAAGGGTCGCCATACTTCGTACAAATGACCGGAAATTTTATGTCACTATCTCTCGGTTTAAGAGTTACTTTCGCATTTTTAAAGTACCTATTGTTATAATTTTCATGTCATATAGTACCTTAAAAATAAAATAAAAAATCATTTTAGAAGTCTGGAATAGTTTAGATATATTAATCAATTAACTGATTGAAGTATATAGTTGTGGGCTATTTTTTTGGTATTGGAATACATGAGCAGATTGATATTTGACACGACAGTTTTTAATGAAAATTAATTAAAGTACCTAACCATTCATTGCTTTTAAACTACAACAATCTTGAACTCGGTAACGTCGCAAGAATTATCCAGACTCGCCGTGGGTGGATCATACGAAAAATAAGCCTACATTAATTTCATCTGGCCTCTTAACTGACGTACTGTAACCAAACTGTAACTAAAACGCTACTCAAACGAGTCCACGAATTTGTAACAGCTACACTTACATACCTTCCCATTCTTACCCGAGGAACTCTAAAAAGCTCTAAATGGTGGAACTACGACTACCAACGTTGTACCATACATGTTTAACACGTTAAAATGCTTTGACATACAATTTTAAACCTAAAATTTAAGTAACAACGGTAGCTTTAAGAAATTGAAACGGTATCACTTATGATACGCCGTGAGCGGGTGTTAAGACTACTAAGGCTGATTTTCCCATAACGCACGCAAACGATAAGAAAATATGAATAACACAGGTGTGACGTAACAGGTGACCACGTATATAACAACGGAGAACTAACAGAGTCCCGCCATTTTACCAAAGACGCCATCACGCGCGTACAATTTTAAAACTTTTAAAAGTAATTATTGTCATATCAGTGTGAATTAAACGTTGAAATTAATTTCATAATTAATTGTTATTTTTGACTCGGTTTCAAATACGTTTTTGGAGATATTACGTAAGTACAGATTAAAAGTGTGTCAGTTGAGCTAATGAATCGTCATATTGAGGCGGCAGTTTTTTATATAATTGATTGTAGCTGATAAAGTTGAGATAATTATTTTTTTATCTTTAATTGTTTGATAATTCAATTTTCCCGTGTGCTGTGATTGGTCACATGATGGGATAAATTAAAGAAGTACCGACTTGACTAGCGAGATAGACATGTGATTCAAGATGGCGGACTTTTTCAGTTTTGAATGCTGAAAACAGCTTCAGTGGTAAGAATTTTCCTTTTCAATTCGAGTTTTATTTTATTACCAATTCTTTTTACATTATTAATTGTTATTTAGCAAACGATTTTATAGACATTTATGGAGTTTTAGGCAAATAGACGATCTTGTTTGAAGTAGTGCGTATTTTCTCATATTTTAAAAAAGTTTACCTTTTTGTCATATTTTAAAAAGGTTTTTGTAGTACTTGTTCAAAATCTATGTTCATTTTAGTTGAATTTACTGAAAAGTATCGCTAAGGAAGGTTTTTTTTTGGAAATTTCCATTTAAAGTCTTAACCAAATATGTACGTAAGTTAATTTGTCCCGGGGTCACATTGTACGTATAAATAAAAACTTAATCTAAGATTACGGTGCAGTAAACTCTATTTGATATCGCTTATCAGTTCCCGTTCTATTTACTTTGTTAAGTGCCTCTTAAGCATGGTTATTTTCTTTCGAGGTTATGTTCGAGGCAACTTTAAATAGTACTTTTTGATATTAAGTGTGAGAAATATGTTATCTCTCATGAGCCCCGAGGTGTTTTGGCTCGAGTCGCCAGGCGAGGGACAAGACTCGGGACGGCAGGAAACGACACTTCTGCACTTTTATCAAACGACGTTTTTTAATACATTTTTGTGAAGAAATGACAATGAAACTAAAACCACCACCACCAGCTAAATCAAAAGAAAGTTATAGTTTATAGTTGATTTTTTTGCAAATAATAGTATATGTATTACACACAGGCCAGTAAAGTAAGAAATGTACTCAGATCACATGTAAGTGTCGGCTGAGGCGAAGCCGAGGACGACAAACATGTGATCTGAGGCTTTCTTATTTACTGGCCAAGGTTTGTATAGTTACTATGTTTCTGTTCGACGGAGCCAAAAAGCGGCATCTTCGTTTAGCGTAGCGGCCGGCAAAGTGAAGCTTTCCGGCCGGAGGGCAGAAAATGCATTTTATGCCACACCTGGCCATAAAAGTGGCTTTTTCTGCACGCGCAGCGCGCAGCGCTTTCTGGCCAAGTGTAGACATAAAATGATGTACAGAACACGGGAGGTAATAAAGAAAGCCCTCGATCGCATATTTACGTCCCTCGCTTGCAGCTCGGGCCGCAAACTTCTGCGATCTCGGCCTTTCTTTGTATTACCACCCTAGTTGTGTAGTGTACAGTCAAGGGCAAAGATAAACATCCACACAAAGTTCCAAAATATGTATACATAAACCTTACTGCCAAGCCATACTAATAAGAGCTGTATACATATTTTTGAAACTTTGTGGTGTATATATATTGGTGCCCTTGACTGTACTATTATAGTGTACGAAAGCTAGGTGAAAAGTAAAAAAGCACTGTGCGAGAAATACAACTTTCTGCACGATTTACAGCTACGAAAAGTACCGCTTTTTGAGCAAGTGTATTAAATAGTACATTACACAACTAGGGTAGTAATACAAAGAAAGGCCGAGATCGCAGATGTTTACGGCCCGAGCTGCAAGCGAGCGTACGGAAAAAGCCGCTTTCTGGCCAAGTGTAGACATAAAATGATGTACACAACACGGGAGGTAATAAAGGAAGCCCTCGATCGCATATTTACGTCCCTCGCTTGCAGCTCGGGCCGCAAACTTCTGCGATCTCGGCCTCTCTTTGTATTACCACCCTAGTTGTGTAATGTACTATTTCGATTTTGAGACTTAAGTTTCGGAATGTACTTATATATAGTTTCAGACCTGACTGTACCATCAAACCAACTATGAAGAGGCAGCCTCTGAAATAACACTACTCTCGTCTTTTGTACGACGTGCAACGCCTTTTCAGTTTCTTTTGTTGACTATAATGACCCCAAATAATCATCCACTGAAACAGCTAGTTAAATGAAATAAATGTGACATTGTCTGGCAAAAAGTACAGTCACCGGCTATAACATATAAACGAGATACTCATTCATTAATATCTGGCACAACCTTATGCTATCCCACTAATATTATAAATGCGAAAGTTTGTGAAGATGTTTGGATGTTTGGATATTTGGATGTTTGGATTTTTGGATGTTTGTTACCTTATAACGGGGTAACAACTGGATGGATCAAGCTGAAATTTGGCATGCAAATAGACCAAGTCCTGGATTGAAACATAGGATACATTATATCCCGGTAAAGAGTTCCTTTGGGACAATAACGGGAACAACGCGGGCGAAGCCGCGGGAAAATGCTAGTAAGAAATAAAAATGGAGTGGTGTCAGGAGCGGCTCACTCCACGATTCCGCCACGCGACTACTAGTACCAAATTCTGCCCCTATTGGAGGGGTTTAGGGTCATTCTTCAGAAATATGTCGCGACTTATTCCTCTGTCTCCATACATTTAGTACGAAAAAGGCCCAGAGGAATAAGGTGACCGCATACATATTTCTGAAGAATAACCCTTTAGTCAGCGACCACAAAGAGCATGCACTATGCGACAGAAAGAGACGGACTTCAGTTTTGTTAGAAAGAGAAACTTCTGTATGTAGTACTGGTACTTATTCTGTAGTGGTGATATTTTATAGAGTTGTATAGTCTGGCAAAAAAGAGTATAAATTAAAAAGTGACAACACTGTAGTGTCGTAGTCTCTTTTTTCTTAGATTGATTTGAAAGGGATGACACTACGATGTTGCCACTTTTTAATTTCTACTCTTTTTTGTCAGACAGTACCCGCTCGTCTTCTCCGATCTCGGTCAATCGTTTAAAGGAACTAGTTCGGTCTTTTAGTTCCTTTAGTTTAGGAGCAAATCTCGAGATCTGAAGGAAAGAAAGCAGCTACTCGTAGCATTTAATATTTGATTTTGACTCATTCGATCATTCGCTCCCAACCGATTTGTACCGACGTATCGACTACTGAACTAAAGGACCGAAGACCGATTAAGAGCGCTTAAGAGGAACTAGTTCTTATCGGTCCGAGGTGGGATTTCATTCCTCTTAGTTCTTTGGTCCTGACCGACACAAGCCTAATAGAATCCGAGTATAGAACGACCTTCACCGAACTGGTTAATGGATGAAAAGTATTTTAAATGAAATTAAATATGTCAATAAAATACTTCATAAAAAATACTTTTCATCCATTAACCAGTTCGGTGAAGGTCACTCTATACTGGGATCCTCTACTATAATATTTTATCATGCTTCATTTAAGACTTGCGCAAAATGTGTCACTAAAGTGAAAAGAGTGATAAGAATCTTTAGCTCTCAAAGATGTGTATCATTCTTTTAGCTCAGTAATTATTTTAGCTAAGGCGAAGAACACACTGAAATCGCCCGTCGCCGCGATTTTTGCTGCAGTGTGAGATCCGCCTTAGTAGCTCCGCGGTGTGTCAATGGCTCATTATTAGCTCTTATAAGCTCAGTAGCTCCGTGGTGTGTCAATAGTTCAGTAGCTCCAAATCCGAATATGCCAAAACGAAAGAGAGAGCATTTAGGTATACGGTGACAAAACAGGGACGAAAAGTTCGTGTTTATCGTGTCTTTTCTTGCAGCTCACGGCTCAATAGAGCTACTTGAGAGCGAGTATGTAGTTAAAACATATACTGAGTTGTTTGAATAGGAACTGAGTTAGTGAGTCCGTGAGCTAGACCAACTGATATAGCTCTTTTGAATCACTCACTCGCGAGCGACAAATGTCTACTTCATTTCATAATTTGTTGTCGCTGTGACTATCACTTTATTTTTTGCCAATAAGGAATATTTCTAATTTCATCATCAGCCTACCTTGTTCTAGACCCTTACTTACGTCGTTGGAACGTCGAAAGAAACACAATAGTCGGCCATTCTTTGGCAAAATTAGGTATACGATGATTGCCAATTGATTGCTTTCTTCGGGGTATGGTTCTGATCGTTATAAGATTTAGACCTAGCCATTGGCGTATCTAGGGTTGTTTTTCAGGTAGGGCCTGGCTCCTGAGATGCCATTATTTAAGTGTCCATCGTGGAATTCCGAATCGGTAACCTTACATCCTGGGGTGGCCACTAGACCGTACTGAAATAGGCACAGCCTACCAGCCCATACTTTATACGGATGGCACAGTCCACCAGCCCATACTTTATACGGATGGCACAGTCCACCAGCCCATACTTTATACGGATGGCACAGCCCACCAGCCCATACTTTATACGCCTATGCCTATAGGCTATAGCACGGTAGTCCTATTGAGATGTAGGCTAAAATCAAACTACCTAGTCATATTGCGTTCTAGACTGTTTGAGACCAACGCATTTAATCTACATTAAGGGTTTATTTTAACTTTTTTATTTTTATCCAAAACCGACTAGCGATGGACTCCATTGCTTGCATTACTTGCATTGCATTTTATGACAGCCTCTATGTTGTTCAGGTGTCACTCTTCAGTCATGATAAATTTACCGTTTTCGCAAAAAGGTGCATTTTCAGGGCAGAAACTTGTGTAGTATTAATGAGGGTATTTAGAAATCAGAAATCCACCAGCTGGCAGCAGGGTGGCGAAAGGTCTATTTGGCAGTAGATGTCAAAATCAAGTGGCGTGATTGGTGGATCTTGACGCCTACTGTCAAAAAGACCTTTCGCCACCCTGCTGCCAGCTGGTGGGTTTATGATTTCTAAACACCCTCATTAGGACAACTGAGGAAAATCAGATTATATTAATGCCTAGCAACTTTCGAGGCGAACTGTACGTAAAGCCCGTAAACACATGTGTAAATGTCACGAAGTATTTATGTAACACGGCGGCCTCCGTTTACTGTAACAATAAGTATTTTGTAATAATACGCGGTTACATGCCTCTCGTAATTGGTTTCGCACACCTAGTCAGTTTGACGAGAGGGTCTGAGCATCTAATCGGGCGAAGAAAACGGGTATTCTTTGTTGGGAATTTCCATAAAGATAGAAGTTATTCTTTCGACCCACGTAAAGGAAAACAAAAATATGTTAACGGTGACGTGTAGGTGCAGAGAAAAGTGGCTCCGCTACTGAGTTGCGAATGATGAATTTGCGATGAACGTTAGTGCGACAGAATTTTTATGCGACAAATTTTACTTCGAAAATACTTCACTGCGACAATTTTTTTACCGACAAATTAAAGTCCGACGCACGTTAGTGCGACAGTCGAAGTATCGCATCATATAATATCGCCTTTAAATTCTGTCGTACTTATTAATGTAACGCACATTATATACTAAAATATTGACACTTAAAACTGTATAGCGTGACGAATTATTTACTAACCAAACTATTCAAAATTCTCTTTCAATGGATGTTAATAAAACGGGTACATATATATCAGAATACCGAAGTTCAAAATACCTAATTCATAATGCCTAAGGACGGAAGGCCGAAAATTAAAATGTCGAATGTTTATTTGACCGAAAGCTTTAAAGCTCGAAATAACGTTTGACCGAAAGGATGAAATCCCGAATACTGTAATCCCGAAAACTGTAATCCCGGAGACTATAATGACGAAGACTGTAATCGCGAAAACTATAATGCCGAAGATTATAATCCCGAAAATTGTCATGCCGAAAACTGTGACTTAACCGAAGCTGCCAAGCCCGACTCTACGTGGTCTTGTCTGCCCTACCCCTAGAGTGTATATAAAAGTCCGGAGGCGCAGAAGGAGGGCAGCCCCCGCCCGCTGCTTCGGCTTTTTGGTCGCCTTCGGCGGCTCACTTGGTGCCCGCACTTTCTTACGCCAGGGCGGAGGGGCTGCGCATCCCGCAGCGCCGGAGCAGTTTGGCCAATTAATTAAGATGAAACGCGCGGTACTTTAATTAGGTACCTTTTTTTTAAAATACACGCTCAAAATAACTTCGGCATTACAATTTTCGGGCTTATAGTCTCCGGGATTACAGTTTTCGGGATTACAGTATTCGGGATTTCATCCTGTCGGTCAAACGTTATTTCGAGTTTTAAAGCTTTCGGTCAAATAAACATTCGACATTTTAATTTTCGGCCTTCCGTCCTTAGGCATTATGAATTAGGTATTTTGAACTTCGGTATTCTGATATATATGTACCCGTTTTATTAACATCCATTGAAAGAGAATTTTGAATAGTTTGGTTAGTAAATAATTCGTCACGCTATACAGTTTTAAGTGTCAATATTTTAGTATATAATGTGCGTTACATTAATAAGTACGACAGAATTTAAAGGCGATATTATATGATGCGATACTTCGACTGTCGCACTAACGTGCGTCGGACTTTAATTTGTCGGTAAAAAAATTGTCGCAGTGAAGTATTTTCGAAGTAAAATTTGTCGCATAAAAATTCTGTCGCACTAACGTTCATCGCAAATTCATCATTCGCAACTCAGTAGCGGAGCCGAGAAAAGTAGACCCTTTGCCATACTATAAGTACAAACTAAGTATATTAAAGACGAACAAGTAGTCCAACTTCAGCCGTGTGGCGCGCGACACGTATTCACACAGACGTGATAGCACGTCTGTGTGAGTGCGATCCATACTGGAGCATTCGTACGCATTCTTATTTATTTGCTTGTAGTCTTACGATGCAATAACACCTTCTTGAAATCAGTTTAGGAAATGAAATTTGTTGATGGAGATAAACTTCGACACCGTCTGACAGCACTTTATTTTTTTTTTATTAGCTTAGCGGCCAGAATTTTTAGGCGTAGGTTTTATACAATCTAGGCATTCTTTTGACACCTAGATTCAGCTGTTGTCGATAAATGCCGCCCTTTTGTTTACACCGACACGATACTTTACACTCACACAAACAACGGTTTGATAAAAAATTCATTAGTTTTCAAATGGATTTATTTAGAGTATTTCTTATTTTTTCGGTATTTTTTTCTTATTGGCGGAATCAGAAGGAAAAGTACTATCGAACTTATAATGTTTCAAATACAGAAAGTGATCACACAATTCTCTGAAACGTTCAGCCTTAAGTCTTAGAAACTTCTCAAAGTCCGAAACTTATAGATACACCTCAAACAAAATAAATATTCGTCACTTAAATTCGTTAACAAATTAGGTAGCTGTATCACCCAACCTGTCTGTTTGCACAGCTGATTTAACCTCTCATTAAACCAAACTAGCCTTTATTTCAACGTAATGCAGTTTATAATGGCACTGTAGTGCGATCCAATTGTGAACATACGTGTAGGATATGATTCAGGAATGTACAAATAAATTAACAGCGTGTTTTAAAGTTAAACAGTGTTACTGATTTTGGGGCGGCCATTTTGTTTTTGTCTCTGACAGTGTCACAGTCTAAGCGGGTGTCTGCTCTGTCGACAAATTTTTACAAGCTTTTATATAGTTTCACCTGTCCGGGTATCTGCCTGTCTGTGTGACATTCTTTGTTTTACCGCCCTAGCACCCAATATGCACATTGGCTGCTCGCTGATCGCATAAATTTGAAAGCCATACTTAATTCATCATTTGGTATAATTCATTTATTAAACAACATAAAACATTAAAAAAAAACACATCATTAACAACTTACCGACTAAATAAACCTAACGTAACCTATTGGGACCTAAAATTATATTTACCGATGGCTCCTTCTGAGCTCAGAGAATCGGCATTGCCTATCCAGCGTGGCAATGCCGCCAGCCTTCTGGGCATCCTACCGCCCGGAAGAGACGTGGGGGAGTTATTTTATATTTAGGGTTTCTTTATGGTTTAGTATTAGGTGAATACTCTGTAATTAGAATCAAAATTATGCCAAATGATGAATTATGGCTTTCTTTATGCGAACCGATATGGACCCATGCACATTATGGGTTGTGATTTTATTGCATTCTGTAGCTAGAAAGTCGTGTAGACGGATAAGTGGACTAGCTACGTATTTAAGCAAAGGAAACTAAACGATGGACATTAGAAACCCGTCTTTGAAACGCAAATGCGTCACACCTGATTAGTCGTGCATTTGCATCTCAATCGTCCGTATTGTCTTCTCAAGGAGGCTGGAATACGTAATAAGTTATGCAAGTGACCCATTTTGAAGCAGGCTTTTAAGTTTAGTTTGTCATTTTCTATATTTTTATTTTAAGGTGATTTAATATCTCGGTTCTTCCTACGAAAAGAGAGTTAGAATCGATGTTAATGACATCAAATTTGATTGAAATAGGGCTTCATTTCATGTAGGTAAATTTTGTTCGAAACAGCATTAGAAGATACTTACTACCTACCAGTGGCGTGGCATAAAAGATATCCTTGGGGCAAGCCGATGCAGATTTTCGATAAGAGCTGTAGAATAAGGTGCTCAAATACCTGATATTAGGCAAGCCGGTAGGAATCGAGTTCTTTGGACGGCACGCTACTGCTACCTACCTATATGAAAGAAACATGATGCTATTTGCTCCAAAAATACCGGTATTCTTTCCGTTCTTATCGTTCTTTGGTTTATTATTTCGTTTTTTAACCAGACAATCTAATAATACGAAATCATAACTTAAATACATTACTGAGCTCTACATAAAAAGCATAAAATAATTCAAAATATTGGGCTATTTCGGGGTTTTTGCAAAATACCGGTTTCGAGCCCTGGTTGGAGCACAATAGTATCAACTATTCAACTAGCTCGGTGGCGTGGCGTAAAAGATATCCTAGGGCAAGCCGGTGCAGATTCGGCGTACATTCTCCTTAAACGAGGGAATGCAGTGAGTTTGGCTGCAAAACAAAACGGCATGTCATTTATTGAAATTCGCCCTCAAATCGCGAGTGTTATAACTTACAAGACCTTAAAAATATGCGCTATCTCTTTCGTTCATGCTTCATTGTTGTTTTTATAACTTGGTGACACTGTACTTAATTGTTTTTTAGTCACGAGTTCAGATTAGAAAAAGAA
The DNA here is from genome assembly GCA_947034925.1 of Eudemis profundana. Classification (NCBI taxonomy): domain Eukaryota; kingdom Metazoa; phylum Arthropoda; class Insecta; order Lepidoptera; family Tortricidae; genus Eudemis; species Eudemis profundana. The sequence continues at coordinate 11,475,057 of OX344820.1, read as the reverse complement.
ATAACAATATTTACCTAAGTTTATTTTTAACCGACTCCAAAAAAGGAAGATGTTCTCAGTTCACTAGATTTTGTACCTATGTCTTAATAAGATTTTAAAATGTTTGTCAGTGTGTGTCTTTTTCACACAACGCAAAAAGTTGCTGAAAACGACTTCCGTGAAATTAGCTGTACTACAGTACAAGTGCAGAATAAGAATTAGTTCTACTTACATAGTACAGAAGCCTCTCTCGTAACAAAACTGCCGTTCGCGTCGGATGAGCGGACGGAGCTGACCGGCATACGACCGTCTCTCTCTATCCCATAACGCGTGCTCTTTTTTTCCACCCTAGAGCGGCGATATTTAAAGAAAACGCCATAATTAGGGAAACTAGTTCCACAAGCACAAATGTTGTTAAAATAAAATACAACCCGTGTTTGGGTAAAATTTAACTAGGTACGCGCTTATTCGTTTCGAATTATACCTACGTATTTTTTTGCCATTTCTCTCACTGTTTCAATAAAATTACGATAAACAGAACTCAATATACATAGTACACCAGAAACATAAATTAAATGAAAAAGGCTGCTTAAATGTGTTTATGCCACACCTGGCCATCAGGTGACTTTTTCCGCACGCTGCGCGTACGGAAAAAGCCGCTTTCTGGCCAAGTGTAGATATAAAATGATGTACACAACACGGGAGGTAATAAAGAAAGCCCTCGATCGCGTATTTACGTCCCTCGCTTGCAGCTCGGGCCGCAAACTTCTGCGATTTCGGCCTTTCTTTGTATTACCACCCTAGTTGTGTAATGTACTATTCCCGAAAGTACCGGGACTTGTATTTACACGTCCCGGTTCTTTGGTCGGCTCAAAGTACCGGGAAATCCCGGTATTTTTGGTTCCGGTATTTCCCGGGAGCAAAACCTAGCCGCGACGAAACTGAAAGTTAGTGTCAAATTAATGCCTTGTGACGCAGCGGCAAGTTAGACAGTATTTAATTTAAACAATATTTAAGTACCGTTGAATAAGAGTTTTTAAAAATGCTCTCGCGATTGAAATCGCTTCTACTTCTTCTTAATTGTGCCATATCCTAACGGATGTCGGCGATCATCAAGCGTAAGTCTTCTCTATTTTTTGCCACTCTGCCAAGAGTGGAAGCGTCTGCAGCACCGGTCCAGTCCCTGATATTCTCACACCATGATGTTCTTGGTCTTCCTCTACCTCTTTTTCCTTCTATTTTTCCCTCTATTATGGTTTTTATTATTACATATTAGGTGTTCCTGTAGATATGTCCAAAATATGCCGTTTTCCTTCTGTTGATTGTCAGAAGAACTTCCATTTTCTTTTTCATTCTGTCCAGCACGGATTCATTCATTACCCTATCTACCAAGGACCATTAAAACAAGAGGACTGTCATTCTCCATACAAAAAGCTGTTCCCCGAATTTACAACGCCATCTATGTATAAGCTTGGTAAAAGCATTATATTATTTACAATTATTCAACTTTGCAAACGTGACACAGTATTTAAATGTTAGAATTTATTTATTATTAGCTGTTTACGAACTAATTGTTACTATACTATGTTTCTTTGTTCAATTATAACATCGTTAAATGGTTAGTTTTTTAGCGCCATCTAGTTTTTGCCCGGAAATCCCCTAGCGGTCGGGCTACAATCCAAAGTATGGAGAATGACAGTCCCTCTTGCTATCTACCAACGAAATTTGAAATCGCTTGGCATACGAAATATGCATTGAAAATATTCTCATTTGTACAATCGAACACGCTGTTAACTGTACATTTGCAAACGAATGTCAACTTTATTGCACTGTGTTAAAGTCTATGCGTGGTCATTTAAGTCTGGCTTCGTTTGTACAGTAACGTAACCTTACCGCTCATTATCGAACAGCCTCTAATAGCGCAAACTGAAGCAGCACGAATAGAGGTATTAAGGCTACAGCATACCTAGAGCGGTTGTCGCGCGATGCGGCACTAATATATAATTTATGGACTTAGTTGCACTGCGTCTTGTTTTCATAACGGCGAAATATACAAAACACCCTCATAGCAAATTAACAAAGTAGCAGAATACATGATTAGTAAAATGACAGGGTAACATAAGGCCGAATATGTACAAAGTCTTAGTTGCAAAACGTCTAAAATTATCGAATGACAAGGAAGTGACAAATGGGAATTTATTAACAGTTATAACCTTGTCATTATGCAACCGCGACGTTTTGCGGCCTAGACGTTTTAAATTCAAGACGTAGTCGCTATTTAGACAAAATGTATAATGTGTCATTTTACAACCAAGTCATAATAAAACCTGTAGGCGTATGATGCTACGCTTTGTCGCGCGATAAATAAATGATAAAGCATCCGTCACGTTCTGACAATTGACAACATTTCATATTTTCAAAAGATCTTAATTCGAAAACCATTTGGGTAAAACTGTATTTTATCCTCAAAAAAAATATTTTTGGATTTTTTTTCCCATTCATTTTGGAAAAAATCGTCAATTAGTGTGAACCGGAAGTGTGACGTCATTTTCCCTGCATTATCGAGAGAGACCTTAGTACTGAAACGATTAAAAAGTGTATGGTATCCGGTTGTCATTTTCTGACATACTTGCCGTCTGACGTTTATTTGTTTTGAAAATTGTTACAACTGCTTAGCAGCTTTAGAAGTTTAATTTTCTTACCGTTGGTTCATTTGCACGTTTTCGAAGACCTTAAAAGACTTGGCACTTTCCCACTGGACTCCGATAACGCATTCAAACATTATTAACTTGGCATTCTTTTACCGGACACCGATTTTTTTCATATAATGAAGACATCAGAAGGTTTTTCTCAGGCTGATAGCACGAATCTGCCGCGTGTTGAAATTATGATGATGATGGAGTACACATCGGCAAGTGATAAATATAATCCAGCCCAAATAAGAGGAGCAAAAGCATCGTTGTCTTCCCGAACTTCCTATGTTGACAACGCTGTAACGCCTGACAGTTATTTTTTTAATCGTAATTGTCGCTCTGGATTCTAGTTTTTTTAAATCGTAATTGTCGCTCTGGATTCTAGTTGGGAAAGTGACGTCATTTTCTACATACGCCCTTTTAGAATGAGCTACTTTTCAAACTGCTATTTTTAATCGAAAAATTGAGTTAAAACGAAAAAGAAAAAATACGGGTAGCTTAAAATTCCACCTATTTTCTATCCAGCTCATAAAATGAAGGAGTAGAAAATTTGAAATATTGTCAATTAGTCATTGTGCAACTAAGGCATTTTGTTATTATTACGTTCGTGCAACTAAGACATATTGCTCACCAGGTCATTGTTCAAAACAGTAATTTTGTTTATTGAGACATGATGCAATTAGGACGTTTTGTTTACTTAGTCTATATGCAATCTAGTCCTTGTGAGCCTAACCCGTTTCAACCATTAAGATAAGGCTTGAATTTTGAAAAAGCTTTTCTTGGTGCATCCACCATAGTCATGTGTTTAAAACTTCATCACATCTTTTGCACTAGTCTTGGCTGTATGTTGTCTGTCAGTGCCTTAATCATGGAATTGTTTTTATATGTTATATTCTTAGTATTACTCGATGCTCGTATCAATTTACCGCCTTGCGACCGTAAACGCATTCTGTATGTTGAACGCTTTATTGCTATACTAACCCAAAATCAAAATTATCCATTGAATGTTCCATTTTAAGCTTTTTTACACTTGTAACCGAATATAAAGTTTGATTTTACTTGTGTGTGTGTGTGTTAGGTATCTACGCGAAATTCGCCAATTGTGAGCGCTAACGCGTTTGTATTGTTACGGGTTATGCGATAGAGAGAGACGGTCGGATGCGGTGCGTTCCGTCGGGTGACCGGACCCGAACGATATCGGCAGTCTTGTTAGATAGAAGCTTCTGTAAGTAGTACCAAGGACATTAAAATAAATAGCCGGACGGAGCCTCGCCAACAGAGAACTGAAGCCATTTCTAGTAAGCCGGCTGCTTGTACTTACGAGCCGCACGCACACATCAACTACTTTTTCCTATTGCGAGCAGTACGCACACGTAGCCGACGGACTAAACATGGTTCAGTTCTTCGGTGATCGGACCTGAACGACATCAAAAGACTTTTTTTTGAAGACTGACTAACTCGCGACCCTTATTGGGCATAGCGATGCGATAGTTTGACCTCGTGGTCGGCCGTGGCGTTCCCTGGGGTCGATCCAGGTCGCTAGCCGGCCCACCCTGAGTGGATCGGACTAGGTGGGGGCCGGGGGCGCCTGGGGTCGAACCAGGTCGCTTGTCCCGGTCCACCTCGATAGGGTCGGACTAGGTGGGGGCCTGAACGCCTGGGGTCGAACCAGGACGTTTGGCCAGGGCCACCTTGACTTTGCGCTGATTGCTCAAAGTGAGCAGCGGACCAGCGGGAAGTATGAAGCGGATCAACCTGTCCTGTGTATCGAACGAATCTTATTAAAGAGAGAAGATTCCGTACGTACCTACGTAGTACCAAGGACCATTAAAACAAGAGGACTGTCATTCTCCATACTTTGGATCGTAACCCGACCGCTAGGGGATTTCCGGGTAAAAACTAGATGGCGCTAAAAAACTAAACATTTAACGATTTTATAATTGAACAAAGAAACATAGTACAGTAACAATTAGTTCGTAAACAGCTAATAAAAAATAAATTCTAACATTTAAGAGGAAACAGGAGGGCAGTTTTTCCATACAAACGTAGTCCCCTGTTTCCTCCCTGGTTAATGCCAGTAGAGCAATAATTTTTTATCCAAAAATTTATGGCAACAATTGATATGTTCCTATGTTTTCCTTTTTACGATAAATTGATTCTCAAAAGAGATATTAACCTTCAAAAACCTAAAAAAAATGCCAGATTTTCCGCTGTGTTCACACATCCAGAAAACAAATTTGACTAGATTATTAAAAAAAAGGAAAACATAGGAACACGGCCAAAGCCTTTCTTTAATGTTTAATGAAAAAAACTATTTAAATAGGTTAAGTTTTGGGGAAGAAATCAGGGGACTACGAAACGTTGTTTTCATGAAATTTTAAAAGGTATTTTCGGTCCAAGCTGCAGTTCTCTCTATCGCGCCCTGCGGGGGAGAGGCGGGCAGTGCGGGACAGCGACACATTTTATAAATACCTAATTTTCAATTCTCTCGGCCTTACTTTTCCTTTTCCTCTTAAATACTGTGTCACGCTTGCAAAGCTGAATAATTGTAAATAATATTATTCTTTTACCAAGCTTATACATAGATTTCGTTGTAAATTCGGGGAACAGCTTTTTGTATGGAGAATGACAGTCCTCATATTTTAATGGTCCTTGGTAGTACTAATACTTTCTGTGGCTCGGTCAATACGGAACGCGATTGAGAAGTAGCCTGCAGCAAACCTAAGTTGTAACAAATTACTTAAAACAATCAGTGATACTTAAATTTTATATGCAATTGTTTTACAGTACCTATTCATATGATTATTTCTGCGATTATCAGCCTTATGTCTAACAACATTAGGTTCCAGAATACCTAACCTTATTTTGTTAGGTTATAATATTGTATATGTAAAGTAATATTCTGGTTTTCAATAATAGATGTTGCTGCTTTAACAATAAAGTTGATATTTCAACGTTGTTGACGGCTGATATTGCATAACGGGTATAGTTACGTTAAAGGTTTTTGTCACATAAAGTTATTTATTTATTAACAGTACAGTCACAGTAAAAACGTTTGATTAAATAGAACATTCATATACAGGGTGGGAGGGACTATACCGACATACTCCAGCCATGAATTCCTGGTGGTGTGACGAGTAAATAATGTTATATCAACATGGGTCGAATATTGTCATTTTACATTAATAGTCTTATGGAACAAAATAAATCAGTAAATTCAGCCCCTCGTTATAAACATGTCCTTACTGGAGGAAAAGTTATCAAAAAGAAAAAAAAAGCTAAAATGGAAACGAAAGGTCAATTTTTTGGCCTCGTAGTCGCTTACCATCAAATACTGCGAAGGTTAATTGCTGTTTAGTTAAAGGATTTAATAAAAATAGTAAAACGATCTTAGTCACATTTATTAGGGCTTGTTACACACTTGGGAGTTTTCATTTAAAAAATAATGAATATCTCTGAAAGTAAGCGATTTTCGACTATACATCACATAACTTTTTTTAATCCTAATAGTTGTTAGAATCTATAGTTAAAGTTTGTCGGGTTACTCGTACCCACGGTGTAGACTAGTATTTGACTCGACCTAAACCTAATGAGGGCTACCGTTTTTGTGGTGTAGGTATACCACCCCCCCCCCCCCCAGGTTTCACATGTACGAGGTTCGAAATTCATTATTTTAGATGTTATTGGCGGCGAGTGTACCTACTGTCCTCAAAAGTGTCTCAACGCGGGTCCCGTTGCTCTTTTAAGCCCAATTAGCACTCGCGCCGTGCTCCTCCAATTCACACCGCGGTTCCGGGTTAGGACACGCCGAGTGTCAACACGTTGGGTGCTGGATTCTCACGGGAAATATTGCCTAACTGTCAAAGTATAAAGACAGATAAGTACCTAGCAGTGGCGTGGCGTAAAAGATATCCTTGGGCAAACCGGTGCAGATATGGTATGCATTTCAGATTAGGCAAGGACCTTCAAATAAATAGCCGGACAGAGCATCACTTACAAGTTACAACGAACTGAAGCATGTCTAATCGGCCAGCTACCTATCTGTGTGTGCTGCTCGCAATAGAAAAAAACTAGTTGATGTGTGCGTGTGGCTCGTAAATACAAGCAGCCGGCGCATTAGAAATGGCTTCAGTTCTCTGTTGGCGAGCCTCCGTCCGGCTATTTATTTTAAGGTCCTTGAGATTAGGTATGACAGTTTAGCGCTAGAGGGAGATGGCAACACCCCGGGCCCGCAGCGCTCCGTCGAGGGCTGGATATTGTTCGTCAGCAATGTGCATGAAGAGGCTCAGGAGGAGGACATTCAGGTATACATCCTCCCAGTGGTGCCATAGAAGATATCCTTGAGCAAGCCGGTGCAAATTTGGCGTGCGTGTGTCGTCCTTAAGAATTGTAGAATAAGGTGCTCAAATGCCTGATATTGGGCAAGCCGGTAGGAATCGAGTTCTTCGGACGCCACGCTACACCGGTAGAGGCTGTGCGGAAAGAGAATAGGATTAATTTTGGGGGGCGCTGTAAAGCTTTTGTACCGTATGTGCCGTATTTTCTGTTCTGTGGCCATACTGTCTAGGTTAGTTCCGTTTTTCGCCACGCCTATTCTCTTTCCACACAGACTCTACCTAGTTTCTCTTTTGCAGTTTAGGAGCACACGTATTCAAGGTCGACGCGCAGACGTGCGATCGGGGCTGGGGCATTCTTACGCATTCGTAAAACTTTGCTTGTAGGGCGTTCGATCGTTCACAGTGCGCACGCGTAACTACAAGCACGCGATGTATCTTTTGTAGGAAGAAAAAAGTTTTTCCACCGGTAGGGCGAGACGAGGCGCGACGCGGATTGAATTGAAATTTGTATGAGATTTTCAATCCTCTCCGGCCGGATTGGATTGGATTGAAAATTTCATACAATATACGATTTTAAGCTAACTATTGACAACGGGATATTTACCATATTTGGTTGTTTTATTGAGTTCCCGATATTTCGGCACTGTTGCAAGCGCCATCATCACGGAGTAACTGACGTGCTGCGAGTTTTTAGTTGTAGTCTACCCACACACCATAGCGATCTACCCCCTTTCGGGTTCGCTTCGTCCGCGCGTTATTCATACTACTACCGTCCGCATTCTCACTTGGAACGTTCACGACACACAACACTTAAAGTATCACCGCGCGCACTAACTACCGAACATAAAACAACACAACAACAACAACAAAAAACTCCAACACACAACACAAAAACTACAACTAAAAACTCGCAGCACGTCAGTTACTCCGTGATGATGGCGCTTGCAACAGTGCCGAAATATCGGGAACTCAATAAAACAAACATACATGGTAAATATCCCGTTGTCAATAGTAGTTATTAAATTTCATACAAATTTCAATTCAATCCGCGTCGCGCCTCGTCTCGCCCTGCCGATGGAAAATCACCTTCAAGGTGGTTTTCCACCCGTGATACTACGCTTTGTCACGCGATAAATAAATGACTAAGCATCCGTCACTCTTAGTGTAAGAGTCTTACACACATATTGTCAGAACGTGACGGATACTTTATCATTTATTTATCGCGTGACAAAGCGTAGCATCATAAGCCTACAGAAGTACCGCCAACCGTACCTAATCCCTCAATGTATTTTCATTTTTTGGCATTAATACTTAGGTTAGACTTGAGTTACAATGGAAGTTATTTAAACATTTAATTAATGTTACTGAAATATGTGTTTACAAAACATCAACCAAAGGATCCGTCAATAGGTATATTAATTAAATTAAGAGTACACTAACCTAACCTAGACTATAAAAACTACACTTGAGTTGATTTACTTGTCGTAGAATTTGCCAGAATTTACCTATTAAATTTTCAGTGATTTTTTTACCCAAGGTAAAACAGGAGCAAGAAGACAAAGCCTGCAGCGCATATTCTGTTAATGAAGAGAGCTATCCGTCGACAGTATTGCCAGTAAACACTGTCATGGAGTTGCTCTCTTTATGAACGGATGCTTATTCAGCGAGAGAAGATACCAGAAGGCGGAGTCACATTTGATTCTTTGTGTTACAGGAAACTTTATATTTTACGTCACACCTGGCCATGAAGTGGCAGTAACCGCCAAAAAAGCAACATTGATCAAATACAACAACGCCATTGGTTGATTTGACCAATGTTGCTAGTTTAGACTTGTAAAATTGTAACTTGTAGCTTCTTGTAACGGGCCACTGTATAAAATAACGGCTGACGACGTCAAAATATTATTCTATCACATATCACATATTATACAGGTCGCCCATTTTTAAATTTAGTAAAAATCGTTTTTTGCATTGTATTTTTTTGGTGTGCAATAAAGCATTATTAATATTGTATAATGTCTGTAATTCTCTAATTACTTATAGATTGGACATCTGGATGGCAAAACAGGTTTTGAGTGAGTTTGAGCTGTCTTATTCTAAGATAATGCAGTTTAATCCACTCTCATTTCGACGATGAAGACATGGGAAGAATGGACAGCATACATGTTTTAATTAGTTTAGGTTTTATGTCCTTTTCAGGTAACATGATGCTTGGCATCCCCAAAAGCAGCAACGGCAACCTCAACGACGACGCCATTAAATGGCGAATGAATCTCAAACTTAATTTATAAACTGTATTCGACGTGTGATTCTGCCATACGAATAAATAAACAAGTGAGCATCACGCTCATTTTTGTCAAGAACTGGCAATATGTGCTTGTGGAATGAGCTCCCTCTTGAGGTGTTCCGGGAGCCTTATGAAGTTATGACCTATGACTTGGGGTATTTTAAGATGCGTGTTTAGTTCGACACACAAGTTCACATAAGGACAGGATGACCCGAGTCATCCTTCCCGCTGGTCCGCTGCTCACTCTGAGCAATCAGCGCAAAGTCAAGGTGGCCCTGGCCAAACGACCTGGTTTGACTCCAGGTGTTCAGGCCCCCACCTAGCCCGATTCTATCGAGGTGGACCGGGACTAGGTGACCTGGTTCGACCCCAGGCACCCCCAGCACCCACCCAGTCCGACCAAACTCAGGGTGGTCCGGCTAGCGGCTAGTTCAACCCCAGGGAACGCCACGGCCGACCACCCGGTCCGACAATCGCTAGATGACAATTGCGAGTTTGTTGTTAAAAAAAAAAAGAAAAAAAAAGATGCTGCTAAACAGGGCACTCAAAGGTCCCGCAACGACGGAGGCAACCCCTCTGGTGTTTCAGGTATCTATGGGCGACGATAACTGCCTTCCATCATGTGGCTCATCAGCTAGTTTGAAACTTATTACATAAAAAAAAACTGGACAAGTGTAAGTCGAACTCGCTCACCAGGGGTTCCATACAAATACTTAAAATAAAGCCTGCATTTTTAATGATTTAATTACAAATGTATCGTTTTCAGATTTTTCCCTTTACTTGCAGTATAAGACTGAGTTGCCAAATTTCATAGTTATAGGGATTTTGATTTCTTTGAAAGTGTCGAAATTTAGGCTTTATGCGGAATAAGCGGCTGTATCCTTTTTGAAATTGAAATTGTTTATTTCAGACATTTTGTCCCTAATTCATACTTTGTTAGTAACATAATAGCACTTAATAACTAGGTTAGAAAATAATAATAATACTAAATTAGGAAAATAAATTGTACCTCACATGCATAGACATCCAATGCGTGACAATAGGACAGTCCATCCTCTCCGCGACCACCCTCAGGAGAGTTAGTGCTGCGCCTCACGCGTTGCCACAGGGATGCCAGTGCCACACGCTTCCGCAAAACGGCATGGAAACCATCAGTGCTCCAAGTGGCAAACATTCCCGTAGCGCTGCAACTTTATTCACGTTAACTTTAGAAGTTCGATTTTTTCACAACTTCAAGAGACTATAGACCTGAGTATATAGTTTTAATTTCAACTCGATACTTCACGCGTTCCCAAGAAATGAAATGAAATGAAATAATTTATTTCTGCAAGTAGGCCTCAAGGGCTCTTTCACATGTCTGATTCTTTTGGCGCTTCGGCAGATGACATTCTGGTGAGAAGAAGCGCCGGAAGAAACTCACCAGTTTCTCTTTTAAAAACATTACAAGATAAAGGGGTCTTGACTTGACAGACGGACGACAAAGTGTCCGGTTTTTCCTTTTGAGGTACAGAACCATGACTTAATTTGGTTAGGTAAAACCTGGCAACGCGGTAAGAAAAATACTTACCTAAATTCATCCTCAGTCCGTCCATGGAGTATTAAAGTGGCATATTATTTCAATCATTTCATACCACGTGTAAACATCTAGATTATTTAAATAGCATTTATTAGCCATCACAGATAACGTACTATCTTTACTATCTTTACTTACAGTCTGTTGACGCTTTGCTATCTTTAATTCAAACAAGATACAGTTTTGTATAAGACTTTTGGTGGTAATAAACAAGGGTTAATTAGATTGCGGGTTTTTAACCGATTAAAAAAATGAGGTTGTCAGTTCGTTGAAAACTTTTTATAATATAACCACAACTTTTTTTTTTAATAGCTAACTTGCTATGTACTTACCTAGTTTAATAAATAAGAAATGCACGAGTGACTATACAATACACAAAACGCTGTGCCTTTAATGTTTGTAGAATTCCCTCGATTTCCCTGAGATCCCATCATCAGATCTTGATTTAGTTGCAATAAGACCACCTCAGGTGTATCTTTCCAAACAGAAAAATAATTTTCAGCCGTCTTCGAGTAACCACGTAAACAAACACGTAGGTAATACACATATAATTGAGTACCATCCTTCTTTTGCGGAAGCCATTCGATAAGAAATGCACCAGTCACTATGGAAAATATCCAAATCGCTATGTGTGCTTATAAAATTTGAAGGGTTCCCTCGATTTCTTCAAGATCCTAGGTTTCACAGATTTTGATATGGTTGCAATCAGACCATCTCGTTTCCCTTCCAATTAAATAATTTTCTTTTAAATCGGTTCAGTCGTCTTCGAGTATCGAGTGATTGGGGTGCAGCACTGGGGTGACACAGCGGACCGCATTTCATCAAAAATCAAATAACTGGCCAAGAGCATGTCGGACCATGCTCAGTGTAGGGTTCCATAGCCGTAACTATAAGGTAAAAAATACGATGTAAAAAAGTACAACAACAAAAGAGCGTATCTTCATAGCAATTACGTCCTTTTGTTGAGAAGCGCAGTTTATCGGCAATAACTCAAAAACGGTACATTCGATCTTGTTAAAAATAATTTTCATTGAAAGTATTAATTAAGCGTTACCTTCGTGATTTTTTTCATATTTTTCGGACGCACGGTTTAGAAAATAGAGGGGGGGGACACAATTTACACAACTTTCGGAGCGATTATTTCCAAAGATATTCACTTAATCAAAAACATTACTTAGGAACCTTATAATGTTTTTTAAAGAGCTGTCGAACTATGTACCACACGTTGATATTTGCTGAAAAAATTTTTTTTTACTGTCTTTGACATGTATGGAGTGCCCCCCCTAAAAATATTTATTTTAATTATTTATATACCAAACTAAGTAGCGGCTCATAAAAGACACCTATATTTCAAATTTCATCAATATCCATCATGTAGTTTTTGAGTAAAATGCCTGTGACATACGGACAGACAGACAGACGGACGGACATGACGAAACTATAAGGGTTCCGTTTTTGCCATTTTGGCTACGGAACCCTAAAAAGTAGACCGCCACCGACTGGCTGAAGTTGATTAAAAAAATAAATTCAATATTATGTACTTTTTTCACTAAAAACCTCTTTATTAAGTACAAATACACACAGATAATACAATAAAATGAGAAAAACAAGATAACATTAAAAATACCTAAAAGTAAATAGACCTAAAAACTAAATTAAACTATAAATTAAAATACATAAAATAAAAATATTATAAAAAGAATACCCCCTCAAGCAGCTTCGCCTGTGGCATGTTACCCATTACGCTGGCAGCATCCTCTCTGAATAGCCAGGGCAATAGGGTACTTGCCTGTAGTCAATATAAATTACTTCACGCTAGCCTTGAAATCTGCTTTCGAAAATTTGCAAAAATCAACTAAAATTTACCTATTTAACGTTTTAAACGATTTTTAAAAGACCAAAAGCTATAAATGAGGAGATGATTTGATGTTTGAGCACAATGACGTCATTATGCTTTTTCTCATAGAAACTTCATACTATCCGAGCGTTTTGACAATTCATAAAAAGTAACTGATTTGATCTGTCAGGAAAGTACCCTATTCTTTGCGAGAGGTATGTGCCAGCTCTGGGATCTCCCGAGGCGAAAATTGTACCCCGTTGGGAAGAGCGAGTCCTCCTGACACAGGTGAATAAACACCTACTAGGAGGACTCCACAAATCTATTTTGTACCACGTTTACTTTAAACGAAATAAACATTTTCATTTTCATGTACCAGCCGCGGCGACAGGGCCTTCATGAAGGTTTTCATATCGGCTGACCAAGGTCCCAAATATTCCACCGCAAGCACCGCAAACTCCTTTAGTAAGTAATGCGGAGTATTTGCGGCGCTTTAGTGTTTGGGCTTAGGTACATATATCTAGCTAACTCAATCAGGGTTTCTATCTTCCTAGGAAATGAGCACTGTATAAATAAGTTATTTTTAACTATTCAAAAGAACCTAAAGATACGGGCAAGTTTCGGGGCCTGAGCCTAAAAAAAGATTTAACCTTAAGTGTCTTTGTTTTCTTTTTACTCTGCTCGGTCACAACAATTTTTAAACACAATTTACACATATCATATTCAGACTGAACACCTTCTATGGCTGGTGCTAAAATGTCATTACTGTTACATATTATATTGGATGCAAGGAAATGACGAGTAACTAGCAAGAATTATTGATAAAATCAGTCTCTGCCTCGATATCTTCTTTGTTCCTTTGAAAACTCGACTGCTTTCACCATTTGGACGGCACCAACGGAAACGCTGAAAATTTACCAGAGAGTAATGAAGCTTATTCTTATGCGTCTGACGGGGTTACCTGGATAAACATTAATCAACTGCCTGTCTTCCATAGTCCACCATTAAACGGTAAACAGGCAGAGTTAAAAGACTTAAACGTTTGAAATTATTTACGATTAAGTGGACTCGCTCAACGTGCCATGGAAAGAGCTATGCTCGGAGTTTCTTTACGCGATCGAATCAGAAATGAGGAAATTCGTAGAAGAAATAAGGTAACCGAGATAGCTGCCAGAGTTAGCAAGTTAAAATGGCAACGGGCTGGGCATATACACCGTGCCCCCGAATAACCCGAAAAAATTTAATCACGTATTCCTAATGGTATTACATGGTAAATAACGTTATATCAACATAGGTCGAATTGTGTCGTTTTACATTAATAGTCTTATGGAACAAAATAAATCAGTAATTTGAGCCCCTCCTCATAAACATGTCCTTAATTGAGGAAAAGATATCAAAAAGGAAAAAAAAGCTAAAATGGAAACAAAAGGTAAATATTTTTTGGACTCGTGGTTCTTACCATCAAATACTGCGAAGGTTAATTGCTGTTTAGTTAGAAAAAATGTAAAAGTATCTTAGTCATATTTAAGTATAAGGGCTTGTTACACACTTGGGAGTTTTCATTTAAAAAATAATTAATATCTCGGAAAGTAACCGATTTTCGACTATACATCATATAGGTTTTTTTACTCTTAATAGTTGTTAGAATCTATAGTTAAAGTTTTTCGGGTTATTCGTGGGCACGGTGTATACATTTAGTTTGACATACAAATGTCGCGTACGGATCGCCCTATCCTTACTTTTGAAATCATTGCTTCTATTTCGATATATTTCAGTAGTCTCGATTTAGGTAAGTAATTTTAAATTTTCTAAAGCCTCTCGAGTTGCGGCAAAGTTCTCATATGGAAGCAACCGTTCGCGTTCCGCGCGTAATGCTTGATCAAACTTCATCTTACGGTAAGATTCTTACCTAACTCTTTAAACATTGTTATCGCGGTGATAGCTCGAGATGCCCCAACAACTGATAGCGATAACGGCACAGAATCGTGTTGCTTAATTGTAACACGTTTAGTCTATAACAGTTTTTAAAACAATTTTATAATTATGGCTTTAGCCTGGCTTGATTCAAATTCTGCGACAGCTTTTTCGATAGCTTTTACTCAACAGATTCTAATGAAACTACACAGCAGTGCCAGCGGTCGGCACCCTTTTAGTAGCTAACGAAATTGACGTGGGCCGCACTTTGTTAATAATTAGTGATTTTATACAATTCGGAATATAGCGACCTATACATACGAAATTGCCAGGGAGGCTCGCGGACCGCAAGTGAGCGGTTCACGGGCCGCTTACTTAATTATACAACGTTGCATACAATACTTTTTCTACAACTAGGTTTTATAGTATTTTATGCAACAGTTGTGTAAGTGGGTTCAAAAAATGCGAATTGCGTGAGTTGCGAGCCGCGAATGCGGCGAGTATCGCAAATAGAGACGCAATGAGCGTTTTTTGACTTAATTATACAACGTTGCATACAATACTTTTTCTACGACGAGGTTTTAAATTATAAAATACAAAATTAATCATAACCTGGAAACAAGGCAAATATGATGTTTGACTGACAGTATGTGTCTATGGTAAACTTTTTTTAAATTTAAAATATCCTTAAATTAAAAATACTTTTTTTATGTTGGCATCAATGAATTTAGTTCGGAAAGTTTTGTTTTTCTTAAAAACCGTAGGAATTTAATTGTTTGTTAAGTTGGTAGTTGTGCATTTTTACCGTAAAGTTAAAATTGAGCGCTTAATCCTTGACCTAAGTTTAAGCTAGATTTAGAAGTCTGTGGCTGCTAGCAATAACGTAAAGTGACTATAACGACACTAGTGCTGTTATGTTATGGGGAATAGAGTATAGACTTCTCTGAACTCATATTATGTATGTTCTTATATTAGTGTTCGTGACCAAGTAAAAGACAGATAACAGTACAGGAGTAGAAAAAAATATAAAATACAATATTAAACATAGCGCGCAAACAAGGCAAATATGACTGACAGTAGTGTCTATGGTAAACTTTTTTAATTTGACGTATACTCGCTTCGCAATAAATGAAATTAGTTCGGAAAGTTTGGTTTTTCTTAAAAACCGTAGGAATTTATTTGTTTGTTAAGTTAGTAGTCGTACATTTTTATCGTAAAGTTAGAATTGAGCGCTTAATCCTTGACCTAAGTTTAACCTAGATTTTGAGAAGTCTGTGGCTGATAGCAATAACGTAAAGTGACTATAACGACACTAGTGCTGTTATGGGGAATAGAGTATAGACTTCTCTGAACTCATATTATGTATGTTCTTATATTAATGTTCGTGACCAAGTAAAAGACAGATAACAGTACAGGAGTAGAAAAATTACTATTATGTTTCAGTAGGCGTATGATGTTACGCTTTGTTGCGTGTGATAAATAAATGATAAAGCACCCGTCAGGTTCTGACAAATAGTGCGAGAGTGACGGAAGCTTTATCATTTATTTATCGCGTGACAAAGCGTAGCAATCATAAGCCTACAATACCTCCTTTAAAATCTATTTTTTTAGCGGGATTTTCCGAAAAGCATTCCCTAATGGGATGAAACAGGTCGCTATGCATTACTAGATTGGTTTATTTATAAGATACGATTTGTCTTTCCTACGGTATTGCGAAATTGTTCGGTTATTTACCTAATTTACCTGTACTACAATATCATTCACAATAAATCAGCTATCAATGTGATAACAATTAACAATTTCCCGGACCGATAAGACATAATGACGAATAAATCAGTACAAAACGGGCAGTGAAATGCTA
This sequence comes from Eudemis profundana, assembly GCA_947034925.1. NCBI lineage: Eukaryota > Metazoa > Arthropoda > Insecta > Lepidoptera > Tortricidae > Eudemis > Eudemis profundana. The sequence continues at coordinate 11,458,576 of OX344820.1, read as the reverse complement.
AACTAATGGCTTATTTATTTGCATTGTTTCCTTTGTTCGTATTTGGTGTGGTGCACGGTCAGATATTGTGTGAAAATGGATTTTGTAGGGTAAGTACTAACTAGATAGACATTGAAATGAAGAAGTTTGGTTTAGAACAAAAGGAGTGTAACTACTTAGCAGTCGGCTCCACTCGAAGATTTTTTATGAAAAGTAAATTTTTGGTCAGCCGTTATTAAAATTGATCCGCAAAAAAAAATAAGCAGTTAAATCATTTGGGCAGCATACAAAGATTTGGCTGGCAATAAATAAAATCGGGCGGCAACTCTTGTTCAGCAAACAGTTTAAAAACGGTTAACATTTTAACCAATATTAATCTGCTTTTTTTATCATTTGGCTGCCTAATAAACAGTCGAGCTGCAAAATAATTACTTGGGTAGCAAGATTTTACAATTGGTCAGCAGAGAGTTTAATTGAGATATACAGGGTGTCACTGTGATATATACTGGGTGTCACTTCACAGTGACACCCAGTATATATCACAGTGACACCCTGTATATCCACCCTGTATATATCACTATATACAGGGTGTCACTGTGTTATATACAGGGTGTCACTGTAATGTATACAGGGTGTCACTGTGATAGATACAGGATGTCACTGTGATATATGTATACAGGGTGTCACTGTGTTATATGTATGTATACAGGGTGTCACTGTAATGTATACAGGATGTTACTGTGATATATACAGAATGTCATTGTGATATATACAGGTTGCCATTGTGTTATATACAGGGTGTCACTGTGATAGATACAGGATGTCACTGTCAGCAGAGAAAACATGTCTGTAAGCAGTTTAATTGAAATATACAGGGTGTCACTGTGATATATACTGGGTGTCACTGTGATATATACAGGGTGTCACAATGTTATATACAGGGTATCACTGTGATAGATACAGGATGTCACTGTGATATATACAGGGTGTCACTGTGTTATATACAGGGTGTCACTGTAATGTATACAGGGTGTCACTCTAAAAACGAAACAGCTCCCAAAAATAGGTAGGTTAGGGTTATTTTTTTTTGATGGCCCTAAAACGAAACGGCTCCCAAAAATAGGTAGGTTAGGGTTATTTTTTTTGATGACTCTAAAAACGAAACGGCTCCCAAAAATAGGTAGGTTAGGGTATTTTCTTTTTGATGACCCTAAAAACGAAACGGCTCTCAAAAATAGGTAGGTTAGGGTTATTTTTTTTGCTGACCCTAAAAACGAAACGATACACGTTGTGAATAAATAATATAACTTCTAAACATTATGAGATGTATAAAAAATCTAAATACCAATTTTATATGAGCCCATCACAGTGACACCCTGTATACATTACAGTGACACCCTGTATATAACACAGTGACACTATGTATATATCACAGTGACACCCTGTATATATCACAGTGACATCCTGTCCTGTATCTATCACAGTGACACCCTGTATATATCACAGTATCACTCTGTATCTATCACAGTGACACCCTGTATATATCACAGTTACATCCTGTATCTATCACAGTTACACCCTGTATATAACACAGTGACACCCTGTATATATCACAGTGACACCCTGTATATATCACAGTGACACCCTGTATATATCACAGTGACACCTGCTACTTGACAGCTGACAATTACCGAATGACAAAATGCGCACACGATTGGCGGCAGAATAGTTGCGCCCAGTTAGGTTTTATTGCCCCCTTTTTTTGATGAACAAAATGAAATATTTTGCTTACCTACTGATTGCTTACCAAAATTTGATTTACCGTAGATCGCTTAATGCAGCTCAAATATTTAATTTGCTGACCAAAATAATTTAGAGCAGATCAGTATATCATTAATTGCAGCCTGATTTATAAATGTTTGCTTACCATAAGTTGCTTACCAACTAGCTATTTTGGCTGACCAAATACATATTTCTGCTGACCAAAATATGAATATTTTGCTGATCGATTAAATGATACCCATTTTTTATACAGCATCGGTCATATTTATAATAGTACATTACACAACTAAGGCGGTAAAGAAAGGCCGAGATCGCAGATGTTTGCGGCCCGAGCTCGTAAATATGCGATCGAGGCTTTTCTTTATTACCTCCCGTGTTGTGTACCTACATCATTTTATGTCTACATTTAGCCAGAAAGCGACTTTTTCCGTACGCGCAGCAGCGTGCTGAAAAAGCCACTTTATGGCCAGGTGTGGCATAAAGGATTGAAATTACATGATCTCTATTTTTATTGTGGTAATTATTCTTCGTCATTTACGTATGTGAAAATAAAGGATATGCATCTAAGTGTATTAAGAGGAAACAGGAGGGCAGTTTTTCCATACAAACGTAGTCCCCTGTTTCCTCCTTGGATAATGCCAGTAGAGCAATAATTTTTTGTCCAAAAATCTATGGCTACTATTGATATGTTCCTATGTTTTCCTTTTTACGATAAATTGATTCTCAAAAGAGATATTAACCTTCAAAAACCTAAAAAAAATGCCAGATTTTCCGCTGTGTTCACACATCCAGAAAACAAATTTGACTAAATTATTAAAAAAAAGGAAAACATAGGAACACGGCCAAAGCCTTTCTTTAATGTTTAATGAAAAAAATAGTTAAATAGGTTAAGTTTTGGGGAAGAAATCAGGGGACTACGAAACGTTGTTTTCATGAAATTTTAAAAGGTATTTTCGGTCCAAGCTGCAGTTGTCTCTATCGCGCTCTGCGCGGGAGAGGCGGGCATTGCGGGACAGCGACACATTTTACAAATACCTAATTTTCAATTCTCTCCACCTTACTGTTTCCTCTTAAATGCACCCTTTTTGTTTTTTTTTCTTTTTCTTAACCTATCTTTCTCTTTTTGTTTGAATCAATCAATGGCTTTACTGATAAAATAATTTTGATCTAGATTAGATAAGTAGCTTAGCTTCACAGTTTTTAGAGGTGAAGGAATGTTTGTTAAGTTTTTTGCTAATAATCATGCACTACTTAAGTTTTTAATGTCATTCGAGACTGTCGATTTTCCATACGAACATAAAGAGGGTCATCACTTACTAGAAGTAAGTGCCGCATCATTATATATGAAATGGGTTGTTCTTCAGAAATATGTCTGCGACTTATTCCTCTGTCTTCATACAGTTAGTATGAAAAAAAGCCAGAGGAATAACCACAGACATATTTCTGAAGAATAACCCATTACAATATCTATCTCACACTAGATGTAGCATCGCTTTATACAAAATATATTTGTTTATATTTGTGTTTTTGTCATGTAATTCTATGGAACTTATTCTGGATTAGATTATCCCATCAAAAATGTTAAATGTAAAAAGATGCAAGTCTCGCAACGCAGTTCATCTACAACAAAAAAGTTTTGAGATGTAATATTAAACCGAGTCAGTACCGGGCGGGGGGATGCCCACAGGACTCGATTTCCACCGACTTGCCTATTAGTTACCCGTGGAGGATTTGAGAAGTATAAAATGGATATCTTATGCGTATAGAAATTCCAATATTTTTGGTTTTGCATGACTTGATAGGCTAAAAACTAATTATAATATATACAATTTGGAACTTGTGGGTTTGCTAGAAGTACCTTAGAATTATGATGATCATCAGTGGTCAGTGAGTCAGTCACAAAACTAAGGAACTTTGACGTGCAATAGTTCTTAAACAACAAATTGGAGGATTGAGAATATATCTAAGTCATATTAAGCCCTATATATCCCTGAAAATTCAGGGCTCTAGCTTTAGCCAGAACTAAATGACAGAAGGTTGAAATTGGCCTGAATGGCTTCGAGAAAAGGATGGTACGGCCGTGCCTTTGTTTTGCTCGACTTGGCGTGCGCACTGCCGTGCCCCCAGATATTTATTTAATTTGTGCGTGGTTCAATAATATGTTTATTATTTTATGCCACACCTGGCCATAAAGTGGCTTTTCCCGCACGCTGCGGAAAAACAGCTTTCTGGCCAAGTGTAGACATAAAATTATGTACACAACACGGGAGGTAATAAAGAAAGCCCTCGATCACATATTTACGTCCCTCGCTTGCAGATCGGGTCGTAAACATCTGCGATCTCGGCCTTTCTTTGTTTTACCACCCTAGTTGTGTAATGTACTATTACTATGGACTTACAGACGTACGGGTTCGACGTAGGCTGCTCCTCTCCCGCCCAGCACTGCAGCATCAACAATGCCACCCATTCTGGTCTCTGGCTGCTGTCTCCCACCACCTGCAACTGCTGCGACTACTGCCTACCCTTCATCGGTAAAGAACCTCAAATAATAACATACAAAATGAATCATTCTATCAGGACAAGCCACATGAACAGTAACTATCAGTGGCGTGGAGCCAAATATATTAAATTCTTAGTAAAGCCGATGCAGATTTGGATTGCTTTTTCTTCAGGAGTAGTAGATACTCCGGTCATATGCTTTAAAATAGGCAAGCCGGTGTGAATCGGGTTCTATGGACGCCACGCCACTGCAAGCCACATGACCAGTGGCTGTGTAGCTAGATCTGCTTGATGACCGGAATTTTTACTTTCCCATTATATTCATTTCCAATCGGTTTTTAGGGTTCCGTAGCCAAAATGGCAAAAACGGAACCCTTATAGTTTCGTCATGTCCGTCCGTCCGTCTGTCCGTCTGTCCGTCTGTCCGTATGTCACAGGCATTTTACTCAAAAACTACATGATGGATATTGATGAAATTTGGAATATAGGTGTCTTGTATGAGCCGCTACTTAGTTTGGTAGTTAAACAACTAAAATATATATTTTTAGGGGGGGCACTCCATACATGTTACAGAAGCTAAAAAAAATTGTTTTCATCAAATATCAACGTGTGGTACATAGTTCGACAGCTCCTTAAAAAACACTATAAAGTTTCAAAGTAATGATGGTGATGATTAAGTGAATATATTTGGAAATAATTGCTCCGAAAGTTGTGTAAATTGTGTCCCCCCCCCATCTATCTTCTAAACTGTGTGTCCGAAAAATATGAAAAAAATCACGAAGGTAACGCCTAATTAATACTTTCAACGAAAATTATTTTCAACAAGATCGGATTAACCGTTTTTGAGTTATTGCCGATAAACTGCGCTTCTCAACAAAAGGACGTAGTTGCTATGAAGATACGCTCTTTTGTTGTTGTACTTTTTTTACATCGTATTTTTTACCTTATAGTTACGGCTATGGAACCCTACACTGAGCATGGTCCGACATGCTCTTGGCCAGTTATTTCCGCATTTAGTTTATTGTTACCAACAGCATATTTCACCGAATATTTTTATTTCTGCTTGGTCGCTGAAGGACATTTTCGCTGAAGGACATTTTACTCAGTCGTTTTTTTCCCCAATCCATGGTAAAAATATGTATTTTAGCAAAAGAATTAGCTCTCTTCAAAAGTCCAGTGTCAAAAAGACCTTTCGCCAACGTGCTGCCAGCTAGTAGAATTACGATTGTGGAAAAGATGACAATAAGTCCGACGGAAGATGGCTGTGTGTTGAGATGGCGCTCTTTGTATGGACGTTGATGTAAGCACCATCTATCCGTAGTCGATGTTGATGTCCACTGCTTCCAACGTATGTCACTAGGTGGCGGTGTCGCCACACGATGTCTAAAAACCATAATTGAATTGTATGGTAATAATAATAAACTGTTGTACGGTTCCAGTGGAAGGTGATCATTGCAGCATGGGAGGGCCAGGAACCGGGACCACCGTGGGCCGCTGCGGGGACGGACTGACATGCGTGCAAGAGGAGGATGGCAACTTTTGTAGAAGAAGTAAGTATTGGCGGGAAGGAGACAGAGATAGAGCTCCTAAGGTGTTGTGCCTACTACTGCTTAACCGAGCTGAAACTGGCGCCAAATTGATATACTTTTGTAAGATTTTTGAAATAATTCTCAGCTCATCTCAGCTCCAGAGAAGGAGGGACACGACTAGGGAATGCAATACCTGGTCAAATATGAAACCCGGGTATTACCAGACTCTAAATAAAGTCAATTACCCGGGTACCAGCGTTGCATTACCTACAACTTGATGCCGGCCGTGTTAAGTAAGATAAGCAAGCATGTGATGTTTTTTGCGTTTGCTTGAAGGCGGCCGACATTAGTTTTATTTATTATCTTTAAAATAAAACGGTACATGCATAATTTTTATTAATTATTAGGTTTTTTTAACCCGGGTTCTGAGTCAAAATACCCGAGTTTTACCCGACTCTAAATAAAGTCGGTTACCCGGGTACCCGACGCCACATCAAAAATCTGTCCCGGTTCGAAAAAGTCGTAGTCCGGGGCTGATATATCTGTAAAGTGGAAAAGCGAAACTCCCATCTAGGGAGCCTTTTTCCTGAAATATACAATCTAAATAGATTCAAGTGGACTGTGAGCCTCCTATACTTACTTACCCCGGGCTTCGGGCCTCCAATTGCATAAGTCTGCCACCGTCTTTCTGAGACCGACCTACAAATAGGTAGCGAGTGATTTTTTTTTGTAAGCAACGCCATAGCGATGATGTTGCTCAAAATTCGTCCATATTTTTAAGATAGTCCGATCTCTTACACGTGTTAACACACTGTTGTCTCTCTTCCAGTGGAATCTGAATGCCACTCGGCGCAAGACGAGTACGACGCCCGGCACGAGCAGGGGCAGATAGGGTCCCTGGAGCAGCGGCCGGGCTGCGACGGCAAGGGTCGCTACCAGCACTACTATTGTGTGCCAACGCAAACGTGAGTGCATTGGGTTTATGATGCATAGCAGGGGCATCAATTATAATGCACGCATGATAGATTTCTCTCTAGCCGAGTGCTATTATAATTAGCTGTTAATAAGACTTAAACTGAGACGTCCAGGAACCAAATGGTACCGTGCGGTTCCAAAGAAATTTCCTACCGCGAGCAATCCGAAGGTGGAATGAGCTCCCTGCCGCGGTTTCCCCGGAAGGCTACAGTATGAAGTTGTTCAAGAGGGGAGTGAATAGGTTTTTAAGGGGTGGCAACACGAACGTAAAGCCCCTGGTGTTGCAAGCGTCCATAGGGTGCGGTGACTGCTTACCATGAGGCAGCCCTATAAATGAGATTTCTATCTAGACTGGCGCTAAGCCAGGGCACTGAAACTTAATGGGAGTTGGTGAGTTAGTCCATATAAGTGTCCTTATTGGAAATTCCCGATACGACAATGTGGAGTGCGCTAAAGCGGCCTCTATTCTCAGCTAAGAGGAGTTTGTAGTGAGACGCGTAATCTACGGAGGTTTTATAGTAGAGCAATTCAGAGATCTCTCTTCAACTGTGCGATGTATCTAGTGGCCCGTGAGAGTTGGTTAGAAGTTGTATTATAAGTCACTTAGATACCATGATTACCGTGATGTACAGTCTCCATCAGATATATCTGAGCTGTCAGTGCACTCATAAATATCTGAACACGACGCTAATGCTATGAAAATAGAGCCGTGTTCAGATATTTATGAGTTCACTGACAGCTCAGATATATCTGATGGCGACTGTAACAAGCGCTGGGGTATTAGAGTTATTCTTCAGAAATATGTCTGCGACTTATTCCTCTGTCTCCATACGTTTAGTATGAAAAAGGGCCAGAGGAATAACCGCAGACATATTTCTGAAGAATAACTCATTACAATATCTATCTCACACTAGATGTAGCTAGTGACCACGATAAGATCGCTTGTCTGAAATCGAGCTTGTCAGTAAACATTGATGTGGAAGCACTCAGTATAGGACGAGTACGACGCCCGGTATAAGCGTGGGCGGTTAGGGCACAGTTAATAGCAGTAATCTCTCTAGTGTCCTCTCCTACCACAGGCTTTTCGCCAACGTGCTTTCAGCTGGTGGATGTACCGTTTCTAGAAAAGAAACCTCATTGCGAGGTTTATGATGCAAATGAATGAAATGAAAATGATGCTCAACAGAGGCTCAGGCGGTAAACCCAAAAGCTAACCGTACATAACCAAAATTCCGTAATATAGTGCTTACGTACACGTAATCTACGAAGATTTTGTTGAAGAGGGACCAAGAGGAGAGAGGGAGGGAGAGAGGGGGGTGAATTGAGAGATCTTTCGAGGAATGTTTCACAAAATTGGAAACTTCCATCACATTAAATCATCCTTTTTATTACGAGTGTTATTAATCAACTGCTTTCGTGTAGATGTTTCTGCCAGTCGGAGGGAGGTGAGCGGCTATTTGGTGAAGTTCTTCATCAGGGAGCTGTCACTGAACGGAATATGCATTGTGGTTTGTATACTCACTATTTGTAGTATGTCACTTCCTTTTTTATAATCCTGCGAGTAGGTTTCTCGTTGATAAAGAAGTTTTCAATAAAAAAAAAACAAATTGGCAGCCCTGGATCTCCGACGTTTCTGAACCTAAGTATATGAATTTGACGCCGCCTGAAACCCGGCAGGTGCCCCGGTTTGCCCCTCCTAGGTCCGGGCCGGTTCGTAAACGAAAAATAAAATAAAATAAAATAATGTATTTCTGTAAGTAGGCCCTCAAGGGCTCTTTTACATGTCTTTCTTACATTCTTTTATCTTCTTTTTTTCCTTTTCTTTTCTTTTGGGCTTCGGGGAATGACCTTCTGGTGAGAAGAAGCGCCGGAAGAAACTCACCAGTTTCTCTTTTCATACATGAGATTTCATTAATACATTACATTAACTTAAAAACTACATTTATAGAGATGTAAAGGGTCTCTCTATGCGTCCATACAAGACAAATAAAAAATAAATTGATACTAAAATTAATGGAGATGTAAAGAGTCTCCGTTGTCAAAATATTATGTTTTGGAGGTGTAAAGGAAGGTGTGAATTATCAGTGGCGTGGCGTGGCGTCAGATATATCCTTAGTAAAGCCGGTACAGATTTGGATGTCTTTTTCTACAGGAGTAGTAGGTCATATGCTTTAAAATAGGCAAGCCGGTGGGAATTGGGTTCTATGGACGCCACGCCACTGCTGTTTATAGAACCTCCTACTTTTTGTAAGGTCCGTTAAAAAAGGATTACTTTGTTCCAGGTTGCGCTAGACTTCACGAAAGGATCAAAAAGTCCATCTCCCCTGGCGTTCCCCTGCCCGTGATCGGGCTCCGCTGCACGTCCGACGGCAACTTCAACCCCATGCAGTGTCTGAACAACATCTGCTATTGCGTCGACGAAATCACTGGAGTTATTAAGGGAGATGAGAAGATTGATTTGGAGGTTGATCCGCTGTCGAAATTGCCGTGTTGTAAGTTTAGTGTTTGTGTGTAACGTAGAAGTCCCAGTGTTTGACACGCTAATGCCCAATAGTTGACCCGACTGTGACCTTAATGACTTAATATTCAAGATCGGACATCTTTCTTGCCTCTAGCAAAGGGTGGGCCCCTTAGCCTTAGGCATGAAAGCCGAACTGCCCTTGATTTTCTTCTTCTCCGATTATTTGGAATGAATCCGTAAGATTTGCGATATATTGTATTGTAGGTGATCCGTAACGGCAAAGACTAAGAAACCCTGCATACAACTGCATCTGCACCCAGCACTGTATGCCTCAAATTCTATCCCTAAGGGACGTGCAGGAACCATAGGTGGCAGCACTAAAGCGGAGCGGAGAGGAGGCGTGTATGGATCGACCAATCACATTATAGTTCGCTGTTTCCATTGAAGCGGACTGGAGACGAGATGTGGATTTCAACTAATGTGATTGGTCTGATCCTACGTCTCCTCTCCGCTCCGCTCGTCTCCACCTCAGTGGAGCCGCAGTCTTAAGAGGAAACAGTAAGGTCGAGAGAATTGAAAATTAGGTATTTGTAAAATGTGTCGCTATCCCGCACTGCCCGCATCTCACCTGCAGAGGGCGATAGAGACAACTGCAGCTTGGACCGAAAATACCTTTTAAAATTTCATGAAAACAACGTTTCGTAGTCCCCTGATTTCTTCCCCAAAACTTAACCTATTTAACTAATTTTTTCATTAAACATTAAAGAAAGGCTTTGGCCGTGTTCCTATGTTTTCCTTTTTTTTAATAATCTAGTCAAATTTGTTTTATGGATGTGTGAACACAGCGGAAAATCTGGCATTTTTTTTAGGTTTTTGAAGGTTAATATCTCTTTTGAGAATCAATTTATCGTAAAAAGGAAAACATAGGAACATATCAATAGTAGCCATAGATTTTTGGACAAAAAATGATTGCTCTACTGGTATTATCCAGGGAGGAAACAGGGGACTACGTTTGTATGGAAAAACTGCCCTCCTGTTTCCTCTTAATGTGGCCCGTGCATGATAGATTACAAGTTTCGGATTGGTGGTACCAGTTGTCAGCAACTTTGTTGGAGGTACATGTTCCCTATTCCATTTCATTCAGTAGAGTGCCAGAAAGACATGCCCTAGCTGCCACACTTTAAGCACTGTCGAGTCGTGGCCGTTATTACCCCACCAGATCAGCAACTGGCCAGACCCTAGTATATCCCTGACTCAATCATACTGCATTTCTTCAAAAAAAAGTTATTACAAGATATTCACCTATTATTTTGTGACATAATCATTTTATTCACTTCATTCCAGACGACGCAGCCTTCGACCTCTTCCCCTCTAACACCGGTGTCCCTCCCTACAACTACACCTCCCCGTGTCTCGAGGAGATGAGAGAGAGGATAGCGTTCCTCGAGGAGAGCGAGCGGGACGGATACAACGTGGACTTCTTCAGTAGCGTTCCTGAGTGCCTGCCCGACGGGACGTATGGGAGGGTTGTGCGGACTTCAAATGGATCGTAAGTATCATAATCAACGTGGAGACTTCCACTGCTGAACATAATCCATTCTCCAATAAATGGTCGCGAGCTTTTGCCTTCATCAACTTCCGGCGTAAATCAGGGCCTCGTTTCATGAAGCTACAAGTTACAATTTTACAAGTCTACACTTGCAACATTGGTCAAATACGGCAACGCCATTGGTTGATTCGGTCAATGTTGCTAGTTTAGACTTGTAAAATTGTAACTTGTAGCTTCGTGAAACGGGGCCCAGGGGTCCGTTTCACGAAGCTACAAGTTACAAATTACAAGCGGAAGTCTCTTTTCAATACCTTTTGATAGAAAGAGACTTCCGCTTGTAATTTGTAACTTGTAGCTTCGTGAAACGGGCCCCAGGTCGTCGGACAATCTTAAAAACCTACCTTCTTGGAAATTCTTTTTTTTTGTATACATAGCAGTGGCATGGCGTAAAAGATATCCTTGGGCAAGCCGGTGCAGATTTGGCGTATATTTTCGTTAAGAGCTGTAACAATAAGATGTTCAAATGGCTGATATTACGGAAGCCGGTAGGAATCGAGTTCTTTGCACGCTACGCTACTGATACATAGACAGTTTTTAAAACAACAATTTAAAAAACTTTGGTTAAATGAAGGTGTTTAGTCATCATAACACCACCAGCGGCAGCATGGTCGCGAAAGATCTATTTGACCGTAAATGTCAAAATCTTGTGGTGTGATTGGTGGATTTTGACAACGCCTGTCAAAAAGTCCTGTGTCGCCAGCTGGTGGAATTACTACCTATTCTATTCCTAGTGTACTCCCATGGAGCTGAGGTTCAGCTGCGGCCACCTACCTACCTCCATGCAGACCGGCTATTGTTACAGCCTTTTTTTAATGACATTGCGCTCTTGGCGCATTCAGCCAAACAAGTAAGACTGGTGTTACAGCCTTAAAGGCTAGCAGTGGGCAAGCATAAAGTTGGCAGTAATGATTTGCGTTTTTTTATTGCAGTAAAATCTGCGTGGACGAGCGCGGGGAGCCGATCAAAGAGTATAAGGCGTTGGTGGGAACTCCAGAGTTTGAGGAAATGAATTGCAGTAAGTTTCATAAAAAATTAATTAGGAAAAAGAACAAAAAACACAAAAAATGGAAAATTTATAATAGACAATCAGATTATGACGTTTTTTCAAATTTACGATTAAAAACTAAAGCTATGGAAATTTCTTGTTATAACTTATATATATCGCGGGCTGAAAGTAATATTAAATATAACTCAAAATTCTTTTGGTCATTTATAAAATCAAAAACGAATAACAGTGGAATACCCGACACTTTACATTTAAATAATAATACTGTTACAGAAGGGTCAGATGTGGCGAACTTATTTAATGAGTTCTTTCAATCGGTTTTTGAGCCGGCTGATAGTACTGCCCAGTCAGTTAACAGTGTTTCATCGTCGGAAATATGTATAATCAATAGTATCAAGATCACTTTACCCATTGTAGAAAAATATCTCGAAACCTTGAAAGAATCAAAGGGGAGTGGTCCTGACGGCATTCACCCTGTGTTTTTAAAGCGATGTTGTAAGAGTCTGGCTCTTCCGGTTTCTTTACTGTTCAACAGTTCACTTAAACACGGTGTGTTACCTAAACTCTGGAAAAAGTCACTAGTAGTCCCAATATTTAAGAATGGGGATAAGCATAATATTAAAAACTATCGCGGCATTTCTAAATTGTCTGTCCTTCCTAAACTATTCGAAAAAATCGTTTACGATACAATATATCCGACAGTCAGGCCACTATTAATTTCTCAACAACATGGTTTTATCAATCGGCGCTCCACCGAGTCGAATCTTTGCGAATTGCTGGATTATGTTCTGAGTGCCATGGATAACAACTATCAGGTCGATGCTATTTATACCGACTACTCTAAGGCCTTCGATAAAATTTCCCATTCAATTTTACTAAAAAAATTAGATCATATTGGTATACATGGTGACCTACTTCGGTGGCTTACATCCTACTTAAGAGATCGAACCCAGGCTGTTACGGTCAAGGGATATACATCGACCTTTGTTCCTATCACGTCTGGCGTGCCCCAGGGCTCCCATCTAGGTCCACTTTTATTTAATATATATATTAATGACGTCATAAGATGTTTTTTGCATTCCAGAGTCCTACTTTATGCTGATGACACGAAAATATTTAGTATTGTTCGATCTGTGTCTGATTGTGAGCAAATGCAGGCTGACTTAAATAGATTGAATGTATACTGCGCAAATAATAATTTATATTTGAATACAGATAAATGTTCTGTAATCACATTTACTCGTAAACTAAATCCAATACAATTTAACTATACGATAGGAAACGAGATTCTTAAAAGAGTCAAAGAGGTGAAAGATCTTGGAGTATATATAGATAGCGGTATACAGTTGACATCTCATATTGAAAAAATAACCTCTAAAGCCTACAAGATGCTTGGTTTTATTTTCCGTCAGAGTAAGGACTTCAAAGATCCTAATACTATAATTCTATTATACAATGCTTTTGTGAGATCTCATTTGGAGACAGCATCTACCGTTTGGAGCCCTTTTTATTTAGTGCATATTAATTCTATTGAAAAAATACAAAAAAAATTCTTACGTCGAATGAAGTATAAATTTAAGTCCTTTGTAGCTGAAAAAGTCGAAAGTTTGGAGTTGCGAAGAGAAAAAAGGGATATCACATTTTTATTTAAAATACTGAATAATCTAATCGATTCACAGAATCTTGTTAGTAAAATATCTATTAAATGTCCTTCTTTTCGTACCCGGTCCACTACATTATTCTCAACCTCGTTTAGTCGCAAATCTTATGTTAAAAACGGTTATATAACGAGAGCATGCAATACTTATAATAAAAAATATCATAATCTAGATTTATTTCATCTTAAATATCCTCAATTTGTTTCAGCAATTAAAAAAGTGAAAAATAAATAATGTTAAATACCTACTAAAAAGATAAATAAAAACTTCACACCGAACATGTAATATATATATATATATATAATTATGATTATTGTTAAGTATGTAACTCAGTTACTTCAGTATCTACTTAGGTACTACTCTGTGTTAGTCATGTTAACTCTTTATAGATTAAGTATGTGAAATATTATACCAATGAGCTAATGACTTAAGTACACTTTGAGCAAAATTGTATAAACTTTCAGTGGAAGCTGCCATGGCTTATGTATCAACATTATTTGTATAAATTTTTTGTGTTATTATCTGCTGTATGTTTCCCTATTAATAAAAAAAAATAAAAAAAAAAAAAAATAAAAGAAGTAAAATCAGCACAGGACTATGGTATAGGTTGTCTTTCAAAAGTTGGCCAGCTATTGGTGGCACGTCCGACTAATATTTCAGAGCGACTGCCACCTGACACTCGTTCGTGCGGTTCGTTACTACAATCAGCAGTACTTACTCATCTGATGTAAAGTAAACGTCCTAGTATTTGACACGCTAATGCTCAAGAGTTGACACCCTGCCCTACCTCTATTGCTAATGATTTAACATTCACGGTCAACTACTGGGGACAGTGTCAAGTACTTCGACCTCTACCTTATATTTAGAAAAGAGAATAGGCGTGGCGAAAAACGGCACTAACCTAACCAGTATGGCAAATACGGTAGAAAAGCATTACAGCGCCATCAAACCTAAATCCCATTCTCTTTCCGCACAGACTCTACATAAGTTATAAAACTCATTGGTATTGATAATATTGGTATAAAGGTGTTGGTGAAGTCTTGCGATCTCATGTTCAGTTCTTAAGGTGGGTTTAGACCAAACGAATTCTAACACATTCTAACCCCACTCTACCAAATTCTTTGTGTGTAGAAGTCATCATTGCACTAAACAAAACTCCAACTGAGAATAAATTACTTCGCACTTTCTTTCAGACTGTGCCCTAACAGAGCTGCTAATGGCGTCGCAGAGTGAAAAGCCAGTGTGCTGCCATAACGGCAACTTCAGGAACATACAGTGCCGCCGGGGCGTGTGTCGCTGCGTCGACAGCGACGGCCGGCAGGTCGGCGTGGAATCCAGCAATTTGGCCGACTTAGCGTGCTACAATGCGAACGAGGATTGGAGGAACTGCTGATAAATTTATAGCCTGTAAGACATGGGGCCCGTTTCACGAAGCTACAAGTTACAAATTACAAGCGGAAGTCTCTTTCTATCAAAAGGTATTGAAAAGAGACTTCCGCTTGTAATTTGTAACTTGTAGCTTCGTGAAACGGGCCCTAGGGCGCTAAGAATTGTACTTATTATTCGGGCTAAGAACCTTCCGTAATGTTGTATATAATATAAAAGAAATAAAACAATGTTGTTGCACAATGTTGTTGTTTTATTCGCATGAATCCGTTAAACTATCAGCTTTTTTGTATGTAACGTGCACGAACAGGTGGCAGCACTAAACGACAAAAGAGACACGGGCCGACAATAAAGGAAACTATTACCCCTGTCAAATCAAGCTGTCAATGTCAATAACAATATCTAAGTGTCACTGTCAATGTCAAATATAGTAAAGTCGTTGCTACACCGACGTTAATCGTGCTTCATCGCGATAAATTAACGACGTTTTTGTCAATGTGGCCCCAGCATAAGAGAGTAGATGATTTAGATTGCCGGCACCAGGTGGCAGCACCTTCGTCGTTCACGTTCCCTATAAAGTCATTTATATTTGTAAATTTAACAATTATACTGTTTCCACAGTGGGACAACAGAGAGATCTCTCTCCAGGCGGGTATTGTGCCTGCGGACCGAAGTCCGAAGGAAGATGGTTAGAAGTGGTATATATAGTGTTGGCGTTAAAAACACTTCGATGGTGTGATGCAGAACTGTATGCGAATTGTACCGTTTGTGGGCGTTGATGTAAGCGCCATCTGTCGTGGAATTGCTGTAACTGTCTTCTCCTTCCAACGAGTGTAGCTAGGTGGAAGTCTCACCACAATACGCCCCACGCGGAACTGGAATGTAATAAAATAGTATATTACACAACTAGGGTGGTAATACAAAGAAAGGCCGAGATCACAGAAGTTTGCGGCCCGAGCTGCAAGCGAGGGACGTAAATGTGCGATCGAGGGCTTTCTTTATTACCTCCCGTGTTGTGTACATCATTTTATGTCTACACTTGGCTAGAAAGCGGTTTTTCCGTACGCGCAGCGTGCGGAAAAAGCCACTTTATGGCCAGGTGTGGCATAAAAAAATTAAATAATAAATAAACGTGTATGTTTTATTAATAACAAGGGCAGACAAAATAAACACTTAAAACCAGGCATATATAGGTATCCCCTTATTTGGTATAAAATCAATGCGTATAAAATCACTTCGTCGAAATTCATTTAGGATAATGATTCATTTCGTATAAATTCAGATGGCATAAAAATTAAAGTGTATAATTACATTTCGTATAAAATTCAAATGCTCTTAAGTCATTTTGTATAATTTCGTATGATATAACATTCATTTGCTCGAAATGTTATTTGATATAAGTATTATAAGGTATAACATTAATTTGCTTGAAACGTTATTTGTTATAAGTATTATAAGGTATAACATTCACGAGGTATAACTGTTAAAATCTCTAACTTTTTGTAAATCCTTAATATTATTGAAATATGAGGCCCAGGTTTTAAAGTTCGAAGGAAGTCAGGACTTTTTTGACAAAATTTGATAATCCTTTTTATAGTTTTGCCGTAAAATATACGTACATACAATAATCGTATCATTCGTATGATATTGGAAAATTAATCTGCATCGTATTGACAATTTGCCAACATTTTTGCATTTAGTCTTTAAAACAACAGGAACATGTGTTTGAAGCACCCGCGCAAAATATTTGTGATAGTGGCAGTACTGCTCATTGACAGTTATCTGCGTTTTGTAATTGCTTTGACTTCAAACCCAGAGAGTTTGAGCTCAAATAGCTAGAATCCGAGCCACTGTGCTGACTTGACATAAAAAATAAAGTTGACAACCATCTGTCAATTTGCTAGAAAAGTGAATGTTTTTCAAGATTTCGAGACTTTTTGTTTCGTTTATCCATAAAAGTGTTCGAAGGCGATGCTAAATACAACTCCTCTGACATGTAGCCCGTTTTTCATAGTCTAAAAACGGTTGTAACTACAATATCTGTCGGCATCGTAGGTTATAAAGTACCTATTCGTTGTTTGGTATCGTCATCAGTTCATTGGTTCAGCCGGACCTATTTTTAGACTGTTATAACTCTTTAACGAAGCCTATGTTTCGAGTGTTAATCAAAATCGACTTCCATTAACGCGCCGCAGTGATTCGCCGGTGAAAATGGGCTTAATTATCTCCAGATTTCGGGTAAGTACTTTGGACTTGATTTGATGTGATGTCTGATTTGTAAAGGTGCCAGAACTATTTCTATAACTGAACATATGTCTAATAATCCCCTGGCAGGAGCTCAAACTGCCGACCATGACCTATAGTAAATGTTTTTTTTCTATTGAGTTTTTTTGGCATAATAGTTATTATTTATAATGTTTGGTGCTATCTATGCTATAACAATAGGCATTAAGTCCCCCTCCACAGCTTCATACGCTCACTTTCATTATATTACTCTCACTTTCAAATGATAATGGTTTCTGTATATATTTTTGGACTTTTATTTTAGAATATTCATGGATTACTGTTATAACAATTATGAAATGGAAATAACTTTTAGATACATTTGATTGCTATCTTATTTGTGGGCACCAGTTTAATGCGTCTTCTTTAAACCATGATAAACATTTTTTCTAAAAGTTATCATCGGAAATAATTAATCTAAATTGAAAAATACTATATAATAAAATATTCCTCATCACACACCAAATCGAGATCCTAAGAAGATTAAATCTCATACAGCATATTTAATAAACAACAGGAGGTCTTAAAAAAGCATTCTCTTCCAGATAAACTTAGCTTAATAGAAATATAATATTCCATTTCAATTTGTTTGTTGTGAAGTGAATTTATATAAAACAAATATTATTTCTTCTGCATAAACGTCCGATTATTGGATTTTATTTTACCTAGTCTAAATGTTTAACTATGTGTGTAATTATCACTTTACACAAACAAGCAGTGTAATGCTTTTTTATGTTGTGTATTATATCAGAGGGCCGACACTCCTGTTTCGCCGAGTGCAACTGTGTATTGTTAAGGATAAATCCTCTCTAATAAACATTTGGTCTTAGAAACAAAAAAATATCATGAAATCTCGCATTAATTTTATCTTATTATCCATTCTCGTACTGAAGACAAGCGAATTTTAGAAAATCTATGAATGCAGTTTTGTTCCTTTTTAAAAATAAAAAAATGCTTCCTTTAAGTAAAATGAGCTAAGTTAAGGATTTAAGGCAGTTTCCCTCCAGGGCCCATCAAATTTTTCCACCCTGTATACTTGTCAGTTAGAGTGAAATAAAACAATGATGTTTATTGTTTCTCCTATTGTAATGAACTTTAATTTATGCCATTGTCCTTCAAAACGGTGCAGTGTACTGCGAAATAACATTCAATTGTATTATTAATGAGTATTGTACTGTTCATAAACATAAATAATTCTTAATTTAATTTCATTGCATGGGCAAACTCGGGATGTGGAATGAGCTCTGTGCCATGCTCAGGAGGCTACAGTACGGGGTTTATTTATTTATTTAAACTTTATTGCACAATAATAAAAAAGTACAATTGGCGGACTTAATGCCTTAAGGCATTCTCTACCAGCCAACCATTGGGTAAAATTGAGATTGTTTAAAGGCGAAACGACATCAGAGACACAAATCAATATAAGATTATCAGGGGTCGTACTTTTGATGCCGATGACGTAAAAATGACGTCAAGCTACATACAGCATGGTTCATTTTAGGTTTTAGATCGATTTATCGATACCGGAAATTACCGGTATCGTAAAAACTATAAATTAATTTTATCACTACTGTCATTACTAGGTGTCAATGATAGAAGCCATTTTATAAATCAAGATGTGTTTGCCTGTGTTGGCCATACATTGAATCGGGAAATTGGAAAATAGATCAAAAACGCATTTTGATATAGAAGCGACCGCATAAATATAATACGTTCGGAAAAGTATATATCAGATCGCATATCCGGTTGAGATTTCCAATTTATCGTAAAAATAAAAAATAAAAAAAACAGACTTATACATTTTTACTTACAAAATATCTTCTACCATTGACACCAATTAATGAAAGTAAATAATGTAATTAATTCATAACTTAAACGATACCGGTAATTTACGGTAACGGTGAATCAATGTAATGCCTTAACTAAATCAGCCTGTATGTAGGTTGACGTCATTTGCCTGTCATCGGCATGACAAGTACGGGCCCTGAAGATTATATACATATATAACAACAATAGACATACACATATACTTGTTACAATAAACATACATATATAACAAAACAAATGTAGCCATGCAAAAAATCATGACAAATAAATAAATTGTGACTTATATCAGAGAAATGCTTGCGCAACTTGCTTGGGTTCTTCGAAGAAAGAGTTTTTTTATACTACTAGGGTGTCACCAAGCATACCGCCTGCCTGATGGTAAGGAGTTACCATAGGCTATGGACGTTAGCAACGCCAGGGGCATTATGTGCGTGTTTACGTGTGGCCCTTTAGAAATCTATTCACTCTACTCTTGAAAACTCCATACTGTACCGTCCTGGGATAACCGCGGCAGGGAGCTCATTCCACAAGGCATACATGGGCTAGTGTGATTTTTCTCTGAAATTGGCTGCTATCTAATAAATGTGTAAAATTGGAGTACCTAAGTTTCAGAGATAACTATTCCTCGCTACTGATGCTATCTTTAAGATAAAATATTAGAAGTATACCGCTAGATGTGAAACCCAATAGACAAGATCTTTTTTATAGTAAAACAATTGAAATGCAGATGCATATAAAAACTACCTGTCAGTCAAACAAGACCTTCAAGAAGAGATAATGTTACTGCGAAACCAGTAATTAAAATATAACTTTTACTTATGACTATGGGACTTAATACACTTCCTTGACAATAAAATATTGGCTAAAAGCACAGAAATATATCGAGATAAAAGGAAGACGTTCTCGATTTGTATGAGAACGTTGCGTGTCAGATTTTTGCGTTTGACAGTTTGAACGGCCCGAGTGCAACCGAGAGATAATTTGCGCAAAGCGCAAAAGTCATGACAAGCGAAGTATAAGCATGTGTTGGGTCTACTTTAATACATGGTTTGTGGCTAAAAGTAAATCTATCTGTTGTCACAGCGAAACATAACTGTGGCAGTTTTTTGATCTACATATTTCACTATGGGAGCATTCCATGAAAACATGTACTTAAGTTGCATACGTAGCACTATGGTAGCTACCCTTATAAAACTCTGTCTACGGTGATTTAAGTTGTACAAACAAAGCCACAGTTAATTGACCATCCATAGACTTTTAACACGTTGCAATAAAGTTGACATTCGTCTACAAATGTACAGTTAACAGTGTGCTCGATTGTACAGAGTCTGTGAGTACTTTAGTCACGAACTGATTTATATGTATAGACAGATGAGTCTCTTTTAGCAAGGGGTAAACAAATTGACGGCTACATTAACGTCTACAGAAGTACTGACCAACAAGACATAGACCTTAACACAAAGCGGTAAAGTCCACAATTGTCTAATTTTTTTTGTCAGTCATGCTCTAAATAGCCCAGACTTACTTTCAAATTCAACAAAAACTTGACCAAATACTTACTTGGCTCCGATAGCTCTTATTACGTTGAAATTGGGTTCAATTTTAAATGACACCTGCCTTAACAAAGAGTAGTCATTATAGATTTATCCCAATTTATAAAATTAGCTTTTAACGCCTTGAGATGAGGGTCGAATTTTGAATGACGTCTGAGACGAGTATGATAATTATAAAAATGTATTTTTGTTGAAGTTTTCATGGTATTTTAGTGATGCATTTTCATATGTATATCTTTGTAGAAATCGTCTTGAAATAGGGGTCTTAACAATTCGAAATGCTAGGATGAACACCTCAATAATGGTCAGTGGCGTGTACACGACACAACAAGACAGTCATAAGTTAACATTATTATCAGATTTGAAATATCTGATAATGGGAATAGAATGAATGAACAAACATTCGGACACATCCCGTCGAGAAACATTTAATAATTCTCAGATAAAGAATCCTCCCTCCACGTGTAAATAATAGGCAAGTCGGTGGGAATCTAGTACTGTGGACACCCCCCGGTACTGACTCGGTTTAACATTACATCTCAAAACTTTTTAGTTGTAAAAGAACTGCGTTGCGAGACTTGCATCTTTTTGCATGTAATGTTTTTGATGGGATTTATGTTTTCATCTCTAAACACTACACTCTTGACGTCAAACGTCAACCGCAAAATTTTACACGCTTGGTTCCCGTACAATTTTTTTTTTTTTTTTTTTTTTTTTTTTTTTAAGAAAGAATAATAAAAATACAAATCGACGAATCGATCTTCTATCTCGATATATTCCTGTCCAGACCACAGTATTTTTCTTCCTACAAAGGGTACATCGCGCGCTTGTACGAGTATGTGTGCGCGCCGTGTACGAACGCACTACAAGCAAAGTTTTAATAACTGGCCAAGAGCATCTCGGACCATGCTCAGTGTAGGGTTCCATAGCCGTATATATAAGGAAATGTGCTACAGATAAAAATAAAGCTAAAAATATACAACTGACAAAAGGTCTTAATTGCCGTGTAGATCAATAGCACTTAAAACCTTTTGGTTGAGAAGTTTTTCGGCAATAACTTCAAAACGGTTTATTCGTTACTATTCAAAATAATTTTCGTTGAATGTATTTATTAAGCGTTACCTTCCTGATTTTTTTCATATTTTTTGGATTTACGGTTTAAAAGTTAAATGGGGGGGGACACAATTTATGCAACTTTCGGAGCGATTATTTCCGAAAGTATTCACTTAATCAAAAAATAGTACATAAAAGCCTTATAATGTTTTTAAAAGAACTATCGAATTATGTACCTCACGTTGACGTTTGCTGAAAAAAATTTTTTTAGCTTCTGTTACATGTATGGAGTGCCCCCCTAGATTTTTTTATTTTTATTATTTAACTACCAAACTTAGTAGCGGCATCTACAAGACATCTTTATTCCAAATTACATAAGTATACGCCTTGTAGTTTTCGAGTAAAATGCCTGTGACATACGGACGGACGGACGGACGGACATGACGAAACTATAAGGGTTCCTTTTCAGCCATTTTGGCTACGGAACCCTAAAAATGTGTAAGAATGTGTATGGATCGCACTCACACAGACGTGCTATTGCGCGTCAATGTAAATACGTGCCACGCGCTCCTAAACTCCTAAACGGCTGAAGTTGGACTATTTATTCGTCTTTATACTTTGCTTATGACAGTTTCTATTTGTTTCAGCGCAAAAAAACGACAACAGAAGTGTTAGAAAAACTCGAAACTAACATCAAACGCATCGAGCAAGATGGGCAGAGCAAGGAGCAGAAGCATAAACGCGTCATCGGCTACGTCATGGCGTACTCCGTGGGCCTCTACGTGTTGTTCGCTATATTGTACTACTTCATGTACGTGGGGAAGAGCACGCATTGGCTGAGTTCGTTCGTCTACGCGTCTCCGCTGCTGGTGTTGCCTGTTGTGTGAGTATTTTGGATTTTAACCTTTTTTTCATCACACTTGCTCGAAAATGGTGTTGTTACACGTCGGTTTTGCGGGCCGTAAATTACCTATTACGCCCTAGGGCGTGATGGTTTTTTTTTAGTTGAATACGTTGGTTCTGTTTCACTCTTATTTGTCATCTTCGAAGGAAACGCCAACTTTTTCAACTTTTATCACTGAAATATTTATTTAAAGATAACTGTTATTGCAAATACATGTAAACACATATTTCCGTAACATTAATTAAATGTTTAAATAGTGTATTTCAGCATTTTGCAAATATAAAATCAACCGTTTTAGGTATGTCTGTTTTACAATTTTATTTATTTGTAAGGTAATTTTAATTAGATTTCCTCACAAGTGTGATGAAAAACATTGTGTGCGCCACGGGCGGTAAAGGAATTACAAACGAGTGTTATTAAAGCCCTTGGCTTCGCCTCGGGCTTGTAACGAACACTCGTTTGTAATTCCTTCGTTACCGCCCTAGATACACAATGTACTATTAGGGTTCCGTACCCAAAGGACGTAACTCGTACCTGTACCAACGCAACTCTATTATGCTAGGTTTACACGAGCTTAGTACTTGTCATTAGTGTTTAAGATAAGGGATTTTATGCCACACCTGGCCATAAAGTGACTTTTTCCGCACGCTATGCGTACGGAAAAAGCCGCGTTTTGGCCAAGTGTAGACATAAAATTATGTACACAACACGGGAGGTAATAAAGAAAGCCCTCGATCGCATATTTACGTCCTTCGCTTGCAGCTCGGGCCGCAAACATCTGCGATCTCGGCCTTTCTTTATATTACCACCCTAGTTGTGTAATGTACTATATCTGCAGAGTGACAAGTGAATAGGCGCCGCAGATCCGCCGCGCGCCTTCTCCGCTAGTGTTTATTGGTTTTTATAATTTTGACGTGACAACGTCTTATAAATTGGTTTGCCGGGTGACACTTCAAGAAACTGCGTTACGCTCCGCTCACGTTATGCGCTCACAATGAGAGCGAGTGAGAGGCACGCGTCCCTTCCACTCGGGCATGGTTAGTCGTTGTCACGTAAAACTTTCGCCCGTATACCGACTTTACAGGCAACCAATTTTTTTGTTCACAACAATGTGGTTGTAATAAGTCTCGCTCAATTTTGGGCAAAGGGTGTATCAAATAAACAAAGGATGGATTATTTATCCATCATTGCCTTCCTATTTCCTATAAAAACCGAAACTGAATTTGATCGGTTTTGAACTGCGATCGGACAGTCTTGTTTTCAAAAAGCGCAGATAAACTATTTGCAATAAGAAGTTATAATTATGTTGTATTAATGATCACTCTAAATATCAGACACTAAATGATTAATATGTTATTTAATAATGAAGACTGACTTATTATGATTGTAATTTTTTTATCTTTCCACGAAAACATGAACTTATATGGAAGTTTCGGTTTCGGTTCTGGTTTCGGCTGAAACTGTGATCAAAGCCGAAATTAAATAAATAATAAATATAAATAATATTAGGGGACAATCTTACACAAATCGAACTAGTCCCATAGTAAGCTCAATAAGGCTTGTGTTATGGATACTAGACGACGATATATTTAATAGATACAAATACTTCAATACATAGAAAACATCTATGACTCAGGAACAAATATTCGTGCTCATCACACAAATAAATGCCCTTACCGGGATTCGAACTCAGGACCTCTTGCTTCGCAGGCAGGGTCACTACCAACTAAGCTAAAGCGGTCGTCATACATAATCTGTATATTTCAGTGTCATATTCCTGCGCGCGGCCATATCGTGGTACTACAACTGGACGATCAGCAAGAACAGACTGAAGCTCAGCAAAATGAAAGAAGAGAAGAAGAAGATACTCGAAGAGGTCATGAACACTGAGACATACAAGGTAACGGACTAGCTCGATTTTAATAATGGTAATAGGTAAAGTCGCCATCAGATATATCTGAGCTGTCAGTGTACTCATAAATATCTGAACACGGCTCTAATGCTATGAAAATAGAGCCGTGTTCAGATATTTATGAGTACACTGACAGCTCAGATATATCTGATGGCGACTGTATACTCGTTCCGTGGGGCATTTGTACGATCCACTTAAGGGGATTCGTTAGGGAAAGTTACCAATTTTAGCCGCTCAGGTGGCGTTGTACGTCGTTTGCGTAGTGTTTTTATTATTTTTAGCTAAACCAAACTAAATATTTACTATTTCTATGTATTGGCAGAACCAGTAAAAAATGGTAAGCTTAAATCGCAACCAATTTCAGCTCAACAGTCTTCTTGTGAACCATAAATCAGATTTCTTTAAAATAATCGCAATTTTCCACATTCTCGCACACACGCGTACCCGTTCACAGTCATTAGTGTCAGTGACTGTCAATAATTATTATTATGACAGTATGACAGGTCATGTTTGTTTACATATTATTTTGGCGCCATTTTAATCTATTTGATAAAGATTTTGACGTAGTTTCAGAAGATGTTGAAATATGAAGTTTTAGTTTCATATTGTTAGGTATCCAATATATTGTTATATTTCTGATCTTTTGATTATCTGCACATGTTTATTACTTCTTTCTTTGTAATTTGACCTCTCTCATATGAATAGTTAGTTGTGCATGTAACTTACATGATGTAACTAGTATACTTACTGACCTAAGTTAGTATACTTTTATAGTATACTTACTTACAAGCCAAGAAAAAAACATATTTTATATCGTATTGTTTTATTAAACCTTTTTAGTTCTAGGTACTTATCTACTCTGTCATACATTTAGGATCTGTTATTATTGCGCTGTAAAAAAAAGTTTGATTCGCGGGTTCGATAGAATATCATTCATAGACTGGTAGAATACAAAGGCAAGCCTTTCAGCTGCCTCATATCGCTTCTTAATTCTTGAACGCACTAGGTAGGCGATCTCCAGTCTGGCTGATTCCAGCCGAACATCTCCATGCAGAGCTATAGCTTTTCATAGCAGGGGTGATGGCAACGAACTTCTGATGATGACGCAAATTAAGATTTACTTGGATAATCTATCTGGTCTCGAGTGTGCGTACGTTTGTTTTCATAATTTTTAGTAAAATGGCAGTACGCTCCGGTGACTACTTCACATCAGGCAAGCTTACCACCCAAGTAATATGCAAAATGTTGATCAAGGAAATATATAATTAACCGTTTTCTATTGAAATAATAAAATTAATAACAAGGAAAATCTTTGCTATTGTATGAAAAAATTTGACAACTTCAAATTTAAATGTGACTGTAGGCAACATATTTTTTTAATCGAGCATGGGAGTGCAATAACTAAAAAGGTTTTTTTCAAACGATATACTTATGGGCAATGATAGCAAACTCTTTTAGCTTTTAAAACTAATGCACTGCATCGAAAAATCCAATATTTTTTACTAAGAATAAGAGCACGTATTTATATCCATAGCAAAAATTAACTCAAGTATTTGTACAATTTTTATCTATTCGATAAAAACGGTTACAAATGAAATTTGTTGATGGAGAAAAACTTCGACACAGACTGACAGCACTTTATGTTTTAATTTTTATTAGCTTAGTGGCCAGAAGTTTTAGGAGTAGGTTTTATACAATCTAGGCATTCTTTTGACACCTAGAATCAGCTGTTGTCGATAAATGCCGCCCTTTTGTTTACACCGACACGATACTCTACACTCACACAAACAACGGTTTGATCAAAATTTTATTAGTTTTCAAATGGATTTATTTTGAATATTTCTTATTTTTTCGGTATTTTTTTCTTATTGGCGGAATCAGAAGGAAAAGTACTATCGAACTTATAATGTTTCAAATACAGAAAGTGATCACGGCCGGAGAAAAACGGGACTGAAATTTGTATGAAAATTCTCTGAAACGTTCAACCTTAAAGGAAACAATACTGTTGTGTGGTTGTGTACCTCATTATCGTCCGTCATAAGAGAGAAGCGTGCATGATATGTTCACAGAATGTGTATTTTAATTGCCGCCATGACACAAATAATAAAAGTTAAATTAAATAAAAAGTTATAAGATTCTTTTACATCCAATAGGCTCGGGTTAGCTACTTTAATACTATTCCAAATTTCCAATCGATAGCAGCAGTAGTTTCTGAGATATCTGGCTGTGACAGACGAGCAGACAGACAGCGTCGCACCATAAGGGTTCCTTGTTTACCATTTTGGTACGGAACCCTAATAAAAGGGGGACCCCATACAAGAAAGGTGTTTATTGGCGTTTATTATTCTTTGTTATTTTATATCTTTCAATACTTTTCTCAAACATGCAATGAAATGTTGACATTATGTGGTGCCTTATAAATTATAATAGGCCGCAAAGTAGGTACATAGTTTCCGGTGCGCTGCAATGTTGTATGGAATTCGAAATAACCACATTTTTACTAAAAAAAACCCGACCGCGGTGCATTTTGAAACTGCATAAAATCCGCCATTTTGTTTATTTTAACGAACTTCATACCCAGTGACACTCGCACCATCAAGACGAATCTAATGATGTATCATTTATCAAAATCGGATGTGCCGTTGAGTAGTTACGAGCGGACACAGGAACGGACATGCATACATACATACAGGTCAAACACATAACCCTCCTTTGGGCTTCGCCGCAGTCGGGTAAAAATTACAAAATGTATACTGGAACATTTTTTGGAAAGAAAATTTAAAATGTTTCATTCTGTACTTCTATTTTTTGTCTACTTTACTTTTAGTGCCTCTAGAAAATAAAGCTTGATTTTTTCGAGTGTTTATAATTTATTTCATTGCATATTTGAGAAAAACACTATATACTTCGGCGTGAAATGGGTTGCCAGCCTCGTAACTATCTGGCCTCGCTTTCGCTCGGCCATCTATATGTACTCGGCCGGAGACCCCTTACTTCCCGGTCTCTGTAGTAATGTAATAAGATAAGTTAAGTGCAGGGGCACTTATTATTTACTAGTCTAAGTTTACGAATAAGAAATTACATTGTTATTGTATATTTTTAGTGCTCAAGAACAATGGATGAAAGAGCGAACACCTCTTAACACCAGTGAAACACTTTTGTTAAAAATAAATAATGGGGATGACGATTGGGTTAAAACTATATAATTCTATTTAGTCCGTCAGTTAGATTATGGAAAAATATGGGACTCGTATTTTTTGGTTTATCAAAATATTAAAAATCGATAAAGTTATAGATCATCAAACTTCTGGAGTGGGGACTTGTGACGTCACTCCTAGGTGAAAATTGTACCTAGGAGTGACGTCACTCGAAACTTCTAAGCACTTTCTCCTCGTTATTTTTTGTTTGTCAAACAAAAGCAAAAATACGTGTACAATATTTATTAATAATCTAAATGACGGGCTGAACAGTTTTTTTAGTCGTCAAGCCCGTTTTGAATATTTTTTTAATTTTTGAAAAAATATTGTATTGAAGGTAGCGAAAGAGATCCTGGACAAGTACGGGAGCCCCGACGACCTCTCCAAAGCCCTGAAGCCCTTCACGCCGACAATCAACGTGCCCGGTAACCCTAGCACGCCCCTAGGTAGTCGCGTAATATAGACTTTCTATCCATGCTAATCGCTTGAGCCCTTGATCAGAATGAAACAGTTTTGGGCGTTTTCCAAAATAAATCCCGGGGTAGCTACTTTCTCAGAATATGGACTTTTGAGGTTTTTCTGGAGCGTTTCGGCACGTTTTTGGGAAAGTTTAAAAATGTGATTTTAGCATTGTAGTATCAGGGTGAGTTTTTTATGATATTGAAGTGGTTTTTTCACTAATATTGCTATTATTGAGAGGTCTATAACATATCACAGAAAAAAGTTTTCAAATAGCCAATTGACCCTCTGAAATTACCCAAATTTATTGAAACTTTTTCATTCTCAAGCTTAGCTTTGTCGTAGTTTAGTAAGATCGCCATTTTCGAAAGTTTATTCAGTCTTATATTTTACTTAAAAAATAATTTACATAAATTAAGCTTTAGTTTAGTGAATTTGAAATATCACTATCTGCTTTATTTCAATCATAGATTCTTCAATATTTATATATCTCTGCCCAGTAAATAATAATAGAATATGATATTTAAATATCATATTATTATAACACTTTTACAACTACTTATGTCTAAATCAGTGTTTTTTAACACGTGGTTCGGAACGAGGGGGGTTTGAGAGGGTCGCGAAACTTAAAGCAAAAAGAAAAAAACAAAAAAAGATATAGGGGGATACATAAGCTGTAACAGATAATAGCCAATTTGCCAAGTTGTGCCAAGAAAACGGTTGAAAAACACTGATCTAAATGATCAGTATACTATACAGCATGCCTGTTACATTAGACTTAGGAGGTTTAGTTAATGTGCTGATTCCCCACAGCCACACCAGGGCAGCTGCGGCAGAGGCAGCTGGCGTTGACCTCAACGCCGCTCAACAACCACAGGGAAATGATGCCGTTGAACAGTGTGGGCTTCAAGGGGCCGAGGTTGAGGGTGAGTACTAGATTTGGATCTGACTGACTAACTCGCAACCCCTCCTGGGCGTAGCGATAGTCGGACCGGGTGGTTGGCCGTGGCGTTCCCTGGGGTCGAACCAGGTCGCTAGCCAGACCACCCTTGGGTGTTCGACTGTGTGCCACACACAGTCGACACGCAGGTCGGGCTGGGTTAGTACCGGCGGTGCCTGGAGTCGAACCAGGTCACCTTGCCCGGCCTACCACGATAGTATCGGACTAGGTGGGGGCCTGAACGCCTGGGGTCGAACCAGGTCGTTGGCCAGGGCCACCTTGACTTTGCGCTGATTGCTCAGAGTGAGCAGCGGACCAGCGGGAAGGATGACTCGGGTCATCCTGTCCTTATGTGAACTTGTGTATCGAACTAAGAGTACTAGATAGAAGGGTCAAAAGTGGCACCAAGTCGTTCGTGTAATATTACACTCGGCGCTGGCTTGCCAGTTAGATAAGATAAGATAAGATAGCATTTATTGTCAAAAACTGTGTACATTGAGTTCGCATGTCATAAAATAATAAAGTCCAACAGTTTACCCATCTCGGGCGTACAATATAGAAACAAAATAATAAGAAATTTGACTAAGAACTAGATTGAAAAAAGGAACTTACATTGGATTTATCTAAAGTATTCAACCAAATTATAGTAACCTTTGCTTAGTAGCCACTCCTTAAGTTTCCTTTTAAACATGATTCCATCTTGGGATTTAATATGTTCAGGCAAATGATTGAATATTTTAATTCCAGAGACATATGAGCTCTTTCTAAGTATGAAGCTGGAAGGTCTAACCGTACATAAGTCATATTTGTATTGTGACCTAATAAGTTTTGCTTGAACTTGGCTTGACACACTGCTGCGTGTCTTGATGTTGAGGTTTAGGTGAGGTGCTGATTCAACACCGCTCAACAACCTAAGGGATGAAATTATGCAGATGAACATGAGATACCGATGCCGATGAGAATGAGATGTCAGAATGAGATCTTCACGGGGGCCAGAAAATAAAAAAAAAATTCAATGGAAGCCAGAATAATATGAAAAATTAGTTTAGTTTTATAATCTCTATATAACGGGCCATATACAACTTTTTTTTTTTTATTGTTATAAAAAATCCACAGCACTAGTTACAAAAAAGAATTTATTCAGAGAAATATACATTACTTACTATAAATTGGATGAATACTTTAGATAAATCCAATGTAAGTTCCTTTTTCCAATCTAGTTCTTAGTCAAATTTCTTACAAATAATTTAGGCATATACATTTTTGCTTAACAGTGGCCAATTACGGATTTACATTATATTTAACTATACATTTTAAAATAAACCATTAAGAAAAAACGCATTATGACATTTGTAGGTAATGCAACCCGGGTACCCGAAAACCCGGGTAACTGGCTTTATTTAGAGTCGGGTAAAACCCGGGTTTCATATTTGACCGGGTATTAAAATAAAAAAAAAATAAAAATGATTTATTTCAGGTAAAAGAAACCCATATATACAAATTAGATTTTGCATGTAAAATTAAATGAAATTACATAATTAAATTAAATGAAAAATTACAATAACGACACGACATATACTTTAAGAAAATGTGTGCGACACTGGGTAAAGATCATTACTGCAATTATTAATGGTATTGCATTCCCTAGTGAGGACAGGCATATTCAATAATCTAGAGTACTATCTACGTATAGGTATCTCGTTTTTATCGTCTAAACTACCAGAGCATTACCTATCCGTCATATAATTTAAATTGTGTACTTCTCCAAACTGTTTCTTTAAAATGTCTGCTGTCTGTTTTGCGGTTAATATTTCCCCCTATTTATTTATTTGTATTTATGTATGTATATGTAGGTTTATCTATCTATTTATTTATGTATGTTTATGCTTGCCCTCACGGGTATTTACTTTAGTTGCTAAATCAGCTCTCGCTTCGTTACCCTTCGCACCACCTACTTTCTGGTTTAATTTTGCGCCAATTCCGCTACCTACCCAAAGGTTGTCTGGAAGAGATCGCTTTTTAGCGGTAAGACCGCCTGTTGTCTACTTTTTATGTTAATTATGTAATGTACCCTTGTAATATGTTTTTCTGGTGTGCAATAAAGAATATTTGTATTGGTATTGTATTGTAAAACTCACATCGATTTCTCACTCTTTGGCAGAGCTCTATTAAACGCAACGGGTCAACAGTCCGTTTTGCCGACGACGTTCAATCAGTAAACTTTTAATTTTACCTATTACCTTTGTGTAAATTCCCTGCAAGTTGCAACTCTGATATCCCCCTATTTTCGACAGACACAATTAATCGAATGACATTGATAAGAGGCCTTAGACTTTTGGAACTAGTGTTGTCACGTCCAATCTGAAAAAATCATAAGACGCTTAAAAAAAAACGGTATAGTTTGTCTAATGGAAGCTGAACCTGAAATAACCACATTTTTATAAAAAAAACCCGACCGCGGTGCACTTTGAAACTGCATTAAATCCGCCATTTTGTTTATTATAACGAACTTTTTTGCCCAGTGTCACTCGCACCATCAAGACGAATCTAATGATGTATCATTTATCAAAATCGGATGTGTCGTTGAGTAGTTACGAGCGGACATACATACATACATACATACATACAGGCCAAACACATAACCCTCCTTTGGGCTTCGCCGCAGTCGGGTAAAAAAGCGGCAAATTCAATAATCTTCATTAGTTGTTTATTAGATACGGGTCTTAGTAGTGTGAAAAAGTACCTACGCATTTCTTCTCCCTTAGTGCCACCAAAATAAGAAAAGTATCAAAATCGTTTATTCTTACTTTGATCGGTAAAGTAAAACTATGTGAAGGTTTTTAAATTTGCCGCTTTTTTTCAGGTTAAGCTTTAATTAGACAAACTCTAGAATCAATTTGTTTTAAGGCTTAAAACTACAGCTACAAACGCATAACGTGTCAAATTAAATTCTCAAACAAACATCGATCGTCTAGAGCAGCGGTCGGCAACCGCTTAGCAGCCAAGGGCCATATAGTAGCTTAGGAATTGACGCTGGCCGCATTTTGTTAATAATTTGCGATTTTATAATATTCGGAATAAAGCGACGGCAAAACAGACCGGAATATTGGACCGCAAGTGAGCGGTTCAAGGGCCGAGTGCGGCCCGCGGGCCGCAGGTTGCCGACCGCTGGTCTAGGGTAAAATACTACACGGTAAATAAAATGCAATAAATAATTATACTAATGTAAAAAGCCACCCGAAAA
The DNA here is from genome assembly GCA_947034925.1 of Eudemis profundana. Lineage (NCBI taxonomy): Eukaryota > Metazoa > Arthropoda > Insecta > Lepidoptera > Tortricidae > Eudemis > Eudemis profundana. The sequence goes on along the minus strand of OX344820.1, from coordinate 11,426,320 downwards.
ATTGCTTCAAGTAAAAAAATCTATAGAGATTTTGTTCTACCGAGATAAAGTGCTATTAGGTGAAATGCTACAAGAGATTTTCGTTTTTGAGGTAAAACACTATCAAATCGTCGTGGCCTAAAAACTTAGTAATAGCAAGGACCATTAAAACAAGAGGACTGCCGTTCTCCATACTTTGGATTGTAACCCGACCGCAAGGGGATTTCCGGGCAAAAACTAGATGGCGCTAAAAAACTAAACATTTAACGATGTTATAATTGAACAAAGACACATAGTATAGTAACAATTAGTTCGTAAACAGCTAATAATAAATGAATTCTAACATTTAAATACTGTGTCACGCTTGCAAAGTTGAATAATTGTAAATAATAAAATTCTTATACCAAGCTTATACATAGATGGCGTTGTAAATTCGGGGAACAGCTTTTTGTATGGAGAATGACAGTCCTCTTGTTTTAATGGTCCTTGGTTCTACAGAGATAAAGTGCGATTAGGTGAAATGCTACAAAAGATTTTTTCTTTTGAGGTAAAACACTAACAAATCGTCGTGGCCATTTCTAAAAACTTAGTAATAGCCGTAATAGGGCTCTGTCGGCACTCATTGTATACGGAACCCTAAAAAAGAACATTTCAAATGTTCTAAGGCCTCTTCGTTTCATTGTTTTGCGCTAGATTAGAATGTGAAATTCAATTGCATTTTAGTCTCCATTCTTACTTGTAACTTTTAGCATTATCAAGGAACGCAAAATAGAAAATAAATGCATCTGTTTCACCAAAATCAGCTTCTTGTTTTATATACCCAATCTGTAGTCTCAGGTGATTAGCCAGGAGTTTATTAATTACACAAGAAAATTAAAGAAGAAGTGGGCATTTTTCATTGGGCAAAATGCTACCAAACACTTCATGTTTTAAATTTGATAAATTCTACGTGATTCCTACTCAGAATCACGAGTACTATCGACTCAGATAGAAGAAAAAAAATCATACAAATTTCGGTTTTCCCGTCCGTTACCTTCTTACCTATATGAAAACTAACGGAATGGGAATAGAAAATTATTGGACACATTTTTTCTCGCGATTCTGACAAGGAAATACCCAACTGTCCGACTCCGATTTGATTCATTTTGATATATGTTATAGAGTAGTCTAAAATAGCAGACACGTATTTTTTTTAGCTGCCCAAGTTCAACTTTTTAGGAGAAATTGTCATTCAAAGTACTGAAAAGTGACTAAACCCGCCCACTTCTACAGAAAAAAAATTCAAGCAAGTTGCTAGTTAAAGTGGTTTCATTATATGTTGGGAACATGAAAAAAGAATAGACACGTGTTTTGTTATTTCACCTCAAACTCATATTTTCCTAAAAAAACACCCTCAAAGGGCTCAAATTTTGAAGGGTAAACACCCTTTTTTAGGAAAATATGAGTTTCAGCCGATATAACGAAACACGTGCCTGTTATTTTTTCATGTTCTCAAACATAATATCAAACCAGTAATTAACTAGCAACTTACTAGATTTTTTTTTCTGTAGAAGTTGGAGGGTTTAGTCACTTTTCAGTACCTTGAAGGACAATTTCTCCTAAAAAGTCGAACTTGGGCAGCTAAAAAACAATACGTGTCTGCTATTTTAGACTAGGTACTCTATAACATATATCAAAATGAATCAAATCGGAGTCGGACAGTTGGGTACCCTTCCTTGTGAGTAGGAATCACATAAAATTTATCATATTTAAAACAGTAAGTGATTGGTAGCATTGTCATTATGAGCGTTATTTTGCATTAGTAGGATACTTCAGAATTGTAGTTACAAGTAAAATGTGACGTGTTTCCAGTCGGACCAGCTGCCCCGTCCTCTACTGGACAAGAACCGCTCGGCTCTGGACAAAGTGGTGGACTATTTGCTGAAGGACGGGCCCAACCACCGCATGGCGCTGATTTGTAACGAGTGTTCTTCACATAACGGTGAGATAAAATATACAGAGCATGAGGTCGGGGTCGGATACGATCAGAGATGGGCATTATTCGAATAATGTTTTATTTGAATGATCATTCGAATAAAAAATAATTCACGATATTTTTATTCGCGCGTGATTTATTCGCGAATAAATCATTCGCGAATAAATCATTACAAATGACGGATGATTTATTCGTTATTTTATTCGAATAAATGAAAGAAAAATATTTAAGGTACAACACGAATAATTACTTGTTTTTACTGTACTTATATTGGTTCTAACATATAATGTGTTCCTAAAGTCTCAGGCTTCCTAAGGGCAGTTTAAATAAAAAAAGTATGTTTTTTATAAGTAAGGCAAAAATTTTAGTTCGTTCCGTTAGTACAAAAACAATCTTTCAGGTCTGTTTAGTTATTATTTTTTCGAGAAAAGTCAATATGGTATTCCAATAAATCATTATTCGTGGCAATTCATTCGCGCATAAATCATCCGCGAATAAATTATTCCACGAATAATTTATTCGAATAAGAATAATCATCCGCCAATTTTATTCGTCATTCGCGAATACTTTGGTTATTCTTATTCATTATTCGTCATTCGAATAAATTTAGCCCATCTCTGGATACGATAGGGTGCGGTGTGATAAGACGGGATAGGGTATGACGTCAAGCTACATATAAGTATATCTTGATTGTACGGGTTAGATACTTTGGGTTGCGTAAATGAGAAGTCACGTGTAAACTGTAAGACGATTTATTCCAGACTACTTATGAACTAAACTTATGGGGCGGTGCAACCACCTCTATGTTGTCGGGTTACATAAGTTGTGTCCTTACAGTATTCCCCCCCTTTAATCTTAATTAACATTCATTTCATTCTAGATTTTACGTCAGTTTATTTTAATGAACTCGATTCGAATCAACTCGTTTAGAATCTGATTCGAGTTATTAATCAGACAACTCGACTCGCCCATAGTTCACTGCCCGTCAATTCAGCCCGCAATATTTCTGTGCAGGCATGGCGATGGTGGAGGAGTTCGAGTTCGTATCGTACGTGTGTGCGTACTGCGGGCGCCTGAACCCGGCGCGCAAGCAGCGCCCCGCCGCCCCGCTGCTCGCCTCCCCGCGCGCCCTGCCCGCCGTGCCAAGAGCTGGTAAGCTTGATGTAGGGAAGGTAGCCAGGCTAGGGTGGAACAGTTCGAGTGTATCGTACGTGTGTGCGTACTGCGGGCGCCTGAACCCGGCGCGCAAGCAGCGCCCCGCCGCCCCGCTGCTCGCCTCCCCGCGCGCCCTGCCCGCCGTGCCAAGAGCTGGTAAGCTTGATGTAGGGAAGGTAGCCAGGCTAGGGTGGAACAGTTCGAGTGTATCGTACGTGTGTGCGTACTGCGGGCGCCTGAACCCGGCGCGCAAGCAGCGCCCCGCCGCCCCGCTGCTCGCCTCCCCGCGCGCCCTGCCCGCCGTGCCAAGAGCTGGTAAGCTTGATGTAGGGAAGGTAGCCAGGCTAGGGTGGAACAGTTCGAGTGTATCGTACGTGTGTGCGTACTGCGGGCGCCTGAACCCGGCGCGCAAGCAGCGCCCCGCCGCCCCGCTGCTCGCCTCCCCGCGCGCCCTGCCCGCCGTGCCAAGAGCTGGTAAGCTTGATGTAGGGAAGGTAGCCAGGCTAGGGTGGAACAGTTCGAGTGTATCGTACGTGTGTGCGTACTGCGGGCGCCTGAACCCGGCGCGCAAGCAGCGCCCCGCCGCCCCGCTGCTCGCCTCCCCGCGCGCCCTGCCCGCCGTGCCAAGAGCTGGTAAGCTTGATGTAGGGAAGGTAGCCAGGCTAGGGTGGAACAGTTCGAGTGTATCCTACGTGTGTGCGTACTGCGGGCGCCTGAACCCGGCGTGCCAAGAGCTGGTAAGCTGAATGATGATGTGGGGTTCTTGCCAGGATGCTGTTAGAGCGGCCGTTGGGCCACTAACGCGGCCGCAAGTAACGGCGCGCCACTCCCGCGGCTTGTGGCCTGAATAAGGCAACGAGCACGCCCGGTTTGCATAACCGCTATACGACAATGTATGAAACTCGCCCGCCTCGACCCAATGTGCGGAAGCTCTTAAGGGGAGGGGGATCCTAGTAATCAGCTCTGTTGGGGGGGGGGGGGGGAGGTCTAGCGGGTTTCTAATCGGTAGTTATCGTAGTCGCACTCTAACCACTGTTATTTCTTAGAATACCTATTAACAGCAACTTATTTCCCGCCATTTCATTTAATCATATGACATTATACGAACAAATGGCTGTAAATTATGACTATAGTAGGCTTATGATGCTATAGGTTTGACGAGAGTTGAGGTGAATGATTACACACAAAGCTACATGAAGTACTCATTGCAAAAAAAGTGAATTAATGAAATTAATGAGTGAGTAAATAAACACAAGGCTATAGTTTAAACGAACTTTTTGGTCTATCTTGCAATTCACTGTTGAACCTGCTATCGGTACAAAAAAAGAACAGTAATTTCAAAATCCCGCTGTCATTACATGACATGTTGTTGTGTGCGTGGCCTCAACTCTCGTGAAACTACCTATACGCTTTGTCAATGATCATGTCGAACTGACATTTTAGAGCGTTTAATAGTAAAATAAAAGAGGCGTAAATATCTTACTTTTATAGATATTTTAGAGGTCGTGCTAAAGGGTTAAATAGGTTAAATTGTAACTAAATGTCACACAGGCAGCGGCGACGACTCCTCCATAGCGAGCTCCAGCGACAGCGAAGATGAGAAAAGAGCCAAGATTACTGAAATTGGAAGTTAGTATAGTGCCTTCTCACTGTGGCGTGCACTCAGTAAAAGACACTAAGTACCTATCATCTAATTTCCTCCCTACTAAGGGCCTTCTCAGACTTGCGATTTGTGGGCGAGTTAGGAGCGAAATTCCATACCAGAGATAGGCATTATTCGAATAATGTTTTAGTTGAATGATCATTCGAATAAAAAAATATTCACGATATTTTTATTAGCGGATGATTTATTTGCGAATAAATCATTCCACGACTTCACAAATGACCAATGATTTATTCCATATTGTATTCGAATAAATCCAAGAAAAATACTTAAGGTACAATACGAATAATGACTTGTTTTTACTGTACTTATATTGGTTCTAACACATAATGTGTTCCTAAAGGCTTAGGCTTCCTAAAGGCAGTTTAAATAATAAAAGTATGTTTTACATACGTAAGGCAAAAATCTTAGTTCGTTCCGTTAGTACAAAAACAGTCTTCCAGTTCTGTTTAGTTATTATTTTTCCGAGAAAAGTCAATATGGTATTCCAATAAATAATTATTCGTGGCAGTTCATTCGCGAATAAATCATCCGCGAATAAATTATTCCACGAATAATTTATTCGAATAAGAATAATCCGCCAATTGTATTCGTCATTCGCGAATAATTTGGTTATTCTTATTCGTTATTCGTCATTCGAATAAATTTTGCTCATCTCTTGTCCATACAAATGGCGCTCGCCGTGACTGGTTTTGTATGGAAACTCGCCCGCAGCTCGCTCACAAATCACAAGTGATAAGGCTTTAAAGGTAGGAAGGTAGCAATTCGTAGAGTAGGTGGTATCTGAACACATTACCTAATCTACTAATTTCTACCTTACTCCCCTTAATAGGGTTAAAATTAGAGGGTAAGCGGTATCTTTTTGTACTTATGAATTGCACGCCACTGCCTTCTCAATATAAGGTTACTGCTTTGCTAAATTAGAAGTTTTTGAAAAATTCAAAATAATTTTTACCGAGGTTTTATTTAGTTTCACTACTTTTGTCTTACTGTCTGTCCGTAATTTGCTAAAATTTCTGTTGAATTTGGTTAGCTTATGTTATGTTTAGCTTTCGCTTACATTAGGAGGATTTCCTAATTTCTATTGCAAAATTCATTTAATGTCAATATCACTTGTATATAATTTCAAATACATACGTAGCATATCATATTGAATGAGCCCGAAAATTACCCTCCAACTTAGTTACTATTTAATGTGTCCTGTTTCCTGTATTAAACTAATTTTTGTTTACCCTTCTTATCAATAAATAGTGTTTTAAATTTGCTATTTCGTCCATTTGCAAAGTTGCACAAAAACTTTTTTTAGATCTGAGTTTTTTTTATTAATTTCTACTCGGAACCGCACGTACTGTCGTTTCTGATAGATGAAAAAAAGTGTCTCAATTTTTCCTAGGGATGTAACGATACATAATTTTGCCGATACGATACCGATACCGATATCTGTAGTAAATTATCGGCGATACCGATACCGATATCTTAGCTAACTAATGAAGTATGAACTTCAGATTTATTATTTGTATGTCCTTATTATACCTAAAACTTGGCTATATTTAACAGAGAGTCAACCTTGAAGGTGTAAAGTAAAAATAAATAAATTGGCAACACAGATTTATTTTTTATTTTGAACCAAATATATAATTAACATAGTAATTATTATTGCACAAGGTAATAGACCAATATATAAATTAAGTCAGCAATTGAAATTACTTTTTGCAGATTTTTTTCATACAACAAATTCTTTTCGCGCTCTTCAAATATCGATTGTATATAATCGGCGATACCGATAAATTGGCGATACCGATATATCGGCCGATGGGTAGGGGTCGGGTTGCATAAAGTTTAAGGTCATATTTTTGATACGCATACGAGGATTCGTCATACTCATCATTACGCATAACTGTAAATAGTCATATATTTATGCGCATAACGATTTTAATCATAATGTTTATGGACATACTGTGTAATGGGCATATAGTTGATATGCATTCATTTATTCAAGCATACTTTATAATGGGCATACATGGATTGCCCATACAACACTTTAACCATACTAAGTAAATGCATAAAATGCTGAACGCATAAATAGGTTGCTCATACAACACTTTAACCATACTAAGTAAAAGCATAAATTGCTAAACGCATAAACCTAATCTTAAAAGTTTTTTTAAAAGTTCTCTTTTATGTTGCGTCACAGCTCTAACCTAATATACTTTTCTGGCAGCGATGCGGTTATGTGTGAGATAACAGTTCTAACCTAACCTAACCTACTTTTCTGGCAGCAATTTGGTTCTGTGTGAGGTCACAGTTCTAACCTAACCTAACCTACTTTTCTGACAGCGATTTGGTTCTGTGTGAGGTCACAGTTCTAACCTAACCTAACCTACTTTTCTGGCAGCGATTTGGTTTTGTGTGAGGTCACAGTACTAACCTACCCTACTTTTCTGGCAGCGATTCGGTTATGTGTGAGATAACAGTTCTAACCTAACCTATTCTACTTTTCTGGCAGCGATTCGGTTATGTGTGAGATAACAGTTCTAACCTAACCTAACCTACTTTACTGGTAGCGATCCGGTTATGTGTGAGATAACAGTTCTAACCTAACCTACTTTTCTGGCAGCGATTCGGTTATGTGTGAGGTCACTAATATTGTGTAATGAGTAGAAATTAAAAATACTTCAATAATATAAATCGTTTCTTTTTTGAAGAACCATCGCAAGTCAAATTATGCAACCAGACGGCCCCCCATCGGCCGATATATCGGTATCGTTACATGCCTAATTTTTTCATACAAGCAACGTTCTCCCGTTCCGTTACCGTCACACAAGTGTATATGGAAAAGTAACGGAATCGAAATAAAAAGTATTAGGACACATTTTTTTCTCCTTTCAGAGTCGGTAGTACCCGCGATTCTGAGTAGAAATTATGTAAAATTTCTCATATCTAAAACAAAGTTTTTGCTTCGGTTATGTTCGAAAATTTGCAAAAAATCAAGTCCTTTATTTATAGTACAAACAATTGAGAGCTTTTGGACTTATTGTATTATTATTACTGTACCTAGTATGTCAATAGGGATGACGACTGGGTTAAAAATATATGATTCTATTTAGTCCGTCAGTTAGATTATGGAAAAATATGGGACACGTATTTAATGGTTATTCAAAATATTAAAAATCGACAAAGTTATAGATCATCAAACTTCTGAAGTGGGGGCTTGTGACGTGAAAATTGTACCAAGGAGTGACGTCACTCGAAATTTCTAAGCACTCTATCTTCGTCATTTTATGTTTGTCAAACAAAAGAAAAAATACAATACTTTGTACAATATTTTTTAATAATCTAACTGACGGACTAAACTTTTTTTTTGTCGTCTAGCCTATTGTCCTGTCTCTGTTTTCCTCAATAAGTCATTTGTATTTTTAGGTTCAGAAGCCGAATCGGATCGGGCCCCCTCCTCGGTCGAAGGGTCCCCGAAATCCGCCGTCGAAAAGAAAGAAGACTGAACGAAAACCCTTTAAAATGTTCCTCACACCCTTATAAAAAGAGAGCGAAGCGATTGGAAAAATGAATGGAAACCTTGATTTCCTGGTGTCTTATTGGTATGCCAAAACGTTGAAAATTAATTTAGCTGTGACAGGTTAGTGATTTTTAACCTTTTAACCTTTTTAAAATTAGACAAATTTAATAATAAGGTAGTACGCGTTAGAGACATTTGGAGGTTAAAACTATACATATAAGGCTAAAATACAATGGTGTTTTTCATCGAATTGATGCCAAACGGCAGTTTCGAAAACCTAAAGTGGCTGGTTATGTTGATATATAAATGATTAAGCATTTGTCACCCTTGCTACTTTTAGGTACTTAAAAAAAGGTAAACAAAAAAACCACACGACTCGGGTCGTTCAGCCAATCAAAGTAATGTTTTGTATCTGTGGCACAATGCCACTGGCTGAACGACCCTAGTCACGTGGTTTTTTTGTTTAACCTTTTTTTAAGTACCTAAAAGTACAGAGTGTAGTGGCGTGCCCTCCCAAAATACGCTACCTACCCTCTAATCTACCTTATTAATGGTAGTAGCGTGGAAATTAGTAAGGTAGGTAGTTAAGATACCGCCTACCCTACGAATTACTACCCTCCTACTAGTAGGGAAGAAATAACAGGGTAGACACTGTCTTTGTCTTTATGGAGTTCACACCACTGTTGCACTTATACCAGGTGTTGTCTGCACTAGGAGCAAATAATTAAAACGCAAATTCTGTGAGTCTAGCGAAGTCACAAGTCAAATTTATACCAGGACCAAAAGGTCACAACTCTATAGTATGACCTAAGCTCTTTTGCTCCTTTTAAATGTGACTTGTAGCCCTTTTCACTAGACCCACAGAATTATACTCTTCAAACTGAACAACATTTGTTCTGCGACATTTAAAAATAACATATGTTTTAATTTTTAGTACACTTTAAAGTTTATTTGAAACCGCAATGTATTGCGATGTTTTCTATGTTTGTAGCGTGACAAACCACGTCAATTAGACTAATAGTTTGATTTGGTCGGTTGGCACCATTGGTCGGAGCTGTAATGGTCGCGTTCACTATAAGTGGACCTAGCCGACCAAGTCGGAAGAACTGTCTGTCCTGGACCGGTCATGCGAGTTTCTCGGTATGACGTCGCCCCTACCTGGTTCCACCGGAAGACCAGCGCTGGCTCTAAGGTCAGCATTTTGCTGAGGTGGGACCGTTTTGTGGCAGCGTATCTATTTTTAATTTAATGTGTATACTCTTTTGTTTTTTATCTTGTGCTGTCATGAATATATGTATTTTCTTTCTTTCTTCTTTTCTAATGTTAAAGTACATTGAAAATACTTATTTAATTAGTACGAAAAACATAAAATCTAAAGATTACATAATTTTTAAAAGTTGAACGAAAGTTTTATTGTTTGATGAGTAGAATCAACGTTTTAATTAGGTATTTGCGCCTGTTACAGGCAACACCCGGTATGTATGATCGTAATGGGTGTTGTATCGTTTATTTATCGCGTGATATAAGCAACTATAGTAGTCATCGCCGTTTGAGGCAAGGAAATAGTTCAGTAGTAGAACACCAATTAGTGTTTAGACTTAGGTTAAAAGGTTCAAAATTCAAAAGGGTAATATGACAGTGTAGCAATAATGTTGTAAAAAGTGGTCTTAAAGCACTGTCGTATACAAATGAGAAGTTGTCAAAGAGGTACTGTCAGTTTGGTTCAATTTTAGAGTGCGAAAGGGATTTTTACCCTTAGACCGTGTCCACGCCAACCAACAACGGCCCGATATTGCCCGATATGTCGTCCACGATAGCCTCTGTCATTACAGCGATGAAGAGAAAGGGACAGGAGATTTTGTCGACGACATCGTCGGGGGATAACCAAAACTCGTTAATTACCAAATAAATCTCAAAAGAAAATCAACCGTGTTCGAAGAGTAATAAGGTTGACTATCCCTGTGATTTGTTTAGTGTAATTAGTGTATGTTGGTTGTCACGTGATATAGGTATCATTATCGGCAAGTTAGGACACGCTCTATTGCTAAGAATGGGCTATTGTAACGTAAATTGTGTAGATTTTATATTGGCTTCCTATTAGAGGCTCGCGTGTATGACATTCACTGAATCGCATCGCTAGAGATAAATGGCGTACGTTTCGCGCCGAAATTGACTTTGACAGCTGTCAAAGTCAATTTCGGCGCGAAACGTCACACACACTGACACACTCGCTGACAGCTGTCAGAAACTTTTTTAAAGTCCACGACGTGATGCTTCCAGCCAGTGATTTAATTAAATTATGTATTGAAATTTATTTATTCACACTCGAATTCTCCTTAGGTGTAAATAGTAAACAAGTATCTACACTCAAGATGGAGCTATTTTGTTTAAAAGTAACGTTTTCTCTTGAATAAAATAACCGTACATCAAAAATGGGCAAAAAATGTTAAAATTGATGAATTTAGTTGCTTTATTCTCAGGAACTGATCAGTTTTGGGTAAAGAGGTGCACCTCGAAGGTAGAAACTTTTTTACTGCTGAAGACAGGTAAGGAGAATCGGTTTATATTTGGCCGAATGGTAATTTGAGTTAAAAAAATTAAATTACCATTGAAACCCTAAAGTTTTATGGCTCTTGGTTTTTTTATATCTGTGGTTTATGATAAAATTGGAATGTTTATGCAAAATGAAATGGAATATTGTGTTTTATTAGTCTGGAAACACATTCGTGCCTTGTTAAAAAAAAATTAGTTATTAGAGATAAACTATTTGCAAGTTATTTTTAATTTCGGTTAAAAGTATGTTGAGTAGAAATCCACTTTAAGGTAATTTTTGGCGCTTTGCTCAAGACATTAGTCTCTTTATCAGCCATGATTGATTAAAAAATAGTGTTGTCAGTTACTCATCCGCTTCCATTTCAATTTAACTAGTGTTGTCACTCCCAATGTTGCCAATCTAATATTTATATTTGCGTTTGGTTTATCTCTATTATAGAAAAAAAAAACTTAATGGAATAATATTTTTTATGTAATAGCATAGTTTGTAACATTAATTCGTGCAAATTACTATGCCAATATAAAAATGCTTTTTCTGTCAAGTTTTTTCCTATACTTTATATTTAACTCGATACGAACGAATATTTATTCTTACTTAATTTTCGTCATTAATAAGTTATTTTGAATCTTCATAGTGTTTAGTGTAAGCTGGTTTAAATAATTTATTTTAAAAGTAATTTAATTTTAAATATAACTTATTCCGGGCCCGCTACTTAAGGTTTGAGGTTATGTTTGGTATATCGATAAAAAAAAGAAAAAAGTTAACACTTGGCTGCCGACAACCCGCCAGGCGGGTTCTAGGTGGGAACTAGGAAGCTTGGCATAAAAAGAGTTGCGCCATAGTAAAATTAAGAAATACGATATCTTTTTAGAAGCTTTTATTTAGTTTCACCTGTTCCGGTGTCTGTAATCAAATCTTGCAAATTCCTGGTTGAGCTGAAAATTTGCAAGAATATGTAAATCAGATGACAATGCAATATTAAAAAAGTACAGTCGACAATAAAAGCTAATCTCAAAAAATATTTTTTGACAGAAACTTATTCATGAACAAATAAATATGACAATGATGCCAAGTTGTTAGCAGAAAAGTGTCAACTTGCTACGGCATTAGAACATCTAAGAACTACGTTAAAATAAATATAAAAACACCCGATGATGACTAAAATGTTCATGCCTATTCCGTTTGATTGTGTCATAACCGGCTTATTACCGTCTTGAGACCAGATATAACCTCAAACAATAATTTATATTTACTAACAATTCCATGAATTACCTGCATTTTATCTCACAATCGATAAAATTACTAACAAAATATTAGAAGTTGTTTAGTTACGGTATTTTATTTTTTTAAGCTACACCAACTGCATAAAAACCTAAATTCGTAGTGTAGTTTATGAGATAAAATAAATTTACTTGTCGAAGTATACTCGAGCGCTTTTTCTAGTCACTTTATTTGGTGATCCGGAAACTGCATTTAATATCTGAATGCGTTGTCCACACTAACAATAATTATATTTATTAACAATAAAATATCTCTTTTGGATCACCAGCCATTTGTTGTAAGAGCATTTCTCAAAAACAGACTACTTTAAATTATTTCGTTGCTAACTTTTAACCATTGATTTGAAAACTTCTTGCAGTCGTAAATAAAATTCTAACAAATGAATAAACTCACTTTTGGGTAATAAAGGATCGAAGGAAATAAAATTAAAATGCACACGCACTATTAGCTCATTGCGTTAAACACGGTTATTTTTTGTGAAATGCTCGGCCGCTTGTTTGAGTAGGGGGCCCTCTTTAAAACTGCCTAAGGTGCAAATTATACAAGAGGGTGAAGAATTTCAAAGGCATTAAATTTAAGTAACATAAAAGTTAGAAACTAAGACTAAGAAGTCTAGCCCTGATATTCTGCTGTGGCTTCAAGTTAGCAGTTTTAGCGCCACGCTCAGACAAGTTGGTGGTGACATTATCAACAGTCACGCTTGTTAAAAACTTCTTATGTTTGCGTTGGATTTGTTTGCAAAATTAACGGGTCTTATTCCCGTTTAATTATTTTATTCTACTGAAACAGTCTTGATCAAACCACTGCGGTTTGTATTGTCTTGAAGCATCTAGTAGGAGCTTACAATTATACTGTGGTATAAGGACACTTCTACATCAATAATGAATATCCTCGGGTTTCTGATGATTGCGTTTATCACGTTATAAAGACAAGTTGATCGCCACCATCATAAGTCTTCTGAAGGATATTGATTTGGGAAAAAGCAAGGGCGCTAAAAAGGCGACAAATCGCAGTGGTACGTAACTTGATTAGAATATAACATAATCATATAATCTTTACTTCAACTTTTCCGACAGATACACGGCCTTACAGGCTATGTTAACATTTATTTTATTAATAACATTTTAAAATAGAATTGTAGGTATCGGCAAATTAAGTTAATTTGACATTAATACAATTTTAAAGTAATTGTAGGTACACCAGATTTTAATACATGGACTACAGCTATTTTCCATTGGTAGCTGATCATTTGCCACTTGTGCAATTTAAAAAAACGACGCCATTGCTCTCTAATTGGTGATAGCCAGAAAATCGACTAGGTGGAAATGATTTACACTAAAAGTGAACAACTACATTTCTTGTAACAATTTTATTTTGCCGATTCTTATAAGTAATTATATATTCACATAATTATATCTCCACTCTACTTAACATGTTAGTATAGTTTGCGGCATGACATTTGATCCATGACTTGACAAAATTGACTGGACTCGCGAGGCGGGTTCTTATCTATTTCCTTACCATCTTTCTTAAACATCCTTTGATTTTTGGACGGTATTACAACGTTCCAAGTTAGAGTGCAATATTGATGTTTGTAAACTTACCAAATAAAGCCACGATTGTGATAAAATGTTAATATGCTGCTCAAAGAGTCTCCAATCTTTCATATTACCAGTATTATTAATTTTTACTAGTTTTTTTCCTTTTAACCCAGTTACCACTATGTAATGAAGATCTTGTCAAAAATATTCTTTTTTCGTTTAACTTAACGTCTGTTCTAAGTTGTAGCTCAAATTGCATGCCGCTAACTATATGTTTTCTTATAAATAATTTTACTCCCTAGACATTCCCTGAGGTTTTTATAGATAGCATTTGGCCTTAGTACGGACCCAATACTGCCGCGTAACAATTGTTTTGCTCGTTGTCTAACGATTTTATTTCCATTTTGATAATTAATAATGGTTTGAAATATTCCTAGTTACAATAGGTCTAATAGATGTCCCGTTTTTTATGATGCTAATATTAAACGCCTGTGAAAATATTGGAAAGGAATTTCATTATTATGTTTACTCCCATGTTAGATTTATATACATTTCTAACAGTTTTCTGATGTTTGGATAATTCTTTACAGTCAAGTGCAAAAACATGTATCGAATAAATCGTTTCATAAATATGGTACGAAGTTGTTATCTTCTTTCTTGCTTAAGAGGATTATTTTTCGGACATATTTGTATGCGCTCATATTTTTACACTTGACTGTACACCGTATTTGGAACTGATATTCGCCGGCAAGAGCTCGCTACGCGGGTTCTTTTTTGTATTAGAACTAGGAACTGGACAGTGAAAGTGTTATCATGTGTCAAAAAAAAACTTATAAAAATATAACTGTAATATTTAATTTCATAATGGAAATAAGGTAATTGGGTAAATATGGTTGTATTAATTTGTTACACACGAGGTTTTTATAATCCCAAGTTTGTTCGAATCGTGCTGTCCCTGTCGCTCTCCAAGTCTCCAGTCATACAATATTCGAGTGAAAGAGATAGCACGAGGCGGTGGCGGTATCCTATGTAGTGTTCAATAAGGAGGTTTTACTAAGGAATGAATATTCATTGCGTTTGTAAATAATGAAGACAAGTGAATAGTGTTGTTGAATTTGTTAATGCTTGTATTCATTAGGTATTTTATATTGAACTAATATACAAGTACCCAGTTGATTTGTGTTTTATTTCTTTCTAAATTAATAATGAAATGATATGACAATGTGACACCGTTATTCATAAATAATCTTTCTGTATATTTCTTTCAGATTTGAGAAACAATAATCAACAATGATTATTATTATGATTATAGATCATACAGAGCTGATGGTTCAGAACCGTGTTTACAAAACTTGTTGATTGAATATAGAGAGTTCTTCAAGTACCTACGTAATGGAACATTATATTACAAAGACGCTTCTTACTTAATGTATGTAGTAAATAATTTATGGATATTAAATTAAAACTTTATTAACCCATAAATGCATTGCATAAAACCGAGACGAGTGGCTGAAAAAAGGGGAGGCCTTTGCCCAGCAGTGGGACATACAAACAGGCTAATAAAAAAAGAACCCATAAATGCATAATGATGTATACCTGCATCGTATATTGTATGGCCAGTGCTTTTTTTGATGATTTTTTTTTATTTTTCCATCAATCTATGCAACAAGACACATCTATTTCAATTCATTAAAAAGTTATACAAAAAATCATGCATTTAAGGGTTAAAGTTAGGGACATAGATCTGCTTTCTCAAGATAGTACGCAACTTTTTTGTGTTGATGCAGAGACAAAACGGAATTGACGTTGTTGAGATGTTTTTTTGTAAAATAATACAGTTTTATTGATTTAAATATCAATGTTTATGATAAATTATTGTACACTGACTTTTACCGAAAAATTGTGCTGGTTAAGTTACTTAGAAAAATAGAGATTGTTATGATATAGGACAAAATGTGTCACAAATTCAAAAATAAACGATTCTGTTGAGCGATGAAAATACTTCTCTGAAACGTCAAATGGCCGGCTGATGGGCGATGGCCGCTAATCTGTCATTGTCATTTCATTTGCTCTGCACATCACATCGATGGGCACTTTTGCAATTGCAAAGCTTTCTTTTATCTATAGAAAACAACTTATCTCGTAGCCTAGAACGCATTAATGTCAGCGCCACGCCTCTACAAACGATAAATATAATAATATCCATAAATGTCGTCATTGTTAGTCGATAAACGATTTTTATTCTGTAAACAAGTGCGTTAAAACTGCGAATTTTATCATAATTTTTATCTTAATTATATTCTCAGTGATTATATTTCACGTGTCTGACGAGCGTAGTGATATTGTCATTATATTTCGTCATTTACAATCAGTAAATGATTTTTTTTGCATTAGTGTAAGATCAACTTTGATTTAAGTGGACTTTATTAACTTTTGAAATATCATGTCAGTGCTAAATAACTTCAGTGTTTCTATATCTAAAGGATTGAGGCGTAAGTATTCACTAATATTTATTGTATTTGCATGATTTTGGGGGTGAAGTTTTGTGTGAGAGTCCAGCTTTCATCAATATCAGTCAGCCAAGTGATGAAACTTGGCAAGTAGATAGTATGAAGCTCAAGGACTAAATCGTTACTGTGCCAGGATGTAAATTATTTGTGCCTATGATTAATTCTTGGCTTGGTCTACCTGTATGTCAAACTATTCAATTGTTACTGCCTTATTTACAGTACCAGCCAAAAATATGTCATGTTCATGTTTTCAAGGCAAAAATTCAAAATACTTTATTTGTGAACAATAGCCATACACATAATCTTATAAATTTGCGATTTATGCTAGATGGTAGGTAGGTATATTTTGAGTTTCGCTATGTTCTACCCTGGGCTAGGGTATACAATTGATTCCTTACAAACTAGTTACATACAGGCTAAGCTAAGATTTATCTATAAATATATTATTAGCGGGTTACATTGTTCTCTAAGACTTATTGAACATCATTTAGATATTCGTTAATACTGTAGGCCCATTTCACTAGGTAAGCTATTAGAGTATTTTTAAATTCTGCATTACTTTCGATATTCCTATTTTTGTATGGAAGTTTATTAAAAATCCTAGGGGCATTCCAATGACCCTCTTACATAAAAGTGCAGTTTCTGATGCGGCCCACAGTTTATTGTGACGCCTTTCACTTGAAAAATATTGGAATTGGTCAGGATTTGCTCTTACAAAAATAAGGCGATTTCGAAAATATATAAAGAAGTGTAAAAAGTTTTATGAAGTGGGGCTTACATGATTCTATAGATCTCAATCCACAAAATGCTATTAAACTTTTTCTCTACGTCCGGAACACTAACTCATGATTGGTGGAGTTACCTCAGAAAATGACTCCATATCTGAATGTTGAAGAGACGTATGCGTGATATGCAAAACCGTTTTGTCTTCATAAAACTTTTGCATATTATTGCATCAGGTAGTATGTAGACTCCTTGTATGACCGATGAGAAAATCTGCACATGTGATAGTTTCTCAGTCTTTTCTTGTTTCAAGCTTTTATTTACTTTCACCTGTCCTGTCTCTATTAAAACATTTTTTATATAGGTAGACAAGCTTTTGACAGAAACTTATTCATGAGTAAATAAATATGACAATGATGCCAAGTTGTTATATTTTGATAAAAATAACATGGCAGTATTCTTTTATTCGTAATGAAAAGATGTAATATTTTTGGTCGAGACTGTCTGTAGTAACTAACACCCAAACCTCTAAACATCCTAATACCTATACCTACATTCACATTTATGATCAGTGATTGGCATTATCGGTGCAAAACTGAAACAAAACTTGTAAAGCTGACACAAAGGAGAACTTACAAACAAGTAAATAAGAATAATATTGACAGATCATTGTTAAATGTAACTCTACTTATAGCGAAATCTCTGGCAATTTTATTAGGAAGAGAGTATGCAGTACTAATTCTTATTCTGTGGTATTGTTGATTCAACAAATGTAAGTTATTTTCCTTTAGAAAACTTATTATTATACCATCATGCGGCTGGGCAAGCATCAAACATTATTACTAATGATGCATTAGTGATAATAAAAAAACGTCTCATTAACATTTCACCTGTAAAGATAAACACTTGTAAACAAAGTGTATTGACATTTGATTTAAATACAATAGTTATTGTATAAAATTGTAAATAAGAAAATATTGCAACTTTTACAAAAGAACATTGCATTAAAAAATTATGCACATGCCATTTGTGAACATTTATTTAATTATTTATTTATTTATTAATACATGTTAACATGACATTACAGTAAAAAAACCAATGCGTCATGAAACGTAGAAATAAAATATCTATTTAGGCGACGAAATGGCGTAGCCCCGTTGCATCGCATCGTCGTCTCCGGTGTAGGATTCGGCAGGTTGCCCCGGAACCAACATATTAAACTAGATGTCCGGGCGAACTTCGTTCCGCCTCAATTTTTTAAATTTTTTGATGTCTTAATAGTTATTCTGTTATTCGGGGCAGAGACAAATCCAAAAAATCAAAGATCATAAAAATCGGTCCACCCATTCTCTAGTTATAAATGGTGCAACTAACACGACTCTGTTTTATGTATACCTATAGTATAGCCATATTGGTGCAAGGTACTGGTGCTTGCGATATCAATCCAATCTATTACAGTATAGTAATCTAATCTAGTTTATGGCATTTGTAATTTTTCATTGTTTTTATAGTACTTAGTTCTAGAATTTTCTTCAGACATTTATTAAACTAATCAACTCGCATGCGTACCACACTTTATTACCCGACTGTGGCGTCTGTGGCGAATCAGAGAAGGAGGTTGATGTGTTTATGTTCGTAACTACTCAACGACACACAGGATTTAAATAAATTATACATGATTAAATTCGTCTCGTAGGTGCGAGTGTCACTCGTACGTAATAAGGAACAGAATGGCGGGTTTATGCACTTTAATACGCAATATATTTGTGGCGACACCGCCACCTCGCGTCTTACGCTGGAAGCAGTGGACAATCAACATCGACAATGGATAGATGGCGCTCACATCAACGTCCATACAAAGAGCGCCATCTCCATACAGTTCTACATCGCGCTATCGAAGTTTATAAACACACTTCCTATATATAATACTTCCAACCATCTTCCTTCGGACATCGGTCCCCAGGAACAACACCCGCCTGGAGAGAGATCTCTCTATTGTCCTTTCCACATATTTTTAACTGCAGTCGATTTTTAGGGTTCCGTACCAAAATGGTAAAAAAGGAACCCTTATGGTGCGACTCTGTCTGTCTGTCTGTCCGTCTGTCACAGCAAGATATCTCAGGATCTACTGATGCTATCGACTTGAAATTTGGAATAGTGTTAAGAACCGCTAACCCGAGCTTATAGGATGTAAAAAAATTCTTGTAACTTTTTTACTTTTTTTTTAAAGGGGTCCGTAATGAGACTTTGCAAATTGAAAGTAGGGCTATTATATTGAGTGAGGTATCAAATGAAAGGGCTTAATTTGTAGATTAAAACATTATTTTTGTATTTTTTTTTAAATAAGTAGTTTTTGATTTATGGCGAAAAACGTTAAAAAAAATACCGTTCCCCCCCTATTATCTTCGAAGTTACTGAACAGAAAAATCTGTAATAATTACCAATTATTAATGTCATCCTATATATTACAGGAAAAATATAACGGTTTTCCTAACTTGCACTGTTTTTGAGAAATTTGCAAAAATCTTAACACATACTTATTTGCTCCTACCAAACTAATCGCCATGTAGTTTTTCTTGAACTATTCATGTATCTACTTATGAGTTTGTACGGAACCCTCGGTGCGCGAGTCCGACTCGCACTTGGCCGGTTTTTACAGTAAAAATGTGGTTATTTTAAATTAGTGGACCCGGTCGCAACTTCGGTTGTGGAGGTGAAATAAGTTAAATGACTCTTTTTTGTTTCGGCTTGGCAGGCTCTACACTACAATTTATGGAAATCGCTCCAGGTCAAGGTATCCTGCCTTTGTGCCGAATTATTTTTTCCCAAGTGTTTCATTTGTCAACTGTTTCATTTCCCAACTCTCGATTTTGTCCAAAACCAATGTTTCTTTCTCAAGTGTATTTTCATATTGGTTTTATATAATACTAGCATTTACGTGCGGCTGCGCCCGCGTTGTTCCCGTTATTTTCCCAAAGGAGTTCATTATCGGAATATAAAGTATCTCATGTTTCAATCCAAGACTTGGTCTACTTGCATGCCAAATTTCAGCTTGATCCATCCTGTGGTTACCCCGTTGTTTAGTAACAAACATCTTTACAAACTTTTACATTTATAATATTAGTGTAATAGGTTAAGGTTAGTATGTATGTATATAAACACTTTATTGCATATAAAATCATAGAGAAACAGTACACTGTCGCGATAACGAAAAGGGCACATGTAAAATTTTTTTCGGCACCAAGATTTTTACATATTCGGAATCAGTAAATTTCGCTGATTCCGAATTAGTACATTAAACAACGAGGGTGGTAAAATAAAGAAAGGCCGAGATCGCAGATGTTTGCGGCCCGAGCTGCAAGCGAGGGACGTAAATATGCGATCGAGGACTTTCTTTATTACCTCCCGTGTTGTGTACATAATTTTATGTCTACACTTGGCCAGAAAGCGCACTTTATGGCCAGGTATGGCATAAATGTATATAACTCAGTGTCGAAAAAAATGTTAGCTGTGCCTTTTTGCGCTATGGCGGCAGTACAAAGAACAATGGTTATGCACAAAGGCGAACTTATCTTACTTATCTTATTATTGGGTTAGGTTAGGTTTATTTTATGAAAGTTCCGAAAAAATATGCTTTCAGACGACTTTTAGAGAAAATAGTGAGTTGGGAAATGAAACATTGGAAAAAAAAATCGAAACGAAGTATGTCTGCGGTCACCTAATTACCGCGACGCTGTTTTCATACTAAATGTATGGAGACGTGGTAATTAGACGCAGTCATACTTCGTGAGAATGGCCGATGGCAGAGAACCGGTAGTTTTGCGAAGTTGCGCTGTTTACTAGTTTTTATAACACTTCCCATTACCTTGTTGTACCAACCTAATTTTGCTACGATTTTATTATATGTAGATTATTTTCATGTTGCTAGGATAACTTGTGTTTACATCAATTGTTATCTCGTGTTATTTTAAGTTATTTGCAGACCTGATACGGTGGAAAAACATAGATTTATCCTCGGTGTATGTAAATACGTATGATACCATTTATAACTGCCAAGCTTGTTGTTGTTACACAATAAATAAAGTCTACCTTCAGGGTGTGACATTGGCACAGTATATAGCAGTAATTTTTAGGGTTCTGTTGGAATATAACACTGACTGCAACAGACCATGATATTTGAATGGTTGTCAATAGAAAAATTGTCATGTGAAAATGTTCGCAATGTCATACTTACGAAAGTAATTTTATAGTACATTACACAACTAGGGTGGTAATACAAAGAAAGGCCGAGATCGCAGAAGTTTGCAGCCCGCATATCTTTATTTCCAATTTACTCCACTGAGATTTATTTACCAACAAGAGGTTCCGTACACAGAAATATGTAATGTATGTATGTAAACACTTTATTGCACATACGGCAACAGTACAAACATCAATGGTTATGTACAAAGGCGAACTTATCCCTGTAAGGGATCGCTTCCAAATATATCCAGATATAAGGAAAAAGTTCCTCGATTTGTATGAGAACGTTGTTTTGCGTTTGACAGGTTGAACGGCTCGAGTGCAACCGAGAGATAATTTGCGCAATGCGCAAAAGTCAAGGCACGCAAAATATAAGCATTTGTCGGGTCTACTTTAATACATGGTTTGTGGTTCCGTACCAAAATGGTAAAAAAGGAACCCTTATGAGTTATGATGCGACTCTGTCGAACGCACCGCACTACAAGTGGAAAAAGTGAACAAAACAAACTCTTTTTTTTAGGTTAGGTTTGTTAGTGACCTTGTGTCCTTCAGAGCAGAAATAGAAGCCCCACGGGGCTTCGATGACCTGCCGGCGGGTCATAGTTGCTTAGAAAGAAAACCCTAATCTCATAGTTGCCGTACTAAACGAACTGCCTAATAAGCATTGGCTAAATTTCATCCAGGCAGTTAACTAAATGGCGCCGTTTAATAAAAAGGCTAGGCAGTTAACCAAACGGCTCATTAAACCAGTTGACATAAATATAAACACATGGAAACGTTATTGGTCCAGTTATCAGACAGAAATAGCAGCTAGAGTAATAAGGAAGCATAAACATCGAGTAATTTATTAGCAATGGGTCGCGACGGCTATGAACCTTCGCCTCATTAGCTGAATGTTTCTGTAATTACTGTAAATAATAATCAGCCTTCGATAATGTGACGTCAGGTAAAAGGTAGGGGAGATGATTTTTCATAGCATCTTCGTAAAATTCTCACCACTGAAAATAAAAATCTATATTTATTCGTGATTAGGGAATGCAATACCTACCCGGTCAAATATGAACCCGACTCTTAAGTCCCGAGTCGAAGTTAAACTTTATGTATTGTCTTTAAAATAAAACGATACATGCATAATTTTTATTAATTACTAGTTTTTTTAACCCGGGCTCTGAACGAGTATACACTTCAATATATTATAGTACCTAGATCTTATAGATAACATTCACACTAAAGTAGATAATCAAGGAAATAGGCGCTTCCTCATTAAACACTTCCTAATTAGACACTTCACTGTTATCACACAAATATATCAAGATAAAAGGAAATAGTTCGTCGATTTGTATGGGAACCAAGCGCGTAACGTTTTTGGCTAGGCTTTAAGAGGAAACAGTAAGGTGGAGAGAATTGAAAATTAGGTATTTGTAAAATGTGTCGCTGTCTCGCACTGCCCGCCTCTCCCGCGCAGAGCGCGATAGAGACAACTGCAGCTTGGACCGAAAATACCTTTTAAAATTTCATGAAAACAACGTTTCGTAGTCCCCTGATTTCTTCCCCAAAACTTAACTTATTTAACTAATTTTTTTCATTCAACATTAAAGAAAGGCTTTGGCCGTGTTCCTATGTTTTCCTTTTTTTAATAATCTAGTCAAATTTGTTTTCTGGATGTGTGAACACAGCGGAAAATCTAGCATTTTTTTTAGGTTTTTGAAGGTTAATATTTCTTTTGAGAATCAATTTATCGTAAAAAGGCAAACATAGGAACATATCAATAGTAGCCATAGATTTTTGGACAAAAAATTATTGCTCTACTGGCATTAACCAGGGAGGAAACAGGGGACTACGTTTGTATGGAAAAACTGCCCTCCTGTTTCCTCTTAACGCCAAAAGTGTATAATTACACATTTGGAAAATATATGTTGTCGCTAAATTATTTAGGTAGTGATGGAAAACATAAATTTTCCATTTCATTTGGTGGTATTTGATCAATTAATCATGCCATTATTATCATATTTTTACCCGACTGCGGCGAAGTCCAAAGGAGGGTTATGTGTTTGACCTGTATGTATGTATGTATGTCCGTTCCTATGTCCGCTCGTAACTACTCAACGGCACAATCGATTTTGATAAATGATACATCATTAGATTCGTCTTTATGAAGTTCGTTAAAATAAACAAAATGGCGGATTTTATGCACTTTTAAAGTGCACCGCGGTCGGGTTTTTTTTTAGTAAAAATATTTAGTTATTAAATCTGAAAATAATACTGACGGCAACTGAAGTTAACGGCGTGCAAAGTAGGTCGCCGCCACTTTTTTTTTAGCACGCGAGGTACATACACTTTTTCCTTGTACCTCGATATATCGATACCTTTAGACTCAAAGGACGTACGCTCCATTAGAACCTACGGCATTTACGTCCTTTGAGTCTAAAGGTATCGATATTTCTGTAAGGCTACTATACTATGTTGACAGATCATCAGATCAAATAGCGCATTTCATGAATTTGTTCGATAATTTTCACAAAAGCATTTTTTCATACTAGCGAATTTTCACATCGCGTTTTTTCACTTTTTTTGTTTTACAAATATTGTATGTACAGTCGACAAAAAATAGATCGATACGACCAAAGTTACAAAAATATGTACACGCGACCAAAGTTACAAAAATATGTATACACGCGTGTATACATATTTTTGTAACTTTGGTCGTATCTATCTCTTTGTAGTTGACTGTACAATGGCTACTCTGTTAGGGTGTGGCAATGTCTTAAGCGCTAATCAAGGACCATTAAAACAAGAGAACTGTCATTCTCCATACAAAAAACTTCTCCGATATTTACAACGCCATCTATGTATAAGCTTGGTATAAGAATTATATTATTTACAATTATTCAACTTTGCAAGCGTGACACAGTATTTAAATGTTAGACCTTATTTAGTATTAGCTGTTTACGAACTAATTGTTATTGTACTATGTTTCTTTGTTCAATTATAACATCGTTAAATGTTTAGTTTTTTAGTGCCATCTAGTTTTTGCCTGGATATCCTCTTGCGGTCGGGGCACGATCCAAAGTATGGAGAATGGCAGTCCTCTTGTTTGTTGAGGAATGTAGATTATATTATTTTAAAATTCTTCTTTGTACTTGCCAATGTTTAGACGCTTAGAGACCACATACATCTCTAAGAAAAAATGTTTTAATTTTAGTTTTTAAGTTATATTATGCGAGTCACAGATTTTTTTTAAATTTCTGTAAGTTTGTTTTTTTGTAAAGCATGTAAATTTAATGATAGTTTAGTAGTTTATTTCGCGTTTCCCATTTTGTATTTTGACGTTTGGAGGTCCTTTACACCTCCTAAACATGTTTTGACAACGGAGACCCCTTACATCTCCATTAATTTTAGTGTATGTCTCTCTATTTTCCATATTTCTTTTTAATTAATTTATCTTGTTTTGACGCCTAGAGACCCTTTACATCTCTAAAAAAGTTTTATGTTTATTGAAATGTATACCTATTAGTTAAGCAGTTGTTTGATGAATTGTATTACTTATTGAAATTGCATTTTCACAATTATTGTAATGCTCAATGTTTATTTTAAAAGAGAAACTGGTGAGTTTCTTCCGGCGCTTCTTCTCACCAGAATGTCATTTGCCGAAGCGCCAAAAGAAAGAAAGAATCAGACATGTGAAAGAGCCCTTGAGGCCTACTTACAGAAATAAATTATTTCATTTCATTTCATTTAATGGTCCTTGATTAGCGACTATTTATTGGCTGCATCAGATTCTGGATGTCTTTACGGTGTACGCCATCTTGACGGAGACGTTTCGCTTGCTGAGCGTTTTCCAAAAAAAATACCGGGGTGGCTACTTTCTCAAAATATGGACTTTTGAGGTTTTTCTGGCTCAGAATCGTTAGCACATTCGAACCTTATACTCGTACGTAAAAAAAAAGTGTCGCAAAATTTGTATGGGATTTTTGTCTTTCCACTACGTCACGTTCATACAAACACAATGCAAAATGGTGACGTAATGAAAAAAAAAATTGGAACACTTTTTTTTACGTATTAGGTTCGAAAGTACTAACGATTCTGAGCCAAAAAAACCTCACAAGTCCATATTTTGAGAAAGTAGCTACCCCGGTATTTTTTTTGGAAAACGCTCTGCTACGTGAATAAAAATTCCGTGGATTATTCCTTAGCGATAACCGCGTTGCATCGGAAGCGGGGCAGCCACTGGGTCATTGTGGCATTGGTCTTATCGCTATCAGAGAGATAACGACAGTCATACCTACCGCCGATACGCGATGATTGATTAAACGATCTTAATTAAAATGTTACTTGCTGTGTGTTGTATGAGTTCATTTCATATTCATTTATTGCAGTACCATATACTCTAAAAAATCTGAGCCAACTAAGACAGATTTTTTCTTTGTTGGCGTTAACTTAAATAAAACAAACAAGATATTAAACATATCAACGAACGCTGATTAATTAAAACAGCAAGTTCATTAGTGATTAAAACAACAATCTAGAATCTTGATAATTTTAACAAATATATTCCTTGTTTCTATCATTATTTTCTTCTTTGTATGATTCGATCATGTTTAATTAGTTACCTTATACATCAATGTTTGTTGAATCAAATCAGAACATGGTTAATTGAACTATGATAAACAATCAATATCATCTTAGTTGGTGCATCTAACGTCTTGTTAGGCTCGTATGGAATCAAGAAGCTTGATTATAACTATCACAATCTTGTTAGGAGCAACCAATTTTTTTTGAGTGTACCATTTTTACAATAATGTGTTACAAATATTGTTGTACAGTCGACAAAAAATAGATCGATACGACCAAAGTTACGAAAATATGTACACGCGACCCTATTGACTTAACATTAAGAGCGTGTATACATATTTTTGTAACTTTGGTCGTATCTATCTCTTTGTAGTTGAGTGTACAATTGGCTACTCTGTTAGGGTGTGGCAATGTCTTAAGCGCTAATCAAGGACCATTAAACAAGAGGACTGTCATTCTCCATACAAAAAAACCGGCCAAGTGCGAGTCGGACTCGCGCACCGAGGGTTCCGTACAAACTCATAAGTAGATACATGAATAGTTCAAGAAAAACTATATGGCGATTAGTTTAGTAGGAGCAAATAAGTATGTGTTAAGATTTTTGCAAATTTCTCAAAAACAGTGCAGGTTAGGAAAACCGTTATATTTTTCCTGTAATATATAGGATGACATTAATAATTGGTAATTATTACAGATTTTTCTGTTCAGTAACTTCGAAGATAATAGGGGGGGAACGGTATTTTTTTAAACGTTTTTCGCCATAAATCAAAAACTACTTATTTAAAAAAAAATACAAAAATACTGTTTTAATCTACAAATTAAGCCCTTTCATTTGATACCTCACTCAATATAATAGCCATACTTTCAATTTGCGAAGTCTCATTACGGACCCCTTTAAAAAAAAAGTAAAAAAGTTACAAGATTTTTTTTACATCCTATAAGCTCGGGTTAGCGGTTCTTAACACTATTCCAAATTTCAAGTCGATAGCATCAGTAGATCCTGAGATATCTTGCTGTGACAGACGGACAGACAGACAGACAGACAGACAGACAGAGTCGCACCATAAGGGTTCCTTTTTTACCATTTTGGTACGAAACCCTAAAAACTGTTCCCCGATATTTACAACGCCATCTATGTATAAGCTTGGTATAAAAATGATATTATTTACAATTATTCAACTTTGCAAGCGTGACACGGTATTTAACTGTTAGTATTTATTTATTTTTAGCTGTTTACGAACTAATTGTTACTGTACTATGTTTCTTTGTTCAATTATAACATCGTTAAATGTTTAGTTTTTTAGTGCCATCTAGTTTTTGCCTGGATATCCCCTTGCGGTCGGGGCACGATCAAAAGTATGGAGAATGACAATTGACAGTCCTCTTGTTTTAATGGTCCTTAGCGCTAATCTTAAAAGCTAGGTTTCTTGCAAACACAATAATTAGCAAAGTCACATTCCTTAAATTATGCAATAATTAGATTCATAAGGCGACGGTGCTGCCAACTGGTGCCGCCAATCTAAGTCTTGTACCCTCTCACGCTGGGGCCACATTGACGGACACGCCGTTAATTTATCGCGACCAAGGACGATTAACGTCAGCGTAGCTACGACTTACTTTTTTTGACATTGACACTTGAAGAGATAATTTGAATTAACAGCTTGATTTGACAGGCATGATTGTTTCCTTTATTGTCCGCCCGTGTCTCTTTTGTCGTTTAGTGCTGCCACCTATAGTTAGTGCACGTTCCCTATAGGCAAAAATTATAGTTTACATATCTATTGTATCCAAAATATTATGCACTCTCGTGTAGATAGTTCCACACTATTTTAACTATAATCAGGCTGCTTTTCCAGGATTTGGTCTACTTGCATGCCAAATTTCAGCTTAATCCATTCAGTTTACAGCGTTATTTAGTAACAAAAAGCCGACCATTTAAACATCTAAGCATCTTCACAAACCTTCGCATTTATAATATCATTAGGATAAGATTTTTCTGGGTAACGTATTCTGCGTTATAGTGCCTTTTCAGCGACGCAAAGTTTTAATTGGTCACTCAGTCACACGTGATAGGCCAACTCATGGTCCGTTCCATTCTGCTCCACCTAGCTCCGTGGAAACGCACCCTTATACTTCTTTTCGTAAACGTGAGAAAAAAATTAAAATGAAACTAACTTCAAAAAATAAAAAATATTTCTGAAAGTAGCTCTCAAGGGCTCTTTTACATGTTTGATTCTATTCTTTTCTCTTCTTTTGGATAGTGACCTTCTGGTGAGAGGAAGCACCGGAAGAAACTCACCAGTTTCTCTTTTCAAACAAATTAAGTATTACAACTTCATTTCCAGGTCTACGCAAGTCAAAGCACCTGAATGACAGTATGCTGTCCACTCGTCGCGGCAGCACCAGCGCCGAGCCCCGGCTCCATATGGACAAGTGCCTCATAGTTTCCAAGGTCACCAGATACGAGTATGAGAAGTAAGTATACATAGACAAGTCAAACCACCTGAATGACAGTGTGCTGTCCACTCGTCGCGGCAGCACCAGCGCCGAGCCCCGGCTCCTTATGGACAAGTGCCTCATAGTGTCCAAGGTCACCAGATACGAGTATGAGAAGTAAGTATACATAGACAAGTCAAACCACCTGAATGACAGTGTGCTGTCCACTCGTCGCGGCAGCACCAGCGCCGAGCCCCGGCTCCTTATGGACAAGTGCTTCATAGTGTCCAAGGTCACCAGATACGAGTATGAGAAGTAAGTATACATAGACAAGTCAAACCACCTGAATGACAGTGTGCTGTCCACTCGTCGCGGCAGCACCAGCGCCGAGCCCCGGCTCCATATGGACAAGTGCCTCAAAGTGTCCAAGTATATAAAAAAAAAAAAACATTTAATGCCACAAAAACACAGAAAAAAGTTACGTGTACTAGACGAGTCCCTTCTTTTTAACCGACTTCCAAAAGAAGGACGGTTCTCAATTCGTCTGTATGTTTTTTATTTTTTTTTTTATTTTTTTTTTGTGTGTTTGTTCACCGATTACTTGAAGACGGCTGGACCGATTTGGAAAATTCCTTTTTTGTTTGAAAGGGTAGACTTTCGAGGTGGTCCCATTGCAACCAAGTCAGGATCTGATGATGGAATCTTGGAGAAATCGAGGGAACTCTTCAAATATTATAGGCACACATATAGCGATTTCGGTATTTTTCGTAATTTCTCGTCCATCTCTTATTAGCAACAAGTTTTTAGTCTTAACCGACTTCAAAACAAAGAGTAAATTTGTATCTAGGTTTCTTCCCCGATTACTTGAAGACGGCTGAACCTATTTGGAAAATTCTTTTTTTGTTTAAAAGGGTATACCTCCGAGGTGGACCCATTGCAACCAAATCAGGATCTGATGATGGGATCTTGGAGAAATCGAGGGAACTCTTCAAATATCATAGGCACACATATGCGATTTCGGTATTTTTCTTACTTTCTCGTGCATTTCTTATTAGAAATAAGTTCCCAGTCTTAACCGACTTCAAAACAAAGAGCAATTTTTATGTAGGTTTGTTCCTCGGTTACTTGAAAACGTCTCGACCGATTTGGATTTTTTTCTTTTAACTTAATAGACTTAAGTCTATTTGGTTAAAATAATATTTTTCCAGCGCCACTAAAAATTTAAAAATAAAGTAAATTTTTAAAACAAAAAATAAAAACCGACTTCCAAAAACCTAAACTAAAAACCAAAAAATAATATGTTAATTACCCCAAAGAAATGGATAATCAACGATTCATATATACATATACAGATATTTATACTTTTTAACCTGTTATTTTTGAAGTCGGTGCCAGCTAAGGAGCTCAACACAGCCAGGTTTACGTGGCAGGCACCAACTTCCAAAATAACAGGTTAAAAAGTATAAATATCTGTATATGTATATATGAATCGTTGATTATCCATTTCTTTGGGGTAATTAACATATTATTTTTTGGTTTTTAGTTTAGGTTTTTGGAAGTCGGTTTTTATTTTTTGTTTTAAAAATTTACTTTATTATTTCGTATAATTATTCTTTAGCTTTAACGGAAAATATTTAGGGAAATCTTTTAGGTAAGTCATTTAAAATAGGTTAAGTTAGGTTTCTTTTCTTTTATAATCTTTCTGAAATTGAATAGTATTTGTAAATGTTACATTTTAAAATAATAATGAGCTAGACGACTAAAAAAAATTGTTTAGTCTGTCCTAAAAGATATTGTACACGTATTTTTTCTTTTGTTAGACAAACAAAAAATGACGAGGATAGAGTGCTTAGAAGTTTCGAGTGACGTCACTCTTGGTACAATTTTCACCTAGGAGTGACGTCACAAGCCCCCACTCCAGAAGTTTGATGATCTATAACTGTGTCGATTTTTAATATTTTGATAAACCAAAAAATACGTGTCCCATATTTTTCCATAATCTAACTGACGGACTAAATAGAATTATATAGTTTTAACCCAGTCGCCATCCCCATTATGCCAAAACAATGAGAACCATGTATAGACAAGAAATTGCTTTGCTCATAATTGCGGCAAAGATATAATTATAAATAACAAATATTGAACCCGGCTATCTCATAAACTCTCTCATTCACCGGTAACCAGTATTAATCGGTACAGCAGTATCGCCCGATAAGGATATACTACGTGTTAACATACATTGGTGCTGTGCCACTTTCTTACGATATAAAACGGGAGTCACAATCATTTCTACTGCGCGCTATGATATGGGGTACTACGAGTAGGGTCTGTGCGGAAAGAGAATAGGATTTAGATTTGGGGGCGCTGTAATGCTTTTCTACCGTATTTGCAAAAAAAGCCATACTATATAGCCTATTCTCTTTCAGCACAGACTCTACAAGAATGTAAATAGGGCTCTTAAAAGATCGGCGACGTATAGGTAACACTCCTGTACGTCCAGCATAACTGTCACTGTCCTGTCACACTAGTTCAGTGGAAAGAGATAGGTAGCATTTGTCGCGCGACAAAGAGTCGCGTGTCTCAGTTGTGCTAGAGGTAATGTTGTTGCAGATATCCATGGACGACGTTGACTGCTTTCCTTCAGGCAGCTCGTCTGCTCGTTTACCACTTATAACGTAAGAAATAAAAAATAATACGCCGGCGGTGAAACGAGCTAGCTATTTTTCGTAACAATAGGCTATTTTACAACTTTTTGCTGTGGTGTATTATAGAAAGACCTCTCAAAAATTGCAGATAGGTCGAAAAGAAAATTGGACGATTAGCACAACACGACTGTCACATATCTCGTGCGCGACTATGATTTGGCCGAGGCCGATTTGATTTTTTTTTTAATTTTAGTTTGTTTTCCGAGAATACAAAATCTATAAAAAAAACTTAATACACACATAACGTAAAGGTTGTCAGGAAGAGATCGCATTATTGTATCGTATAACGAACAAGAATATATAGAACATAAAAATATAACATTAACGACGACAAAAAGAAGAGATCCCTTACAGGGATAAGTTCGCCTTTGTACAACATAACCATTGATTTTGGTACCGGTAAACCGGGGTTACTTTAAAATGCAGAGGTGACTTTGCAAAAGCAGTTTTTCTGTTATATAATCGATTTTTCCTTTACTAAACTCAATATACGAAATAAATTTGGTTGATTTTGCAACTAACTATTAAACTACATCCAAATAAAGAAGTATAAATACCATGTTATAACCATATTAAATCTATCAAAGTAGCCCCATTTTTTCCTAAAGTCACCCCGTTTTACGTACTGCTTCTGTATGATTTTATGTGCAATAAAGTGTTTACATACATACATACAAAACTAAAAAAAAACAGCACCGTGGTGGTGGTTCGATAAAATAAAATACGAAGCTGACGGTCCTGGGTTCGAATCCCGGTAAGAGCAAATATTTTTTGTGTGATGATTTTGGTTTTGGAGTTTGGATGTTTGCTATGTATTTAAGTATTTGTATCTATTAAATATAATATCGTCGTCTAGTATCCAAACAAACAACAATAACAAGCTTTATTGAGTTTACTATGGACCTGTTCGACTTGTGACATTGTCCCATTTGTCCCCTAATATTTATTTATTATTAAAAATTATAACGCACTGTACGAATAACTAGTGTCATCTATCAGAAAATTCGCGAAGTTTCGAGAAAATTCCAGTTCTAAATATACGAACAATAATTAAGTAATAACAATGGAATGTTTACTGGATCGCACCAGTCTGTGACCCGAACGATAATTAGTGGAGATAAATATCCCAGTAAACAATCGCTTGAACAGGAAAATATAGGAAGGGATTGATAATGTATCGCTCATTCCCAAAATACCGCATTCCTAAAATACACTTTTTTTAAAATACCGGATTCTCGATACACCAGATTCTCCGTATACAAGATTCCCAAAATTACACACCCAACAAAGTGACATAGATCCTTGAGTAACTTACGATTTTATAATCTACTGTAACGGGAATGTGGTAAGACAGGAATCTCATAAATCGAAAATCTGGTTTTTTGAAAAATGTGGTATTTCGGGAATGCGGTATTTTGGACACGAGCGTAATGTATGATACTCTCACGCATGTTTTAGTATATAATGCAGTGGTGGGCAGAGTGCGGCCCGCGGGCCATCTCCGGCCGTATGTGTAAGGGATATTGACAATTTTACTCAAATAATACGTTTCTGGCGACACTGCCACCTAGCGACACTCGTTGGATCAACGCCCATGTAAACGGCACATTGACGTATAATAACATACATCTATGAAACGGCACAATTCCCATACAGTTCTGAATCACACTATCGAAGTGTTTATAACGCTAACACTACATATAGCACTTCCAACCAACTTCCTTCGGACTTTGGTCCCCAGGCACAACACCCGCCTGGAGAGAGATCTCTCTATTGTCCTCTCTTCCACACGTTCATCCATTTTATTTGGCAATAAATTCACTTATTTATTAGTTTTCTTAAGTTAGGTTTTTAACAATAACATTAATATCGTTCTATCTATCAGTAACGGACGTCCACTGCTGGACATAGGCCTTCCCCACAGAGTACGGTCCGCATCCGCCGGCCAAAGTACAACACAAAACAATACAAACATAATGCACTATTCTTAAGGAATCATCATATTTACTGGAAATATTTTGAATCCTCATAGCTTAATGTGGAAAACACCACAATTTAATTATAATTATAGATACATTGAGCAAATGCATTGAAAAATCAAATACGATCTCGACCCACCGATCTCGATCGACTGCTGTAATAGGAGTGGGGCCAGGGGACACTGCGTTCGCGCATGTCTTAGAGTGGTGCTAAGGCGCTAAGCCTTTCAAACAAAATGGTACAGAGGGCGCTAGTATCTCGATACGAATGCATTCAAAACTTATGTGCGGTGACGTCAGAAGCTAATTGGAGGAATTGGATAACACGCTGTCCCGGAATGACGAGAGGTGCGGGTTCAAATCCGGCATTAGCTGTAGTCGATCGTATTTGATTTTTCAATGCATTTGCTCAATGTATCTATAATTATAATACAAACATACTTTATTGCACACCAAAAAATAAATTACAATGTAAACGTATACAAAAAACAGTGGTAAACAATAGGCGGTCTTATCGCTAAAGAGCGATCTCTTCCAGACAACCTCGAACTTCGGTCGTCGTGGGGGGTCGATTAGGAGCGCGCGACTCGTATTCGCTCAGACGCGCGATAGCACGTCTGTGTGAGTGCGATCCATGCTTACGCATTCTTATTTCTTTGCTTGTAGTGAGTTCGTACATACTGTGCGCCGGCTTCCCGCAACATTCACGTGGTCATCTGTCCATTGATTCTGGTGTAATATCGTTATCAATAACTATTATCCAGTTTAATTTTAGATGTATCGTAATTGTAATGTTTTATGGAAAATAATGTTTTATTGAAAAAAAAATACCCAGATGAATCAATTTAATGGAATGTTGTTTTATTGGAGAGTTATAAAGATAGGTTAGAATATTAAACCAATAAAACTATGAATCTTTCTTTTGATTTAACTCCCTTTTAAGTCTTTATATTTATTAAATATTTTAATATTTCAGTACCAAAAAAATATATTTTATTGCGTACCAGAAAAACTCATTACAAAAGGTACAGAACACAATTAAAATATTTCGTTTTTCCTTCCAGACACAGTCTCGACAATATATCCGACATCGAGTTGGAAAGGGTCCTCCGCAAGCGAGGATCCGACTTCGACGCCATGCTGCAGAACCATAGAGAACAGAAGGCGTTCGAGCAGAGCGTGGCGCGGAGCCTGCGCGAGATGGGACGCAAAGTCGAGATGGCTAGCAGGTGACACTTGACACGATATGACAATATGATACACTTTGACATAATATGATACACTTGGACACAATATGATACACTTGGACACTATATGATACACTTGGACGCAATATGACAACGTGGTAAAATGATGTTCCATGACCACGACATCACATAATTTTGTATGTCAAGACAACATGACAAAATACAATACAGTACGATGCAACATGGAATGAAGGAAAGTGCTCCGCAAGCGTGGGACCGACTTCGATGCCTTGAAACCATACAGAACAAAAGGCGTTCGAGCAGAGCGTGGCGCGGAGCCTACGCGAGATGGGACGCCAAGTCGAGATAGATGGCTAGCAGGTGATACATGACGCAATATGATACACCATGTCAATATGATGCACTTTGAGACAATATGATACACTTGGACACAGTATGATACACTTGGACACAATATTACACAACGTGGTAAAATGATGTTCCATGACCAAACATGACACGACATCATACAATTTGGTATGACAAGACAAAATACAATACACCATGATACCATATGACACACTTAGACACAATACGACACGTCGTGACAACATAATTTACCATAACCACATATGATACGCCATCACACGATTTGTACGATATGACAACATGACAAAATATGATACAGCACAACACAACATGATCCGATATCGATTGTACGAAAGTGCTTCGTAAGCGAGGGTCTGACTTCGACGCCATGCTCCAGAACCGTAGAGAACAGAAGGCGTTCGACCAGAGCGAGGTGCAAAGTCGAGATGGCTAGCACACACAGGTGACATATGACACGAAATGATACAACATGACAATATGATATACATACAATAATAAAAAGTGACATAAAGTGATATTTCATGATACAATGTGATACAACATGATACATCGTAATAAAACTGGCGGGATTTTTATCTCTATTGAAATAAAAAATTATTGTTACTTAAATGAAAAAGAGCGTAGAATGTCATAAGTAAAAACAATAAAAAAAGTAAGATTTAATCGCGTATTTTGCTTAAATCTGTAACTCTTTACAGCATTCATAGTCAGATACAGGAAAAACATGGATTGTAGATTATATGAGTGACTTCATTCGTTTAAATGATTTAATTATAAAACTATAATTGTTTGTATATTCAGATTGACATACAACGAGGAGCTGATAAAATGGTGCGACGTGGTGGTGCCATGCGGAGGGGATGGGACGTTTCTACTCGCCGCTTCTAGAGTTAGGGACGCAGAGTAAGTTTCTCCAACTTTATTTTATTCTAGCTGACCGATTGACTTTTAAAGCGCCTAATGGTAAGCCACTACGACTTACCTCTTTTATCTTATTATTTTTTTTAAGAATATTAGAGGCACTGATTATACTCAAATATCTCTCAAATAGCTCTCGCAGTGTCCTCGTACAAAAACAAAACTACCTATCTACCGACTTTTGAAATAAACAGGTCCTCGACATATTGAAAAGTCTAAGTAGACTGTCTCCCAAGTTGTATTGAGCAATCAACAGTAACGATGTGTCTCATGTCATGTTATTTCGCGCAAACAAAATGTACCTATCAAGCTATGAAATAAAACACATCTCAAACGTAATTGATGCCGTGGCAGCATGCGATGACCCTCTTTACGTTTGTATAAAAAATTGGCCGACTCGTATCATCTTAATGAGCATTTTTGTGAAAACTCCAGTTAACTAGCGGTTAGCAAAACTA
Organism: Eudemis profundana; assembly: GCA_947034925.1. Taxonomy (NCBI): domain Eukaryota; kingdom Metazoa; phylum Arthropoda; class Insecta; order Lepidoptera; family Tortricidae; genus Eudemis; species Eudemis profundana. The sequence continues at coordinate 11,390,538 of OX344820.1, read as the reverse complement.
CTACACTGACAGTTAATGTCAAGAGCAAAGGTTTGGTTACAAAGTGGAAAGTTTAGACGGCATTTAAACACAACTTAAATACAGGGTGTTTCTGTTTGGATATTGCATAGGTACATTCCTTTTAAGGTACAGTCAAGGAATTTAATATACTACCCTTTTCATTGAAATGTTGTTAAGCATTTACGATGCATTAAGGTCGAAATTTCTATTTCAGTAATAGCATTTAAATGTCAATACGTATTATTTGTCACTGCACATTACAGATGACCTCTTTGCGAAGTCATTTGCTCATCTAATGACGAATACGTGTCAGTTGGTGTCAGTGTCAATCGAGAACTCCGGAAAGTCTACCACAAACGACGATAATCTAAATTTCGTTATCTGCGTTCCGGGGTGCCTGGCTGATATTTCGCGGTGTTGAATCCTATTCACATTATTTATGCAAACTTCCTACATAATAACGTCCATTGAGCATTTCCTGGCAGCCCTGGTGCGGATGCGCAGTGCGGAGGAAACGAACATGATTTTTGTGCTTCTAACATGTAATCGATGTCATTATCCCTCGGCGCGCGCCGGATCTGGAGCACGAGCGGGGCGAGGAGCTCTATCGTCATTCTTAGTACATATGTGAATAGACCAGTGGCGTGACGATCAACGCTTACTTATTAGAAGAAATGTAAGCAAGATTTTACTGTTTTTAAAAGATGATGATGATGTTCTAGATTTCCCAATATGTATCACATCTCGGCATTTCTAAATAATTGCTTAAAATCGCTTAAATCCAAGCTAAATAGTGACAGAGCTTGTGTCTTTTCCAGAAAGAAATAAACTTCAAATTAGCATACCAAATTTCAAAATAAGTGTAGTCAATAGGTATGTCAAGCAACTTGAATCACTGCATATAATTAACGAATGGTGTGTTTTTTTATTTCTTTGCATTAACCACTATATTTTGAAATCTAACTAAAATACTAGTCCGCTCTTGCTATTAACAACTTTAACAATCTCCATGAACCCCAGAAACCAAAAAAAGACATTTTAAGTATAACAGGTATGTTCAGAAATAAGTTTTATCTAATCGCAACATAACATTTTAATCCTGACTTTCATGCTATAGTTCTAATAACATTTATTTTCTATTTACACCTCGATAATAACTATTTTTAACCTAAATGGATTCTAAAGGATAAAGTAAACCGCCTTTAATCTCACCTACTACCAATCGTGCTTCAAAATTCGAATCCTCTTTTGAAAATGGAATATTTATCGTTTTAAAATCAGAGCGGGCAACGGCTACAGTTCATTCGGCCGGACACCACAAAGCGAGCGGTGTCACGATACTATCGGAAGGCGCAGTGGGTGCACGGCTGGATTTATTCACCGTTTTAGCCACTAATATGATTTGTTGCTAACACTTTCTGCATGCCGTTTTGGGAATACTTAAATAAATGGTAATGGGTATATTATGCCTTCGTCGTGAATTAATTTTAGAGTTTTTCGTTATCACATTTTTTATGTTGGATTGCATTTCCTAAAACGTGACTAGTCAATACAGATTATTTCAACGTCCCAGTGCTCGGCACGCTGATGCCCAATATTCGATACCCTGCGATCATTTCTATTGCTAATGACCTATCATTCAAGAAGGCGACTACTAGGACAGTGTCGAGGACTCGGACGTTTACCTTATGTGTTTGAAAATTCGCAGAAATACACTTATTTTCGCGCTTTAAACTATTTTTAAATTTTTATGTTCAATAATAAGGCCGCAGGTTAATTCGAATATTGCAAGAGCGAGAAAGATGGACTTTCTTCGAATTTCGATTCCGCGGTTGTCGTCCTTTTTTGGTAGTGCCTTGACGTTTCAAATTTCAGTTCACCATGTCAACGTTGTTAATCTGTTACCTAGTTACTGACACAAAACAACGCGTGTGATATGTCAAAGTAACGTCGTACTCTAGCTAGCTCTTATGATGACAGTATGCTATACGATATTGGACCTTAGGTGGGTTGGAAATTAAATTCCTTGACTGTACCCTGTCCGAAAATTATTAGTTTCTGAGACATTAGCGTTATTGGATAGTTCTATATCCAAAATTGCCGAATTTCTTTGAAAATAACATGTAATTATTTTAATTACTTTAATTATTGTTCTTAAGTTTGTAGCCTCATTAGAAAGCTAATTAATCATGGATGTTTTTTTAGGAATTTGTACGCTGGGTGTCCTACATTTTTTTATTTAATCACCGTCGCGCAATGGATTGTTCAATTATTTGAGTTTTTTATGCGAAATTTACATAAAATTTTGCAGTATTTCATGATTTATTTGTCATGAAATAAAATAGTTGATATCTTAATTCACAAAATAACTTAAATTCAATTTATAACACAATTCTTTTCAATGAAATTCGGCTAACTGAATTCGCCAATATCTCGGAAACGAATAATTTTCGGACAGAGTACTATGACTTTTTTTGTTGCAAATGAGTTGTACCCCTTCAAAGGAATGTATGCAATATCCAAACAACCTGTATATGTAACATAAAAATGTGGTGTAATTTACCCGCATTAAAAACTAATAAAGAAACAAAGAAACATGTTTCTTTCTTATAAATCATCATTTGTTGTAGTAAACCAGTGATCGGGTTCAACAGCGCGCCGCACAAGTCGGTGGGGCGGCTGTGCCTGCCCACGTGGTGCTCCAATGACGTCAAAGGTGCGCTCCACGCCTTGAAAGAGGTAACTGCATTCTATTGATTACAATGTTGACTCAAGCATAGAGTCAGACCGAAAAAAAAAATCGGTTTCGGCCTAGTTTCGGCTAAAAAACGGGTTTCGGCCGAATGGCAGCCGAAACTGAATTTGATTGGTTTCGAACTACGATCGGACAGTTTCTTTTTTCAAAAAGCACAGATAAACTATTTGAAATAAGAATGTTATATTAATGATTACTTTAAATATCAGAGACTCAATCATTAATTAGAAATGGAGACTGACTGATTATGATTGTAACTTTTTTTATCTTCCCACGAAAACATGACCTTATATGGAAGTTTCGGTTTCGGTTCTGGTTTCGGCCGTGAAAAGTAGTTTCGGTCGGACACTTCAAGCATTATCCGCTGTATACAGTATCAAACGATACGACTGAAAAGTCAGAAGTAGGAATAAACTTAACGTCTATTTCACACTTTGTCAAACTCATCACGGAATCTCGAATTGACATGGATATGGGCCTTTTTTTTTTTAATTTGTACACAAACTTTTTTTTAGATCGGAGAAATTTTATATCATTTCTACTCAGAATCACGCACACTATCGTCTCTGATAGAAGAAAACAAGTGTCTCAAAATTTTCATACAAATATCGCTCTTCCGTTCCGTTACCGCCATACAGGTGTGTGTGGAAAAGTAACGGAATCGGAAAAAATGTTGGCCCGCTTTTTTCTTCTATCAGAGACGGTAGTACGCGTGATTGTGAGTAGAAAAGATGTAAAAATTGTCTGATTTAAAAAAAAAGCTAGTGTACAACTTTAAAAAAATGGCCCATTTGAGTTTCACTCGAGACATTTCAGAAATAAGATGCACGAAACGGTATGCATCTAAGGGTTAAACCCCTACTCAACTTGGATTACATCTAAAGGTCCGATGCTGGAAAGGTGGGATGGATATGACATGGTATGGTCCTCATCCTCTTAACAAAAATTGACCATAGCTATGCAGAAAGCGACCAAGGCAAGTTTCGAATACTTGGATTATATACTTTCTGCTCTGCGTTAGGGTGGCCCATTTCGATCGGTCAGTATGGGAAAGTCTGAAACTATAAGACATAAGAAGATCTGTTCTTAGGAACCACGTCATCGACCCTGTCTTAGCCCCACTAGGACATGCGTCTAGTCAGTTTTATAGGAGTATATTCTTGTGAACTGTGTATGGTAACACTGGTTACCCACAGGGCCGGTTTCGCTGGATGCGGCGGGCGCGGATACGGACGACCGTGACATGCGAGGCGAAATTGCTGGACACCATCACACCGGTCGATCTCCATACGTTACACTACAGCAGGTGAGTTAAATAGGTTAAATCGAGATTTTTACAAAAATGTGAATATCTCGAAAACTAAGGCATTTTCACTACACGTAAAATCAGTTATTTTGGGCGGTCTTGAGACGCTTTATTCACTGTTAGGTACATAGTTTTTAGGACAGCCCGTATGTGGGTGAATCAACTTTTTTTTGCTTTCTCCTTATTTGTTCACCTTTTGCATGTTTTAACATGCTTCAAATGCAACAAGATCTTACATCTAGAGATAGATTCGGTAAAAATAAAAATAAAACTGTTTTTAACAAATAAATAGGGTGACCCAGCGGACGAACCCTTATTTTCATACAAAAGTGGGGGACAGCTATGTCCGCTGGGTCACTGCTTATAACCACGTTATTATAAACAAATTATAATAAAACATACTTGCATTACGTAGCTTTATTATCTGTCTTTTAAATGAGCATACACTTTATTCAAAAAATATCCGAATAAAGATTTCCTTTCAATTTTAGTCGGAGAAGGTGAAATTTTGTTGACAAAGAAAAGTTGATTCACCCATGTGTATTCAAAACTTGCCCTATATATTTACTTTGTATAATTAAATTGGTTAGTTTGCCCATCTTTATTGATGTTACATAGTTATTGTTTCTCATTTGCTCAAAGGTAGCTAGGAGAAATTTCTTACTTTTTTATGATTTTATCCGCGATAAAGCGTATACATATAATTTTTCAACAGGGGTGACTATAGTTGACTATGAAACCCTACAAATCGTATAAAGCAGAATTTATTTTAAAAGAAATGTTCATATTTTTTTGTTGGTAAAATTACGTCTACTTTCACTCCTATTCGTTTGTGCACTTTTACGAGGGACACCCTGTATAACTTATACCTTTTGAAACCATTTTTAGGGTTCCGTACCAAAATGGTAAAAAAAGGAACCCTTATGGTGCGACTCTGTCTGTCTGTCCGACTATCACAGCAAAATATCTCAGGATCTACTGATCCTATCGACTTGAAATTTGGAATAGTGTTAAAAGTCGCTAACTCGAGCCTATTAGATAGAAAAAAAAAATTATACCTTTTTTTACTTTTTTTTAAACGGGGTCCGAAATGGGATGTGGAAAAACAAAAGTAGAGCTATTATATCGAGTGGGATATTATATCAAATGAAAGGGCTTAATTTGTAGATTCCAAAGCCATTTTTATTATTTTTGTTAATTTTGTACTTTTTGATTTATGACCAAAAACGTTCAAAGAAATACCATTCCCCCCCTATTATCTTCGAAGTTACTGAACAGAAAAATCTGTAATAATTACCAATTATTAACATCATCCTAAATATTACAGGAAAAATAAAACGGTTTTCCTAAATTGCATCGTTTTTTAGAAATTTTCAAAAATTGTAACTGATACTTATTTGCTCCTACTAAGCTAACCGCCATACAGTTTTTCTTGAACTATTTACGAGTTTGTACGGAACCCTCGATGCACGAGTCCGACTCGCACTTAACCGGTTTTTTTTGGTTCTAAATAGTAAATTTTGTTTAAACAGATATCCAGCAGTATCCCAGCCACTGGACAGTCCTGAGACGCCCCATCGGGAGCAATTCAGCACGGAGCAACGGAATTCCGTGTTGCACACCAAAGTTCTACCGTTTTTGGCACTTAACGAGGTAATCTCATATTTCTCACAATAACCAGCTTTATAAAAACTATACAAAAAAACTATCAGAACTGATTTAGTAAAAAAGTCTATAGAGATCGGGTTTACAAATGGCGAAAAAATAAAAAAGAAACACAAAAAAAATCATACATACGAATTGAGAACCGTCCGTCGTTCTTTTGGAAGTCAGTTAAAAATATCTGTTATATTCTCTTTTTTTGTATAAAAAAAAACTAACTTAGAAATAAAAAAAAAGGTTAAATTAAAGATTTTTTTTATATCTTTTATATGTAATTTTGGACCTTTAATAAAATCAGTTCACAATTGACAAAGATTTCGCGTAATATACACAAATAATAAAACAATTAATTAGGGATAAGTTCTCCTTTTTACATAATCATTTATTTTTGTATGATGTATCATTTTTTATGTGCAATTAAGTGTTTACATACCATACATACATACAATTAAATTAAATTAAGCCTCTCTTTTTCATAGTCGGTAAATTTTTTTATGATCATACTAAAAAATGACGGAGAAAACGTCGAAAATAAAATTTATATTTTTTTATTTGTGGTCTTTAGGGGGAGGCGTGTGCCCAACAGTGGGACCTTTACCCTACAGATAAAAAAAGGAAAAATAAGGTTTTTTATTCCATTTTTGTTTCATCCCAGGTGTTCATAGGCGAGAGTGTGACGTCACGGGTGTCTTTGCTCCGGCTTCAGATAGACAAGGGCGCGTGGACGCACACTAAGAGCTCCGGTCTCTGCGTCACTACAGGCACTGGAAGCACTTCGTGGCACTACAGGTGTGTATTTTTTTCGTTTGTTTTGCCTTTTATATTTATCGCTTTTAAATTTTTTTCGACATTTTAGTTTTCATGTTTGTTTGCCCGAGTCGAGTATGCTTGCCGTTTTTTATACAACTAGGCTGGCAAACAAGCATACGGCCTTCGTAATCATATTGGCATTCGTAATTTTTTACTTTTTTTAGCTTACTTTTGTTTTTTTTTTATGATCGGTGTTCCATTTATGGCTACCAGTTTGTTTTATCTAAAGTAGTGGCGTGTAGGTGTTCTTTTACGTTTTCATACTTTTCGCATTTAGCATGTAATTTGAAACTAGGATGATTTGTGCAAGATTGTCCACCATTATTTATTTACTAATTTAATCTTAATCTATAAAAATAATCAATATCGTCCTTTAAATATTGCGGTGCCAATTTAACAATTTTTTCGTTTATGCTGTAAGTTACACCTGGCCATAAAGTGGCTTTTCCCACACGCTATGCGTTCGGAAAAAGCCGCTTTCTGGCCAAGTGTAGACATAAAATGATGTACACAACACGGGAGGTAATAAAGAAAGCCCTCGATCGCATATTTACGTCCCTCGCCTGCAGCTCGGCCCGCAAACATCTGCGATCTCCGCCTTTCTTTGTATTACCACCCTAGTTGTGTAATGTACTATTATGCCACACCTGGCCATAAAGTGGCTTTTCCCGCACGCTATGCGTACGGATAAAGCCGCTTTCTGGCCAAGTGTAGACATAAAATGATGTACACAACACGGGAGGTAATGAAGAAAGCCCTCGATCGCATATTTACGCCTGCAGCTCGGCCCACAAACTTCTGCGATCTCCGCCTTTTTTTTACCGCCCTAGTTGTGTAATGTAGTATATTTTATTCCAGTATAAACTGCCTCCGCACCCACTCCGTTCTGGAGCTGATGAAGATCCTCGCAGAAGAGGGGGTCGCCGTAGACACTACGCTGGAGAAGGCGCGCGAGGTGGCAGAGAGATATAACCAGAAACTCATGTTTCCACCTGGTGAGTGGTATATATACGTGTGAGAAAAATAGTACATTACATAACCATACCAAGATAAGGGTGGTAATACAAAGAAAGGCCGAGATCGCAGAAGTTTGCGGCCCGAGCTGCAAGCGAGGGACCTAAATATGCGATGTTTTAATGTTTATTTGGGCACAAACGGTACATTGTTCTTATTACTAATATGATCACATAAATCATCAACCAGTAAAGTTGCCACTACTTACTATTACATATACAAGAGAACATTGGTAAAGAATAACAATGTGTTACATACAAATGCTAGCCTAAAGCAAAAGCTAGTAAGTATATCTAGTAACAAAGCCAGTAACGAAGTTGGTGCTAGTAAACAAAGAAGTTAATAAATAATTTTACTTGGCTCGATCGAGGGCTTTCTTCATTACCTCCCGTGGTGTGTACATCATTTTATGTATACACTTGGCCAGAAAGCGGCTTTTTCCGTACGTGCAGCGTGCGGAAAAAGCCACTTTATGGCCAGGTGTGGCATAAATATTTTTTGTCTCTTCATTGGTTTTTAATGCGGGTAAATTACCCCATATTTTATGTTACATATATAGATACAAGAAATCAAAGTACATAGAAAAATTTAATGGCACTCACCTGTGTCCTGTCCGGGAATCGAACCCGGTACCTCTAAGTATTACTAGTAACGTCATCTCACGCTCGATCGTCGTAGCTGCAAAGGTGCGCTTTGGGGTGAGACGTGTGTAATACAGGTTCTCATAGATAGCGTGCAGTTTAATATCCTATTAAACCAGAATGATACAGAAGTCAATGTAGATGGCAAAGTTGAGGGCGCTTACTGGGTGCTCCCGTGGACGAGTGGTCGAGTCGCTGGGCCGGAAATCCAGAGGTACCGGGTTCGATTCCCGGTCAGGACACAGGTGAGTGCCATTTAATTTTTCTATGTACTTTGATTTCTTGTATCTATATACTCGTATGTAAGTTTTTTTTCAAATCTATGTATGCAGTTTTTCTTGTCCCTAAAATAGTTTCATACTTTCCCATACTGACCGAAACGGGCCACCCGGTATAACCGTGGTTGTTTGTTTGTTGCAGATTGCGACAAGCTGGCATACTCGGTGCGTGAATACATAACGTTCGAGGAGTGGCCCGCGCCGCGCGGCCTGCGCGTGCGCGACCGCGCCGGCAACGTGCGCGTCAAGTCACACTGCATCGACGCCGGTAACACATTACTTTATATTACACTAGCATTTTCCCGCGGCTTCGCCCGCGTTGTTCCCGTTATTGTCCCAAAGGAACTCTTTACCGGGATATAAAGTATCCTATGTTTCAATCCAGGACTTGGTCTACTTGCATGCCAAATTTCAGCTTGATCCATCCAGTTGCTATCCCGTTATTAGGTAACAAACATCCAAACATCTTCACAAACTTTCGCATTTATAATATTAGTGGGATTTCACAGTTAACAGTTCGACTAATGCCGCGGCTACATTATCGGGATTCGGCGAAGGTTCTTGTTGGAGTCTATAAAAAGAACGAGACGTCAACACGAACCTTAGCCGAATATCGATAATGTTGCTGTAGCGTTAAGCAGTGATCTTCAGCTCATTAGGATTCGGTGGCCCACCAACCTTTCAGCCAGTAGGTATTTTTTCATAAGTAATAGTAAAATCGAAACTAAGTCGATTGCTTATAAATTGAGTAATATTTTGCCTAATTCATTCATTACCTCATTTTTGTTTAAGGATAAATATATAATGTGGGCTAATTTTAAGCTTTAAAAAATAAATCATTATAAAGACTTACGATGCAATTTTTTTTGTATTTATTTACCACGGGAGGTAATGAAGAAAGCCTCAGATCGCATATTAATCGCCCTTCAAATAAATACCAGCGATCTGAGACATTCTTTGTTTTACCTCCCTAGTAAGTAATGTACTATTTTTCACAGGTCTTGTGATCGACGGCAGCGTGTCGTTCCCCTTCAACGACGGCACGGAAGCCCTGCTGGAGATCCACCCGGAAGACGCTCTTATGACTGTACACATGGACGATTCACTCCCCTACTGACATTAGGTTAGTCTTTGGTGCCGCTTATGTGTCACTTTGGAGCATTTCTAAAAAACAATGCCATTTTCTACATTATGAAGTTTTCTACCAATTTTATGTTATTTCTACTTAAAATTACGAGCCCTTTCCATCCCAATAGAAGAAAAAGTGTCCCAAATTTTGAATGAAACTTCCTTTTGTGTTACCGTTATCAGGGTCTAGAACCCCTTACCTTTATCGAGGTTTTAAGACGGGTTTTAAAGCGCTGGTTTTGAGAAACACTTATTCTGTTAAGCTTATCATCGGCTTAATACAAACACAGCTACGCCGATCGTTCGAGTTAACCCAAAACCCCAATCTAAACCCCCGTAAGAGTTGTTACTGGGATGTGGTTCCGGACGGAGCGCAAACTAAATTGATCTTAACCGTCATAGTAATTCGTTTCATTTTCAATGAACGAGGCTAAGCTATTGCCGGCTACTCTTGACATTAACCCCTTCCAAATGTCTTAAAAACCCCTTTTAACCCTACGGTTCGGCTTAACTCATTGCGGGGTTTTTTATGTCTGAGAAATTTTACATAATTTCTACTCAGAATCGCGAGTACTATCGAATCTGATAAGAAAAAAAATGTGTCCTAATATTTTTAACTCCGATTCCGTTACTTTTTCCATATACACTTGTATGGCGGTAACGGAACGGAAGAACGATTTTTGTATGAAAAATTTGAGACGATGTATGATGTAAAAAACCTTAGATGTAGGGATGTAACGATACACAGTTTTGCCGATACGATACCGATACCGATATATAGTAGTTAATATCGGCGATACCGATACCGATACCGATATCTTAGCTAAATAATGAAGTATGAATTTCAGATATTTTTATGTCCTTATTATAACTAATGGCAATGACTACTGGTTATATTTACCAGAGAGTCAACCTTGAAAGTGTAAAGTAAAAATAATAAATTGTCAACTCAAAATTCTTTTTTTTTATTAAGAACCAAAGATTTAGTTAACATAGTAATTATCATTGCACAAGGTAATAGAATAGACCAATACATAAATTAAGTCAGAAATTGAAATTACTTTTTGCAGATTTTTTTTCATACAGCAAATTCTTCAAATATCGGTTGTATAATATCGGCGATACCGATATATCGGTGATACCGATATATCGGCCGATATATCGGTATCGGTATCGGTATCGTTACATCCCTACTTAGATGTAAAAAAAGTTTTTGTACAACTTTCTACAAACTTTCTATAAATTGGCCCATTTATTTTATATTCGCCATAAGCACGATCGAAATTGATAAATGCTAAAGATGGCTGTAACTATTTGCTTGCCTATTACCAAAAGGACTGTTTACGATGGCGTACATTATTTACATAGGTAGGCATTTATTTATAATAGGGATTGTTAAAAAAGTCTATTGTCTGTCGTCTAAGTGTATGGTCTGTGTTTGTGTATTGTATGTTACGAAATGGGAATTTCGTTCCATTTCGAGCGCAGCCAAATTTCGTTACATAATGGAACGAAATGGTAAATTCCTTTCTCTAGCGGATTTGTGCTCAATGCGTGAAGTTTACACCTGTGATTTGTCCTTGTTTTCTTAAATTGTTCTAATGCAAGACTGAAACATTTGTTATTTTGCATTGTATAGAATATAAGTACCTATGTATTCAGTTTAAGAGCATATTTCGAGCGCAGCTATAAGAAAATGCAATTCGTTTTTAATTTAGGGTACGAAAAGGGCTAGTTACGAGTACATCACCAAGTTATGATACCGTCAACTGGGGTGATTAGGAATGGCGGGGTGAATAAGGATGGCCCCGGGAAACATATTTTCCTGGTAATTTCTTAAAAACGACCTAGTTAGGGGTTTTTAAGGAAAACTACCTACTTAGGTAGGGCGAGGGCTTTCTTTATTACCTCCCGTGTTGTGCACATCATTTTATGTCTACACCTAGCCATAAAGTGGCTTTTTCCGCACGCTGCGCGTACAGAAAAAGCCGCTTTCTGGCCAGGTGTGGCATAAATTCTATGGGTGTGTGTATGTTTTGGCCCTATTTATTCTTCATACATAACTGGTGATTTCATTTCTCTTGAATTCATTTTTCATTAGTGAGGTTAATGATAAGTGATGCTAAGAAAAAAGCCCGAAATAGTCGAGCAGGGAAAAGAAGCGATAACCATTCTGAGATTTTTAAATATAACAACTACCTTAATTATATATATACTAGATTTTATCCTCCGCATTTTGTTTAATGCTAACCAAGAACCATTAAAACAAGAGGACTGTCATTCTCCATACTTTAGATCGTAACCCGACCGCAAGGGGATATCCAGGCAAAAACTAGATGGCGCTAAAAAACTAAACATTTAACGATGTTATAATTGAACAAAGAAACATAGTATAATAACAATTAGTTCGTAAACAGCTAATAATAAATACATTCTAACATTTAAATACTGTGTCACGCTTGCAAAGTTGAATAATTGTAAATAATATAATTGTTATACCAAGCTTATTCATGGATGGCGTTGTAAATATCGGGGAACAGCTTTTTGTATGGAGAATGACAGTCCTCTTGTTTTAATGGTCCTTGATTATAGGTATTCCGGGGTAAAGAATTCTGAGGAAAAGACAACACACCTTCGTATATTGTGTAAGTTCCTTTTATAGCAACAAAGGACATAATATAAATGTATATTTCACCCGAATTTCTCTGCGTGATGTGCGGTTTTATTTTAGCTATATATTACGATTGGATCGAACTATAGGGAACGTGCACGACGAAGGTGCTGCCAACTGGTGCCGCTAATCTAAATCGTATACCCTCTCATGCTGAGGCCACATTGACGAAAACGCCGTTAATAACGTTAATTTATCGCGTTGAAGGCCGATTAACGTCAGTGTAGCTACGACTTACTATATTTGACATTGACACTTACATGTTATCACTGACATTGACAGCTTGATTTGACAGGTGCGATAGTTTCCTTTATTGTCCGCCCGTGTCTCCTTGGTCGTTTAGTGCTGCCACCTATAGTTCGTGCACGTTTCCTATAAATCTTGTCAGATAGAAATAGCAATTGGTTGTCGTCCATTTTGTACGGAATGAAGTGCCATGAAATTTTTAAATGGAAGTGCATTTTGACATAATTTGTACCTCAGAACCAATTTAATCCAAGTTTCATAGTAATTTGTGATACTTATTACTCTTTGCCCTGAAGTATAGGTAAATTGTATAAACTTAATGTAATACTTATTTTGAATTGCACTTTGTGATGTTACTTAAAATGTATTGTGCTTTCATGTTTTATATGATTCCATTTTTATGTTGCCTTTTTTATTGACCAATATAATTGGTTTAATATACCACAGTTATAAAGACTTTAGTTTTATTTTATTCTTATCAATTATCATATCCCTTGGGTACTTTTTAGGGTTCCGCACCCAAAGAGTGCCAACGAAACCCTATTATTAAGGGTATTATTAAGCCTCCGCTGTTCGTCTGTACGTGCGTCACAAGGCTTTAGCTTTTGAACCGTAATAGGGTAGACTTGAAATGTTTACAGAATGTGTATTTCTAGTGCCGCTATAACAACAAATAGGTACCTAATAGAAACAAAATAAAGTTTAAACCATAAATTAAACGTGTTTTTTGGTGGTATACAAGAAATCAAGGTACATTAGTAGAAAGTATCGTTTTTAGGTTCAAAATATTAAACCAGAATGATACAAAAGTCAAAGTAGATGGTAAAATTGAAGGCACGCGCTGGGTGCTATGGTGGTCGAATGGTAAAGACGTTGGGCTGGAAATCCAGAGGTTCGAGTCCAGGACTCTAGACTACCATACCACCACCACCATAGGATGGTCCACCATAGATGAGCGCCATTAAAATGTTCTATGTACTTTGATTATTTGTTATACAGGGTGTCCCATAACTCACACGTCACAGTGACACCGGGGCTAGGTCAGCTCAAGAGGCACCAAACTAGCCTAATATGACCTTAGTAAAAGTTGCACGGTTTTCGCGATAATGGCAAATTAAAGCTTTTTAGAAATTTTCACGTTTTTTAACATGTGTAGTACCAGCGTGTGCTCCAGTAGCTCTTAAATAATTTTATTTTTATGTGTACGCTGTCATGAATAGTAAATTGAGATGACAAAAGTGTTATTTGGTCGATAACTAGGTAGTGTAATGTGCGAAAAATACTGCATTTATCTTGAAACGTGAAAATTTCTAAAAAGCTTTAATTTGCCATTATCTTAAAAACCGTGCAACTTTTACAAAGGTTATATCGATACCTTTAGACTCAAAGGGCGTAAACTCCATTAGAACCTGCGGCGTTTACGCCCTTTGAGTCTAAAGGTATCGATATTAGGCTGGTTTGGTGCTTCTTAAGCTGACCTAGCCCCGGTGTCACTGTAACGCGTGAGTTATGGGACACCCTGTATATGTAACAGTAAAGAAATACTTAAGACCTTGGGAAAAGGTAGAAAAAAAAGATGGTTTTGTCAAGTCAGTATATTTGTTAAAAAAATATTGCATACAGTCTCATTGCGATATGGTTCCAGAACCCCATTGTCATTAAAAAACTAGTTAAGATTGTGATTAGTCGCACAATGAGGTAATTATGAAACACATACCGAGTCTCTTCATTCTTGTACACAAATACACAGGATAAGCAGCGATACCCATTTTATTAATAAAAGACAAAAAAAAACTAAATTTTCAGTTACGAAACAGTTAATTACTTTTTTAATCTAATGGTGTATTTTTTTTATTTGTACAACATATATTAAAAATGGGTATATATAAAGCAAAATAAGGTTTAGCACCGATCACTTAAATGGCATAAAAGAAGAACTTATTAATAACTTAAGGAATATGGCATCCACAAATTATTTAAAACGGCAGAAAATAGGAGAGAACAGGATTTTATTATATTTCAGTCCCATTTTATAACATTGCATTCTGGTCCCAGTTAAATAAAAATAACTTGTTGTAATTACAAGTCAAGACATAAAAACAACAATTAGTAATGGCAGTGTTGTTTGCATTTAAAGAAATAAAAATGGGTGACTGAAATATTTAGTTAAAGAAAATATCCCACCACCATGGAAGAAAAGGCCCTAATTGTACAATATGCACAAAACTGACCTTTACGATAATTCCCCTGGTACAGAAATCAACTAAATCGACAAAATATCATATTTCTACACAAAAATTATCATCCCAAAATTTTTCGTATCTGCTATGATAATTATGTTGAAAGGAGATTGCCGACTTTTGGTACCAATATCGTTATTAATTGTGTCACAACGAAAACGATACCAAAAACTTAGTTTTATTTTTTAAACCAGAGGGATTTTTTTATTACTGAATTTAAAATGGGAAATCTGAGATCAATTAAAAAAGAATTTTGCTGTACGATTTCCGCCGCCACCATGAAAGATGTATGAATTCCTTAGAACTGTATTTGACAGACAAAATCGGTCAAAATCTAAAAGGCCTATGACAGTGGCACCACCGTCTACGCGAATGTATACAAAAATATTAATTCCATAAAACTCCGCGGTTCTTTCTAATACGAACTGCATGATCTTAGCAAGAAAGTTGACAGCTTGACATTCTGTCTTATTCTAAGTTTAAATATTAGGCACTTTATAAGACACGTCTTTTCACAATTTTTTGTCGAAGGACGTAAATCATTTTAAATTCTTTATTTGGTACAAATAACTCGTGATATCTCGCTGATACTTCACTATACGAGACATTGCGCGTAAATGTAATGTTACAATATTTTTTATCTCACGATGTATCAAAATAGTTTCAAAGAACTTTTTTTATAATAACATTTTAACAATCTGAATAGGCACAATAAAAAACCTAACACAGGTATCTGAAATGACATGTCATACGACTAAGTTAAGTGAAGTCTCGACAACGTCAGGAATTAAAGTTATTAGGTGATTTTGTATTTGGCCGGTTGACAAATATTTAGACGGTTTGCTACGCAAAAACTAACTTCGAAATCAGGAAATCAATCTCAATTTCCTATTGATCTCCGAATACAATTTTAATGGGATTTAGTGATTCGGAAAGGCAGTTTCTTGTTCTCTAAGATACAGTCGGTTTCGTGTTGACACAATGACTTTTGATTTGGTACGAGGCCCCATAGACGCGTCGGCAATCTCCTTTAAGTGAATGTGAAAAAACCCTAACTCACGATTACATAACTATCCATTTATATTGAATTTTAAACATAAAATTCCCAACAAAAAAACTACAGAAGTATAGCAACTACCTTCTGTAATTATCAGATATATCTGTTATGAATTTTAAAACTGTTTCATAGGTTTAGATTTTTTCACAAACACTACAAAATATTGAAAGATAAAATATTTACGTAGCTCAAGGCAACCTTTCCTTAAAATAGATTATAAAATGTATAGTTAAAATGTAAATGAAAATTATTGCAACTAAAAATATTGCAGCAGGACGGATTCGATTATCATTATCACAATATAAATATGTAAATGGTACTGCTAAATACATATTTGTAAAACTAAACTTAATCTAAATCTGACTCAATTAGGTGTCCCCAAATTAAAACGATAGATGTCTCTATTGTCAAGAAAATAAAGTTCCGTTACCGTTCGTAACTAGTTACAAACTTGGAATTTTTGTTCTTTTAGTTTAGAAATTGAGGTCCATTGTCGAACAATATTGCGCTCGGTAGCCTTTTTTTCTTTTTGGCAGTAGACAAAATATAAAGATTATACCTGAAACAGATCATATTTTGTATGATCATTGTTTATAGACGCTGTAACATTATTCCTATTCCAAAGAAAGACAAATTCTTGACATCTAGCAACATCTATCGAATTAAACTCATTAAAGAACGCCTTATACATTTATGTGTATATATTCTCTATCTCTTTACAGAATTCGTTGTATTTGACGTAAAATTTTTACCTAATTTATGAATCACAAGGTACTTATAATTGAACCGATATAACTTCAATCGCAACCTACGGATGTTTTTTACGGATCAACAGGCTTTGTACCGTATTTTAGTGGCCCAATTCTACGAACGTCCTTCAATAGTGCTAAACGTTACTCATATTATTTTTATCTACGGAACACCTATATTTAAATTAAATTTCATATTTTATTAATTCGTTTCCAACCCGACTACCTACCTACATTATTCGATGTTTATGAAACCTCAAGGAATGTTTCTCGTATTATTTATCCTTGTCATATATTTGTAATTCAAATGACCGCCAATTTAGTAAGATTTTACAAAAAATGTTGAATTTCTTGAATGTTTTCGAAAGTAACCTTCAGATAGTTAATTTTAAATAGTAAGCATTCCATAGTCACTTATAGTCGTGGACAAAACATGTTTCTTTAGATAAAAAAGAAACGGAAGCTTTATCAATTACTATAAATGCGACCATCATAAGCTTAATATATCTTTAAGTTGGCTATGTAACGCTTGTCACGGTAGCCTTGTGCTACTCTGTGTCTTCTTTAAAACCGAGTAGCACAGATCTACCATGACACTGGCACTCAAAATAAATTTATGCCACACTTGGCCATAAAGTGCCTTTTTCCGCACGCTACGCGTACGGAAAAAGCCGCTTTCTGGCCAAATGTAGACATACAATACTGTATACAACACGGGTTATAAAAAAAGCCCTCGATCGCATATTTACGTCCCTCGCCTGCAGCTCGGGCCGCAAACATCTGCGATCTCGGCCTTTCTCTGTATTACCACCCTAGTTGTGTAATATACTATATCACACTAAAGTTGATAACAGTAACTAGAGTTTCAAAAAAATGGTCCCGTTACATTCTGCCCCCTAAAACTTCACTTTCGCTAGTCACGTGGCAGGTTTAGCTAGCGTGCGAGTATCCAGTATTAGTATAAGGGCCGCTGTACAGTGAACTGCCGGAGTGGCTCTTGCCGCGCCGGCGCGCCAGGATGAACGCTATGGCGGCGATCACGCACGCCATGAGGATGACGCCGGCTATGCAGATGCCGATCGCGAAGTTTCGCTGCGATATGCAGATTTCATCTTCTTTCTGTAAGTAAACATATTGTTATTTATTACTTGGTAAATTAACGAAAGTTTTCAATAAAATCTCGGAGATTTCCAGAAACTTTCACAAAAAAATCCTTACCTCTACAGCAGGATTCGTGTAGGATTCTTTTTCTTTCTTTTGAGAACTATAAAATATGTTCCTACACGGTTAAATAATAGGCAAGTCGGTGGAACCCCCGGTACTGACTAGAATAACCGACTTGGTTTAATATTTTGTTGTAAAAGAACAGCGTTGCGAGACTTGCATCTTTTTACATGCAATGTTTTTGATGGGATTTAATTTTGAGAAATGACCGAAACCTTTCTACGTGTAGTTTCGCAATTTTGGCAGCTTTTCGTCGGCACATCTTAGTTGTGAGTAGGTAACTTTTAATAAACTGCAAATGACAGTAAATGACCGACCTTCTCGCTGGTGACCTGGTCGTTGTCCGGCGAGTCCTGTTCGTTGACGTAGAGGCCGGAGAACACCTCCACGGTCGCCGGCGAGCCCTCCTCCTGCCGGCGCACGCGGCGCTTGTGCGAACACGGCTCCTGCAACGTTGTGAATAAAGAATAAGGTTTGTATACAATTTTTCTGTTCGACGGAGCCAGAAAGTGGTATCTTCGTTTAGCGCAGAGGCCGGCAAGTTATATTTCGGCGTTCAAGTTTAAGATGAAACAGACAACAGGCTCATGACGTTTCATCTTAGTCCTAAGGATCACAATGACTCTACAGAGCGCTTACGGCTGGACGGATTATCTAAGGGTCCGCGCTATATCCTCATAACCCACTGGGTATTACCCGCTTTTCATCGATCAATCATTTATTGTGTAATACAGGTAGTTAATACAGATGTTATAGAAGGTGAATAAGAAGTAAGGTAACTATAAGAACAGCTCCTTAAACCCTGTTTCGGGCATTTCTTCCAGCGTTTCAATCGCTGACAAACATTTCAAAAAATGTCAAAATGCTGCGAATTTAGGACAGCATTTTCAGTTATTTTGTAGAGAACCAGCTACTCTTAACCGTACAGTCAATCAAGGAAGTTGTCTACCACTTTTGAACTCTAATAATACGTAATAAAGCTGAAAAGTGGTAACTACTTTCTTTACTTAGGAATGCCGTCCTCGCGGCGTTTGAATGCTCGAAGAAATGTCCTTCTATTTGTTTAGCTTGTCCTTTAGGGCTAATAGAACAAGGTAGGTACCTACTCACACAGTCGGTGGGATGGTTGAGGACAGCTTGACCTCGCACGTGTAGTACACGCTGGCGGTGTACGGGAACTTGAGCGCGGGGACACCACGCGCGCCTGCCGCTCGCCGTATTCTGCCATGGCAAAACAACGTATCTGGTATAGGGAATCCATACATAGATACGTTGTTTTGCCATGGGACGGTAGTATTGGAGCTGGGCTTTACCTATGGTGCAGGGTGTGCAGCACACACGGGCGTAGGGTCTTAGGTGCGCCGAGAACCACGAGAGACACCTCCAAAGAGCATTGGATATTGGAGCAACCTTGGCGCGCCACGAGTGGCTTCTTTCCCCTTCTAGAGGGCGCCAGGGTATTCGTTGCACATGGGCGTTACAAGGGCTAGACCCGCCTCTATCGTTTAAGGCTCATACTACACGGGTGGTTCTCCCGCCGCGGGAAACCGCTTCTGAACCGCACTGGACACAATTTAATATGAAGTTGTATGCTGCATACTATACACTGCGCGGTTTCCCGTCGCGGCTCACAGGCGGGAGAAATACGACCGCCGCTGATAACCGACGCTTTAAACTACACGGGCGGTTTCCCGCTATTATTACGTCATTCTGCGTGGGACCTAAGAGCTGCAAGCGCAGTTATCATTGGTGGATCCATGTTGAAATGAACAAAAGACAGCGATAAACCGCGTCCCGTGTAGTTTGATGGTCTGCGACAGCTTTGTCGAGCGGATTCCCGTGGCGGGAGAACCGCCCGTGTAGTATGACCCTAATGGAACAAGCTAGGTACTCACGCAGTCGGCGGGATGGTTGAGGTCGCACAGCTTGACCTCGCACGTGTAGTACACGCTGGCGGTGTACGGGAACTTGTGCGCGGGGAACGACAGGCGCGCCTGCCGCTCGCCGTATTCTGCCATGGCAAAACAACGTATCTGGTATAGGGAATCCATACGTTGTTTTGCCATGGGACGGTAGTATTGGAGCTGGGCTTTACCTATGGTGCAGGGTGTGCAGCACACACGGGCGCAGGGTCTTAGGTGCGCCGAGAACCACGAGCGACACCTCCAAAGAGCATTGGATATTGGAGCAACCTTGGCGCGCCACGAGTGGCTTCTTTCGCCTACTAGAGGGCACCAGGGTATTGGTTGCCCGCGGGCGCTACATGGGCTAGAGCCTCTGTCGCTGTCTAATGGAACAAGCTAGGTACTCACGCAGTCGGTGGGATGGTTGAGGTCGCACAGCTTGACCTCGCACGTGTAGTACACGCTGGCGGTGTACGGGAACTTGTGCGCGGGGAACGCCACGCGCGCCTCCTGCCGCTCGCCGCCGTACTGGAACAGGCCCATTATCTCGCCATCCAATGGGCAGCTGGAACAAATATAATACAATATTTTTTACGCCACACCTGGCCATAAAGTGGGTTTTCCCACACGCGGAAAAAGCCGCTGTCTGGCCAAATGTAGACATAAAATTAGGTACACAACACGGGCGGTAATAAAGAAAGCCCTCTATCGCATATTTACATCCCTCGCTTGCAGCTCGGGCCGCAAACATCTGCGATCTCGGCCTTTCTTTGTATTACCACCCTAGTTGTGTAATGTACTATATTGGAACACCATATTGACTTTTCTCGAAAAAATAATAGCTAAACAGAACTGAAATATTTGTTCTTGTACTAACGGAACGAACTAAGATTTTTGCCTTACTAATACAGGGTGAATTTTAAATCGTGAATCGTAACCACGTTTACCGGTAAAGCTACTTAAGACTAATACAGAGCACTAGTGTTAATTACAATTCAAGACCCGCTTAATTAATTATTAACAAAACGGTGGCGGTGTTTATTACCATTCATCGTAATAAAACTGAATTATTTTATGAGTAAATACGATTTTTAAATACCTACTTATGTTGACAATGTCGACGATGTTGACATTTATTGACAATACGTGCCAAAATTCTATCCAGCCAACTTCAATATTGGGAGGATGGATATCTAATGTTGAAATTTTCATGACAAGTACGAAACATGAATGTAGGGTGACAATTAAGGTTCTTTAAAAAAAAAAAAAGTTTAAAAGCATTGTAAGTTATTGTTAACTATGTATAGACTTAAAAAAAAAATATAACGGTTCACGATTTAAAATTCAACCTGTATAAAACATAAGTACTTCTATTATTTAAACTGCCTTTAGGAAGCCTGAGCCTTTAAGAGTAACACATGATGTTATTCCACGAATAATTTATTCGAATAAGAATAATCATCCGCCAATTTTATTCGTCATTCATTAGTAATTTGGTTATTCCTATTCGTTATTCGTCATTTGAATAAATTTGGCCCATCTCTGGCGACCAGAGATGGGCAAAATTTACTCGCTATTTGCTCACCGTTGCTGCTCGCCGCGGATATCGTGGCCGGGCGGTTACTTTACGACACAGCTACAAAGGAGATTGCCGACTTTTGGTACCAATATCGTCATTAAATTGTGTCACAAAAAAACGATACCAAAAACTTAGTTTTATTTTTTTAACCAGAAGGATTTTTTTATTACTGAATTTAAAATGGGAAATCTGAGATCAATTAAAAAAGAATTGTGTTGTACGATTTCCGCCGCCACCATGAAAAATGTATGATTTCCTTAAAACTGTATTTGACATAACAAAATCGGTCAAAATCTAAAAGGCCTATGACAGTGGCACCATTTTCACAATTGTGTGTCAAAGAACGTAAATCATTTTGAATTCTGTATTTGGTACAAATAACTCGTGATATTTCGCTGATACTTCACTATACGAGACATTGAGCGTAAATGTAATGTTACAATATTTTTTTATCTCACGATGTATCAAAATAGTTTCAAAGAACTTTTTTTATAATAACATTTTAACAATCTGAATAGGCACAATAAAAAACCTCACACAGGTAATCGAAATGACATGTCATACGACTAAGTTAAGTGAAGCCTCGAAAACGTCAGGAATTAAAGTTATTAGGTGATTTTTTATTTGGCCCGTTGACAAATATTTAGACGGTTTGCTACGCAAAAACTAACTTCGAAATCTGGAAATCAATCTCAATTTCCTATGGATCCCCGAATACAATTTTAATGGGATTTAGTGATTAGGAAAGGCAGTTTCTTGTTCTTTAAGATACAGTCGGTTTCGTGTTGACACAATGACTTTTGATTTGGTACGAGGCCCCATAGACGCGTCGGCAATGTCCTTTACACTCCTTGATGGAGGACTTTGAATCACGATACACGTTTGCGTTCACGTTTTTTTGGGATCACAGTCACCGATGTCGTGCCCGGGCCGTGGCTTACCCGTCGTCGGCGATGAGGCTCTGCTCGGCCCAGCCGAGGCCGTCGCGCACGGAGCACTCGGACACGAGGAGGCCGAAGCGCCGCTGCTTCTCCAGCGACACCACCAGCGTTAGTGTGTCGCCGATACGAACGTTGGACGCCACCTGGAAACAGAGGAATACTTAGTCATTGTAATAACAACAAGTACAGTCAAGGAATTTAATTTCCTACCCGTTTCATTGAAATGTTGTTAAGCATTCACGATGCATTAAGGTCGAAATTTCTATTTCAGTAATAGTATTTAAATGTCAATACGTATTATTTGTCACTGCATATTACAGATAACCTCTTTGCGAAGTCATTTGCTCATCTAATTACGAATATGTGTCAGTTGGTGTCAGTGTCAATCGAGAAAATTTCTAAAAGACTCCGGAAAGTCTATCGCAAACGTCGATAATCTAAATTTCGTTATCTGCGTTCCTTTCATTCGAATATTGCAAGAGCGAGAAAGATGGACTTTCTTCGAATTTCGATTCCGCGATTGTCGTCCTTTTTTGGTAGTGCCTTGACGTTCCAAATTTCAGTTCACCATGTCAACGTTGTTAATCTGTTACCTAGTTACTGACACAAATCAACGCGTGTGATATGTCAAAGTAACGTCGTACTCTAGCTAGCTCTTATGATGACAGTATGCTATACGATATTGGACCTTAGGTGGGTTGGAACATAAATTCCTTGACTGTACCTTAGGGCCCTAAAATTTCATTTCTCTAGCTATCGTAGAAGCCGAGATATAGTGAACAGCGTGATTTCGAAATTCGAAGTCTTTCTATGTGAAATTCCCGGGTACGCCAGCTTGACGGTGTGAAATGTTGTACACCGTTATGTCATGGAATATCACGGCTTCTACGATAGCTGGAGAAATGAAATTTTATGGCTTTAGGGTACTATTTTTTGAGATATAAAGCGTTTCCAAAAACAAAGCCGTTCCAGAGATACACACGGTGTACGCCAGCTTGACGCCTGGTAGCGTACACCGTGAACAGGCCTTATATTTCAGAAAGTTTAAGGGTACCTACTAGAGGTGTGCGCTGACCGGCGCGGCGTACGCCGCCGGCCATTTTTACCACGCCGCCGCCGCCGATCATTCCACCGGCGTGAAATCGGCGTGAACTAATACTATGATGGCCATGACCCAATTTATCTATCTTCTCCGTTATTGGAGGAAAAACTACCTTTAGAACACAATAAAAGCATAAAAGGGGTGTTACTTATACAGTGAGATACCATAATAGCTCATAATATCGTAAGTCATCTACATTGAAAGGTATAAGCTATTGGTAATACTTCCAGTGAAGCTACAGAACAGATTTCAGCTTTTTATAGCACAGGAATAGTTTGGAGCCCTCCATTATAAGGTCTGGAAGAAGTACCGCATTTTAGGTATCTAGGAAGTCACTTTCGACGTGACTTTGACATCCAAGATAGTTTCCCACAAAACCAAATCAGTTGCAGCCTGTGGAAAACTTAGACGGCGTATTTGGCAGAGTTAACTTGAGATTATGAGTTGATCTTAACCTAAACCTAACTCTTCTATATACTACAGAAACATGGTGCTACTACAAAACAGAAGACTTCTTCGATCTCCGTTATCTATTCTGCTCATTAAGTGTCAAGATCAAGAACCAAACAAGAAAGTTTTACTTTGCGTCAAAATACCTGGCATTCAGGCTCTCATAATGAAACATCAACTGCGGACTGCGGTGTATGGTCACATCAGCGTGTTTGGGTTTGGGCGCGAACATCAGCAATACCAGGTCTTGTGAAGTGGAAATTAGGAGGCGCATAGGAATGGCCAAAAGTGCAATGTCCCTGCTGCAAGATATATGAAAGAATTGCAACATCTCACGCTAAACTAAAACTAATTTAGTCCCTAGTCTTCTCCATATTCAGCTACGGAGTTGAGACTTGGACTCTGACAAAGGCTGGCCGTGATCGCATTGATGCTTTCGAGATGTGGTGCTGGAGGAAAATGCTTCAATTTTCTTGTAATTCTTGGACAGCTTTTCGCACACATGCATCTATATTACGCAAATTGAACATCAAGATCAGACCATCAACCATCTATCTACGCAGACTACTAGAGTTTTTCGGTCACATAGCCAGGAAAAAAGGCCATAATCTTGAACAACTTATTGTTATTGGCTAGATTCATGGCAAACAACCTACAGGCCGCAGATGCACTACACGATGCCAAGAACAGACACAGACGCTGAGACACCGTCAGAAAGAAGCGGAAGTCACGGGAATTTCAGGACCCTCAGCAATGAGGAACACGAAGCGAGAAGGAAGACGAGGAATATAATGGGACTATTATCTTGACCTTACAAAAAATTGCAATTCCACCAAACCAAACACATAGAATATAAAATAGCTAGCCAAAATACTGCTACTTTCATTTTTACAGTGAAAAAGTTACCAGATCTCATAAAGACAAGCTTAAGGCGCTAACTTATTAAACCCTATATCTCGGTCAATAAGTATGTATGACTTGACCATTTTATGGAACTACTGCTTTTAAAACAAAGACCCGTGGTAATTTTTCTTACTATTTGAAACGACCGAATGATGCTCATATAGCCCGACCGTTTCACTATATGTGTAGAAATGTACTGTAATATGCATAATTACTTATTGTGTTTACCACGCCGATCACGCCGATTACACCGCCGCCGCCGGTCAATTTTTGACTGGCGGCCGCCGCCGACGATTTAGCCATCGGCGCACACCTCTAGTACCTACTATTTTTTTCACCTAGGTATTTCGTCGGTACTATTTGTGTACTATTTATTGGCTGCATCAGATTCTGAATATCTTTACAGTGTACGCTATCTTGACGGACACGACACTTAATAACTTAACATTTAGTAGGTATCCGTCAATGTCGGGTAGCTAATTTCTTTATTGTTAAATGTATTAATTAGGGTAGAACCGTTTAATCAGTTACTACCTACTTAAACTGTTTAAAATATGAATTTATGTAATTATTCAAAGTGGGTGACTATTTATGTACTCATTATAATCAGGTATGAGTGTGAATTTTAATTGTTAGCGGTATGAACCGCTATCTTACGGTGCGTATTTTAAATGCGTGGCGTATGATATTGAATCATATTCTTGACATATTTACTCGCGGCTTCGCCAGCGTTGTTCCCGTTATTGTCCTAAACGAACTCTTTACCGGGATATAAAGTATCCTATGTTTCAATCCAGGAAATGGGCTACTTGCTCGCCAAATTTCAGCTCTGTCCATCCAGTTGCTACCCCGTTATTTAGTAACAAACATCCAAATATCCAAACCTCCAAACATCTAAATATCCAAACATCTTTACAAACTTTCACATTTATAATATTAGTGTGATGATGTGATATGATAACAGTAGGTAGGTACTGTTTACGCGAATTGAACGAAGCCGTCAGGAATGCTGTAGTATTGAGACTCATTCAATGTAATAAGTGGCAAAAGGAGAAGACGAGCTACCTGATGGAAAACAGTCATCGTTGCCCATGGACGTCTGTAACACCAGGGACGTTTTTTATACGTTGCCGACGTTTGGGTGCCCTGTTTACTCGCTTCTTAAAGAACCCCATATCATAGCGCTACGAGATCACCTCAGGAGGATGTTCATTCCACGTCTTGCCAGTTTGTGGTAGAAATAAACGTGATGCCTACTTGTTTTGCTCACACCGCAGAAGTGAAATAAGTTGAATTGTGAAATAAGTTAAGTTTTTGTCGAGACGAGTAAAAAATATACCTATAAATACTATCTATCTCTAAGTATAGTTACTCACTTGTTTATCTTCAGGGTCCCCTTTGTAAATCTTCATCGTAACGGAGGGCAGCAGGCCTGAATCCTCGTCATATTCCTCTCTGAAAGAGAAAAACAATCATCAATAACGTAGAAGCGTTCAAATTCTACCAACAATCTTTTTCGCCTTTGCATGATAAGTTTTCTTTAGTGCAATAATACACTTTGAGTGCCATCTACCCGATATGCCCTGTCCAGTCAGTCACTTCTGATAGTCCAGCCAATTGGAGGCGGGGCTGGACTGCGACGAGCGAAGCCGAGACGGCGTCTTTGTTGACCACGTAGATCGGTAGACGTGCTGAGGGGTGGATTTCAGAGCGTTTCAACCGCCGTCATCACCAATCCCGATATTATGATGACATCTCTTTAAAAAATACATAATTTTTGATCAAATCATGAAAATAGTAGGTACTATTTTGGGATTTTATAAAAATAATGGGATACATTCTTAAAGTGAATCGTCGAAGTTTCGGGATTGGTGATGACGGCGTTTGAAACGCTGTGAAATCCACCCTGAGACTTACGTGGTGCGCTGTGTATCTGGACGAGGCAACGTGTTTTTATCCGGCACCGCGCCGTTTCATGTTGACGGTGCCGCGCTGTGATGAATCCAGGCCCATACTCGGTTTTTTTTCATTATAGACCCCTTGGGTTTACCTGGTACAGTGCTAACTTAGACGACCGCTTTAGCTTAGTTGGTAGTGACCCTGCCCACGAAGCAGGAGGTCCTGGGTTCGAATCCCGGTAAGGGCAATTATTTGTGTGATGAGCACGAATATTTGTTCCTGAGTCATGGATGTTTTCTATGTATTTAAGTATTTGTATCTATTAAATATATCGTCGTCCATAACACAAGCCTTATTGAGCTTACTATGGGGCTAGTTCGATTTGTGTAAGATTGTCCCCTTATATTTATTTATTTATATTTATTTAACTCACAGCATTGGTACTGGAAATGAGGTGAGAGTACCAAGAGTCTCTTTTAAACACACTTACTGTTCGTGCGTGCGATCATTTGTTGTAGAAGTGAGAACCTATACCCAACAGCGCACGACTCAGGGTTGAAATGATGACAATGTGCCTAGGCTCTTACATGGTGTACCGCGCTGTGTATCTGGACGAGGCAACGTATTTTTTCCAGCGCCTTGACGGTGCCGCTCTGTGGTAGCCAGGCCCATACTAAGAGTTTCTTTTCATGACACTTGCTGTTCGGTCGCACCGTTCCTTATCGAAGTTTTTGGGGACCTGTGTTCAGCAGTGCACTCAGGTTTGAAATGATGATAATGATGATGACACTGTTCTGCTATAGTGTTAGCTAGCGGCATCGGTACTGGAATTGAGGTGAGGATACTAAGACTTTCTTTTCGTGACACTCACTGTTCGTCCAGAGTGTTGGAGCTGAGCGCGGACGCGTGCGGGTATACGTGGTAGTGCGATAAGCGAGGACGACGTCTTTTTTTCCGGCTTTAGCAGATTTCGCGTTGGTAGAAGTGGAGAGACACTCGGCTCGCTACACTGTATATCTACACGACGCGGTAACGTGTGTATTTCGGGCATCGCGTCGTTTCCCGTTGACGGTGCCGTTCTATAGTGATGTGTCTTGGCCTATACTAAGATATTCTTTTAATTACACTTACTGTTCGGTCGCATCGTTCGTTATGGTAGGGGAGACCGGGTATGGTTGTCTCGCGGGTTGGTTGTCACAGCGGCCATAAAATAATACTAAACGAAGGAATAAGTGCATCGATTGGTGAAGTACGGAAAGATGTACAGCTCTTGCGATCTTTTAGCACCGATCGATGTACTTAATGTTTCGTTTAGTATTATTTTATGGCCGCTGTGACAACCAACCCGCGAGACAACCATACCCGGTCTCCCCTAGTCTTTCGGCCTATGTTCAGCAGTAGACGTGTCAATGTTAAAATGATGATGATAAACGTACTGTTCGTCCAGAGTGTTGGAGCTGAGCGCGGACGCGCGCGGGTACACGTGGTAGTGCGCGAGGTCGCGGCGCCGGTAGCGGCAGCGCACGTGGTAGCCGCGCCCCTGCCCCGTCACCAGCCGGAGGTGGGGCTGGACGATGATGTTGTTGAAGTATTCCACGGTGCCGTCGTCCTGGAACAGGCATCACTTTGGTTAACGGTGACAAACAGTTTTTGGCTCACATGATGACAAAACTTAGAAATGGTAAGGTGCGGGAGTGGGGTACGATAAACCTTGACAAGTTACACTTAAGTTGTACATACTCATACTTATTTATTGAGCGAGTGAGCGCGAAGCATCTCCGTCTCAGCTTGGGTAAAAATGCTTCGTCTGTCTGTCCCGCTGTTCTCCTCTACGGGTCGCATTTCTCAACCGATTCTCATGAACCTTTGTAAGCAGGTTCGATGATGATATAGAATTTTTGTTGATTTTCATTTTTGGTACATTTTCAAAATGTCGGGGCAAATTTTCAAAACAGATATTCCTTAGATTCAATATTTTTGGCTGTAAATAGGTACATTCAAAAACATGTAGGATAAAATATTGTAAGTAATGTAATTGTATTAGATTAGCACGCCAGGGCAACCTTTTCATCAAATAATTGTGTCATGATTGAGAAAATGATTTTAAGTATTCTATAATAATTCATTATGCAATTGATGATAATTTTCGTCAGACTTGTAAACAAAAACCAAATTTCCTAACCCAAGGTTAAGGTTCGTGTGAAACTTACGTATCTCCGATTTTACATGCATTTCATCAGAAGCCGAACGAAACATTTGAAGAATTAACATTCCTCGTCCAATCGAGATTACCACACCTTCCTCCTAACCCTTAAAATCAACAACATAAAGAATACTATCGCTTAATCCATAGACAATACTTAAAATTGTTTTTCGCCTAATCTCAGACAGCATAACAAGAGACATAACCCTTAATGCTTTAGTAATAAGATGAAATTTTGCTTGATCCGTATTTCGTTCTCGTATTTAACCCATTGTCTTGTGGTCACGCGATTTGGCGTTTCTTTACGAGGCCTTGGTCCATAATTTCTTCTTCAATCGTTGTGATTAACGTCATTTGGTTTTTGTCTATGATTTTTTCGGCATGCATGGCTATTAACAGACTAAGTTTTTACCTAGGTAGGTACTTAATAATAAGAATTTGCGTGCCCTCAGGCTCCACGGAAGACCAGCGCTGAGACATCGTCACGATGCCGCAGCACATGCTGAGTGGTGTCCTTTTGCGGTTGACCTGGCAGCTTGTAATTATGGAAACTTGGTTTAATTTTATCTATCTCTTCTTCTCCATGTTGTTTATTATTATTATTTTCTTTCTTTTGTATTGATGCTGTTATCTCTTATCGTAATAAATGTGATTCTTTCTTTCTTTCTATCTGTACATAGGCACGTATGTTTGTATACACGGTGGGAACGACTAACCCGACAAATTTTAACCACGTATTCCTGATGATATTACCTACAAGTAAATAACGTTATACCAACATAGGTCGAATTTTGTTATTTTACATTAATAGTACAATAGAACAAGATCAGTCCACGAGTCCATTATATTAGCGAATAGATTCACAATAAAGTTGTGATTTAGTCAACCGGGCAGGAGCGCTTATCTACAACTATACCAAATAAAGAGAAAGGATCTCTTTATTTCGCCAGTGATATCAATGACGTACAATCACTTTTGTGCAGTGCTACCAGTTATACAGGTATCTGCAGAGATTTTCGAAGAAATTACAGATAGCTAACAGATTTGACGTGTGTTTTAAATTTTTACGATTTATAAAATTTTCGAACAGATTTCGAACCGTGACTTGGATTTATTACATAGTCTGTGCTATGAATTGTGTTCTACTGGTCACAAACAAGCAAAGCAAG
The DNA here is from genome assembly GCA_947034925.1 of Eudemis profundana. Taxonomy (NCBI): domain Eukaryota; kingdom Metazoa; phylum Arthropoda; class Insecta; order Lepidoptera; family Tortricidae; genus Eudemis; species Eudemis profundana. Next base: position 11,360,607 of record OX344820.1, on the reverse strand, counting down.
GCAGGCAATTTAAACATAATTGCAAGGGCATTTGCTCGTGATTTGCTCTAACCGATGTTGTCAAAATGTTAGCGTGTTATGATTGGAGCTCAGTCTGACAAAAGATCCCTAAAAATAAAATTAAAAAAATATATTGGAGTTTTTACACCTGATATTATTTCGGTTAATGGCAATAATTTATCAAAACAATCGGAAGTAACAAATGGCAGTGTTCTACCGGCCTATGCATAGGTAGTCTAATTGGCAGTTTTTAAGTTAAGTAGCATGTTATTTTAAAGTAATAAAACAACTTAAACGGATTAAATCGAGTATATTACTACATTTTAAGTCACGACGTTTCGTAGCCCTTTTCAGCGTTCGTGGTCGCGGGTATATGCGATTTAATCCGTTTAAGTTGTTTTATTACTATTGAGTGATAATCGCGGAAACAGAAGACAATATTATGTTATTTTAAAGTTCATTATACCTACTTTCAATAGTAATAAAAATGTATTTTTATACTTTGAAACGAATTTCTAATGCACAGATTTTATACAGATTTTTGTGCCTTGATACACAGATTTCGTAGTCTGGTACCAGGCAGTACTGGTTGTGAATTAGTGAACAGGGCGGGAGCACTTATCTACACCAAAGTGTCCTTTCTCTTTATTTCGCGAGTGATACCAATGACGTGCAGCCTTCACTTCTGTGGCTACCTGATTCAGCAAAAGGTCATACGGCACATGTTTTTATAGACAAGTTAATTGAGTCAGGGCACAGTATAATAATACTACATACAAAAGTTTATCTTTCTAACAAAACTGACGTTCGGGTCCGACCACGGGATGAAATGCACCGGATCCAGCCGTCTCTCTCTATCGTGAAATGCGTGCTCTTAAAACACTTGGTATTAGTAGCTGTCGTCGCGGAGTGAGCCGCTCCTGATGAAATGTCAAAACTTTTTCTCATTTCAAATGACGTCACTAGTTCGTATGGTCAACCCTCCTCCTTATTACCCGACTGCGGCGGAGCCCAAAGGAGGGTTATGTGTTTGACCTGTATGTATGTATGTATGTCCGTTCCTGTGTCCGCTCGTAACTACTCAACGGCACATCCGATTTTGATAAATGATATATCATTAGATTCGTCTTGATGGTGCGAGTGTCACTGGGTATCAAGTTCGTTAAAATAAACAAAATGGCGGATTTTATGCAGTTTCAAAGTGCACCGCGGTCGGGTTTTTTTTAGTAAAATGTGGTTATTTTGATGTTTGATCTTATTAAAATCAGTAAAGGCAAGAAAATAAGTGAATCTGGATTTATTTGGGATAAGTTTTAGAAACTGGATTTGATAATTCGTTGAGTAATTTATTTCTACTACAAGAAACTACCTTATTGTCGGCATACAACAGAAACATTGTTCCTACATCAGTTTATTGCTTAAGTGTAATATTATTATGGCCACAATGGGGGGATGTGACGTCACTTCCGCGGCACCCCGCGCCGGCGCAAGGAAGGAACCGTTCCGAGTTTGAATTTTTAATTTTCTATGACTCAATTTTATTTCATACTAGCGACCCGCCCCGGCTTCGCACGGTGTTTCTCTATTATATTATGCATATATTATACATATAAACCTTCCTCTTCAATCACTCTATCTATTAAAAAAAAACCGCATCAAAATCCGTTGCGTAGTTTTAAAGATTTAAGCATACATAGGGACATAGGGACAGAGAAAGCGACTTTGTTTTATACTATGTAGTGACTAGCATTTATTTGTGGCTTCATCTGCCTTATTCCCATTACTATCCCAGGGAAATCCTAGTTATATATTTTTTTATTTTAGTTATCTGAAACACTAAAGAGATAAGTGGGGTAAGATGAACGTAAGTATTTTGCCAGTTTATTTTGCCCGGAGTAAGACGGACAGTGTGAAATAGTACATTACACAACTAGGGTGGTAATACAAAGAAAGGCCGAGATCGCAGAAGTTTGCGGCCCGAGCTGCAAGCGAGGGACGTAAATATGCGATCGAGCGCTTTCTTTATTACCTCCCGTGTTGTGTACATCATTTTATGTGTACACTTGGCCAGAAAGCGGCTTTTACCGTACGCGCAGCGTGCGGAAAAAGGCACTTTATGGCCAGGTGTGGCATAAATTCAATAAAAGTGTTCACCTTATAGTTTATTTTTACCTTAATTTTAAACTTAGAATAAGACAGAATGGCGAGCTGTCAATTTTCTTTGCACTATTTTATTTATACAAGCATAGCAGCATTCGCTTAAATTAGAACTACATACTTATATATTTTATGCCACACCTGGCCATAAAGTGGCTTTTACCGCACGAGTACGGAAAAAGCGTTCTGGCCAAGAGTACACATAAAATGATGTACACAACACGGGAGGTAATAAAGAAAGCCCTCGCTTGCAGCGCGGGCCGCAAACATCTGCGATCTAGGCCTTTCTTTGTTTTATGCTACACCTGGCCATAAAGTGGCTTTTTCCGCACGCTACGCGAACCGAAAAAGCCGCATTCTGGCCAAGTGTAGGCATAAAATGATGTACACAACACGGGAGGTAATAAAGAAAGCCCTCGATCGCATATTTACGTCCCTCGCTTGCAGCGCGGGCCGCAAACATCTGCGATCTCGGCCTTTCTTTGTTTAACCACCCTAGTTGTGTAATGTAGTAATTATAGAGACATGGAGGGGGTGTTTTATATTTAGGGTTAACTTTAATTGTACATGTTTTTAAATAAAAAATAAATATAGTATACAGTAGGCTTCTGATGCTACGCTTTGTCACGCGATAAATAAATGATAAAGCATCCACATGTTCTAACAAATACTGTGTGAGAGTGACGGATGCTTTATCACTTATTTATCGCGTGACAAAGCGTAGCATCATAAGCCTACAGAGCAAAATGAAGATACATATTATAAATGGGTCATAAATCGAGCGTTTAAACCGCCTCACTTCTGTGGGCACATTTTTATCGAAATTCCTGAATTTTTTTGCGGCGTTTTAATCTATTGGGTAGTGATCCCGGACTTCTAATAAATAGTCTTATATCCCATTAAAATCAGCAGCGCTTTCGACAAAAATGTGTGCACAGAAGTGAGACGGTTTAAACGCTCGATTTACGACCCAAATGATAAATACTTATGATTACCAGACTTGAGTGTATGACTGCAGCTTTTTTATTCGAGTCTCGTGGGAGTTAGTGACCTTTCGCATGGCCTTGCGGTGCCGGTATGTGGGGTCCGGTCCGGTTTGTGGTCAAAGAATAAGGCTGGAAAGTTATTGCCAGTATCCTTGCTGAGGAATAGTGTGCCTTATAAGTTAAACCAGCGGTCGGCAACCTTTTAGCAGCCAAGGGCCACATAGTAGCTAACGAAATTGACGCACTTTGTTGATAATTTCTGACTTTATACGATTATAAATGACGGGACCTTTACATACAGAATAGCCAGGGAGGCTCGCGGGCCGCAAGAGAGCTGTTCGCGGGCCGCAGGTTGCCCACCGCTGAGTTAAACTATAATAAGGCACACTGTTCTGACGTTTAAAAATTATTTACACCTCCAAAACACATTTTTTTTACCAAGGAGATTCATTATTTCGTCAGTATTTTGTAAAAAAGGTGTCTAAAAACGTCGTAGAGAAAAACGTCGAAAGTTACATACGAACGTCATATACACTTACAGCGTTTTTACCTGGAGTCAGTATCAGATACGTGTTTTTTTTTTCAAATCAATGACGATTTATTTCCATGAATTTTAAGTATTGTAATTTTATGGATATGGAGCCTATACACGGTGAGAAGGGTGGATTTCACAGCGTTTCAAACGCCGTCGTCACCAATCCCGAAATTTCGACGATTCACTTTAAGAATGTATACCATTATTTTGATAAAATCCGAAAATAGTATCTACTATTTTCATGTTTTGATCAAAAACTATGTAATATTTAAAAAGATGTCTTCATAATATCGGGATTGGTGATGACGGCGTTTGAAACGCTGTGAAATCCACCCAGAAACGAGTAACCCGACAAACTTTAACCACGTATTCCTGATGTCATTACAAGTAAAAAATGTTATATCAACATAGGTCGAATTCTGTCATTTTACATTACTAGTTTTTTGGAACAAAATAAATCAGTAAATTCAGCCCTCTTTGTAAACATGTCCTTACTGGAGGAAAAGATAACAAACAGGAAAAAAAGTTAAAATGGAAACAAAAGGTCAACTTTTTGGTCTTTTATTTCCCTACCATCAAATGCTACGAAAGCGTAAAGGTTAATTGCTGTTTAGCTAGCGGAATAAAAAATGCAGTAAAAGTATCTTAGTTACATTTATTAGGATTTGTTACACACTTGGGAATTTTCATTTTAAAAATGATGAATTTCTTGGAAAGTAAGCGTTTTTCTACTATACATCATATGTACAGTCAAGGAATTTAATTTCCAACCCACCTAAGGTCCAATATCGTACAGCATACTGTCATCATAAGAGCTAGCTAGAGTACGACGTTACTTTGACATATCACACGCAATGTTTTGTGTCAGTAACTAGGTAACAGATTAACAACGTTGACATGGTGAACTGAAATTTGGAACGTCAAGGCTCTACCAAAAAAGGACGACAACGGCGGAATCGAAATTCGAAGAAAGTCCATCTTTCTCGCTCTTGCAATATTGGAATAAAAGGAACGCAGATAACGAAATTTAGATTATCGACGTTTGCGGTAGACTTTCCGGAGTCTGGATTCGGAATTATTTTAAAATTTTCTTGATTGACACTGACACCAACTGACACGTATTCGTAATTAGATGAGCAAATGACTTCGCAAAGAGGTTATCTGTAATATGCAGTGACAAATAATACGTATTGACATTTAAATACTATTATTGAAATATAAATTTCGACCTTAATGCATCGTGAATGCTTAACAACATTTCAAGGAACTGGGTAGGAAATTAAATTCCTTGACTGTACAACATGTTACACGACCAACTGAAAACCTGAAAACTGTTTATTCAGAATCAAGAGTAGAATCGATTACACTATATTTTAATACATGTTTTTTTTTTTAAATTTCCTTTTTTTGTCTTGCCCAGTCTACGAATACTACCAAAAGTTGCGAGTGCAACACACTATATCTTTGGCAATAATACACGGATTTAAAAACCAATACTGTAGACTAATTCAGAATAATATAAATCAGTTGGGGTGTCTGAGGTTTTCAATAGGTGGTGTAAAGTTTGTCGGGTTACTCATTCCCACCGTGTATACATTTGTCGATAAATAAATGTGTCCAGTTATTTGTAGGTATATTGTTGTAATAAAATTTAATTGGCAATACAAAGAATAACAAGATCATAAAAAACGAAAAATGACCTAAAATGTATCCTAAACTAAAATAAAAGTTTGTAGGTTGCATTTCTATTACTATAAAGTTCTTACTACATACCTAATCCTAGTTTTATCGAATGTTTCATTTCATCATGGGTCATCATCATATATTTTTTCATGGGATTGATAATACTAACCTCACGTAACCACAAATTGGACGGGTTGCTCCATGGTTGCTCATTATGACAATAAAATAACTAAATATTTTTACTAAAAAAAACCCGACCGCGGTGCACTTTAAAAGTGCATAAAATCCGCCATTTTGTTTATTTTAACGAACTTCATACCCAGTGACACTCGCGCCATCAAGACGAATCCAATGATGTATCATTTATCAAAATTGGTTGTGCCGTTGAGTAGTTACGAGCGGACACAGGGACGGACATGCATACATACAGGTCAAACACATTACCCTCCTTTGGGCTTTGCCGCAGTCGGGTAAAAACCGCTCTCACAGAAAAAGTTTTCGACGAAATGAAAATTCAATAAAACGATTGTCAACAAAACGGTAACCCCAATAGGCATAATTTAAGGAAATTCTGTCAAACGACTCGCCTCAAACAATAGCCCATAATGGTCACAAAGTCACGATTGTAACTACCTTACTGTAGTATGACCAGTAGGCTAACTCCGGGCGTTTAGCAAGTAGGTGCCATCGCGCACACAAAGAACGATGCGTGTGGTGCACCACACGCATCGACAAAGTTGGGACCGTGGTTTACACCACGGTCCCAACTTTGCCACAGAATAAGTAATAGTACTATGTACAGAAGTTTCTATTTATAACAAAACTAACGTTCGAGTCCAACTACCGGACGGAACGCACTGCATCCAATCGTCTCTGTCTATCGCATAACGCATGCTCTTTCTGGTCGCTGGTTAAGGCCTTCGGAGGGACAATATTTGGTACTAGTACTAATAGCCTACGTCTAGGGCAGTGGTTCCTAACCTTTATTATCATATCACCCACATTCATTAAACCTTAGAGACCATAATACATGTCTGAGGAATGTAGATTATATTATATTAAAAAATCTGTTTTGTACTTGTAAATGTCTTGACGCTTAGAGACGACATACATCTCTAAGAAAAATTGTTTTAATTTTAGTTTTTAAGTTTTGTGAGTCACAGATATTTTTTTTTTTTTTTTTTTACATTTCTGTACGTTCGTTTTGTGTAAACCATGTAAATTTAATGATAGTTCTATAGTCTATTTCTCGTTTCCCATTTTGTATTTTGACGTTTGGAGATCCTTTACACCTCCAAAACATGTTTTGACAACGGAGGCCCCTTACATCTCCATTAATTTTAGTAGGTATATGCCTTTTTTTTCTATTTTTCTTAGTAATTTATCTTGTTTTAACGCCTAGAGACCCTTTACATCTCTAAAATTGTAGTTTTATGTTTATTGAAATGTATTTAGTTAAGGAGTTGTTTGTGATATGCAATGTAATATTGTCACAATTATTGTAATGTGTTTAAAAGAGAAACTGGTGAGTTTCTTCCGGCGCTTCTTCTCACCAGAATGTCATCTGCCGAAGCGCCAAAAGAATCAGACATGTGAAAGAGCCCTTGAGGCCTACTTGCAGAAATAAATTATTTCATTTCATTTCATTTCATTCTCATCGAGATTTGTATTATTACCCCTCCAAAAATAGGTATTATAAGCTTATAAGAAACTGCTCAAAGTAAAACGGCTTAACATTCATGCGTATTACCCCTGAGAAAACTTCGTTTTACCCCTGGAGGGGTAATTATCCCCAGGTTCGGAACCACTGGTCTAGGGCATGCAATACCGGTTTTATTTGTATGGATAATACCGGTTTTTCGTATTGGCTCATACAAGTAATACCGGTACTGCATCCCCTACCTACGTCACAATGTTGCCATCGTAAAAGAGCTTCAATATGCTGTGTCGTAGTTCAGTTCATACGATGTCATCAACTTTGACGGTGTTACGATACCTGGTTGTATTGTACCATGTACCGGAATACAACCTGTATGTAATGTACCGATAATGCGTCCGCTGTTTCGATGTGTGCATGCCGCAATCCTTTTAGTGTGCTGTGCCACCAACAATTCAATTAACTAGGTACCTATGAAGTTAAACTACTGTTCAAGTGCAAGTACTGACTGCACTCGAATCTGACAATTATTAATGGCAACTGTACCCCTTTCAATCAAGAGTTCGCTGACCTTAATAACCAGGCCATTAGCCTAGTTAGTAGTTTCCTTATTTCACTATGGATGAGTTTTTTGATATATGACATGGAATAATTGAAGTTTATTTTGTAAGAAGGTGTCGGGCACTGGCGTAGTTAGAAAAGCTACGTAAAAAGGGCTAAATTTTGAGTGCCTTTCTGTTGCCGCCGTGGTGACGAAAATCTGATTCTCCTCACTATGGTTATGGCATAAAATGCTGGCCTTTCCAGACCAGAATGGCGCCGGTTGCGTAGGAGATGCGCGTGAGTGGAATGAAGGTGAATCTCCGATGACGTCAGCGTGAGTTCACTGCCTATATTAGGCAGATTACTGTCAAGTGAAGGTGGGCCAGTCCGATCCACTCGGGATGGTCCGGTGACCTGGTTCGACCCCAGGGAACGCCACGGTCGACCACCCGGTCATACAAGTATATCTATGAATTACTTAAATTACATTTTGTCATTGTATAACATCGATGGGCAGTGATCAGCATTTTAGTTAATTTCTATTTTATCTGGTGAACTTTATTGCAGATATCAATGAAATATCACTTCGAAATAAATATTTGAAACAGTTATCGATAAATGTAATATCGGAAGGAAGTTAATAAATAAATAAATATATCGGGGGTCAATCTTACACAAATCGAGCTAGTTCCAAACTAAGCAATGCTTGTACTATGGGTACTAGACGACGATACTTATATAGATAAACACATACTTAAATAGATAAAAAACATCCAAGACTCAGGAACACATACTTATGGTCATCACACAAATATTTCCCCTAACCAGGATTTGAACCCGGGACCTCTAGCTTCGTAGGCGGTGGCACTCCCATTAGGCTAAACGTGTCGTCAGTCCCTAGTTAATTGACGTTTTTGCCACAAAAACTTCTGTCTGGTCATAATATGTTTCTGACTCCATGCACTTGACCAGCCGCCGCGCCGGCAACCTACTTACGGTCACGTAACGACCTCGCAACCGCCTTTATTATGTTAAGCAGCTTAAGCGCAACGCAATTGCGGTTTTTAATAATGTGATGTTGACATTATGGTTCAATTGGTTGTAACCTTTCATAGGGTTACGTATATATTTATTTATATTATGCATATCTCTTCCCTTACAATTATTTAGTCAGATACAAAAATTTATTCAGGGGATAGGTTGTATAAAATACAATACGAGGAAAGTGTCGGATACTACAAAATAACTATGATAATGATGGTCAGTCTGTCAGTCGTGGTGTGGAAGGGCGGCGCCATCATCGAAGCCAAACAACTTCGCTGCTGGCTTCCATTTGTGGCGGGTGCCTCGGATGCACATGCTGGTCGCTCTAATTATTGAGGTTATTATACGAGCTCTCAGCCAGCCCAAAACGCAAGACAAGGATCTGTCCCAGCGAGATGCAAGTGCTTCCCCGAGGTGCTTAACAAAAGTGGCTAGTTGTGGTGCAAAAACTCCATCCACGGAAGTGACGAGGGGTGTAAAAGTGGCATGATGCAACTCGCAGGCGTTGGCGTATTTGTTTTGCTTTTCTGACTCGGCAGATTTCAGGACAGAAACGACAGGGCGTGAGGTGTAAGAGGGAGGGAGTAATCATTATTTAGTTACCTTAACATCAGTAATATCTTTATTGAAACAAAAAAGAATCTAAAAACTAAAACACCGATTTGCCATATCCACAACGCAGGTTTCGTCAGGTGTAGTTACCTACATATTTGATAGGGAATGCAATAATAATAATAATAACGCAGGGCAGCTTGTGGCGAGCTGTTGGGGAGTAGTGACCCCACGTACCCGAGTGCTCTGGGGGGTCCTTAGGGAGGGGCATGGGATTTAGTGAAAGGACCTCCGCCTCTGGCTTGCCTTAACCGGCCGTCCAGAGTGGAGTCGCGAGAGCTATATGCTCCAGGCGTGGAAGTGTTAAAGGGCATAACGCCGCGAGTACCCTCGGAGAAAGCGCAGCACACCTCTCGACACCTTGCAGCCCTCGGCAGCGGTGTTGCCCCTGGGCCATTGCTCATAATGTCGCTATTTAACAGGGGCCCATCAGCGGGGGGCAAGTCACGGTCTGTCAGTGCCGCGAAAGCCAAGAGACACTTTTCCTGACAGGCGCCGTCATGTCTCAATCCATAGCCCAGTATCTAGACCATAATTCCACTACCATAACCCAGTAAATTTAGATTCCATCAATCAACAATAGTCCTTGCATCTGGCGGGGGCTGTCTTTGCGTGTGTCCCGTGACGGGCAGGGACAGCATCCGCTGGGTGTACACGTCGCCTTTCATTAAATTGTGGAAAGGGCCTCTACGCGTTGGCTTCGGCTCCGCGCACGCCTCCCAAAGGGCCGGGACACTATTGTCTCGTGTACGGGAAAGACATACATAATAATAAAAAATAAAAAATGCAATACCCGGTCGAATTTGAAACCCGGCTATTACCCGAGTCTAAATAAAGTCAGTTACCGGTAGAGTCCGACCGAAATTTCGGTTTCGGCCTAGTTTCGGCAAAAAAACTGGTTTCGGCTGCCATCCGGCCGAAACTACGATCGAAACCGAAACTGAATTAGCGGGGATTCGTGCTGCGATCGGACAGTTTTTGTTTCAAAAAGCACAATTTATTTGAAATAAGAAGTTCTAATATTTTATAGTTAATGATTATTGACTAATTATGATTTTCGTTTTTTCTTGCTGCTAAAACATGACCTTATATGGAAGTTTAGGTTTCGGTTCGTGGTGTTATTTACCCGCATTAAAAACAAATAAAGAAACATCATGTTTCTTTCATATGTAGTATCAAGGACCATTAAAACAAGAGGACTATCATTCTCCATACTTTGCATTGTAACCCGACCGCTAGGGGATTTCCGGGCAAAAACTAGATGGCGCTTAAGGCGAGGTGAGACCAGAATCGGGCACGGAAGCCTAGTTTCCAAATCATTTTTAGAGCACTTATTTGACTCTTAGGTCACTGTAAAACATATATAATAATATTCAGAACTGTACCTAAGGCTTCCTCTCACTTAGAACACGATAGCGAACACTTCGCTCGATAGAAAAGTAGCGCGAAAACACTATAAAATAAAGTATTTTTTTCATTTTTTTTCATTTTGTTCATCACCAGTTACCTTTTCTGACAAAATTAATACCTGACAATCATGATTTCACAGTCATGCAGGGCATCCTCTCATGTTTGGGTTGATAACGTATACTTTTATGTTAGAAATCGAAGATAATCTGCAATAATCTGCATTCCGCCCGACTCTAGTTTGTATGTGAAATGCGAGCCAGGTCCTACCGCGCCTTAAAAACTAAACATTTAACGATGTTATAATTGAACAAAGAAACATAGTATAGTAACAATTAGATCGTAGACAGCTAATAATAAATAAATTCTAACATTTAAATAATATTATTGTATTGTTTAGGCAATCGGCAGTCATGAGAAGATAAACCTTGTTTTCAGAACTGTGGCTATACCTACACATGTAAACAGGATGTATGACACATCTACTTAGCACATATGTAACCGCGTTATGCAAAATGGTTAGATCTCGAGAAGGCTACATCGATTGGCAGATAAACGTAAAGGTCTTAGATTGTATAATAGGTGTTCCGTGTGTTTGTGGTTTTAAGGTTCAGTAAGAAGGAAAACCCAGCTTGGGCGTTAGTGGTGAGTAATAATGCAACGTACATAAGTTTCTCTGTCTAACAAATCCATCGTTCGGGTCCGACTACCGGACGAAAGCCACCGGAACTGACCGTCTCTCTCTCGCACAATGCGTGTTAACGCGTGTTCTTTTTGATACCTGGCTAAAGCTGTACTGCCCCGTCGAGATCACGGAGTGAGCCACTCCTGGTTAATACATACTTGGCTTCTTTTTTTTCACACCCTTCTTAGAATATTATATTACACAACTAGGGTGGTAATACAAAGAAAGGCCGAGATCGCAGAAGTTTGCGGCCCGAGTTGCAAGCGAGGGACGTAAATATACGATCGGGGGCTTTCTTTATTACCACCCGTGTTGTGTACATCATTTGATGTCTACACTTTATGGCCAGGTGTGGCATAAATAACTTTTCTAGAAAAAAAACTGGCTTCAGAAAACATTGACTATACGAGACTAGCAAATTCACGGAAATGGTCATATTGTGCCATTTGAGGAGCTCCCTCAATTGGTGAATCCCATCATTAAAACAGGATTTTCAAAAATAATGGGTCAAATCTGTAAGAATATCACTATCAATGAAGATTTTTTTTCAAATCTGTTCATAAACGACGGAGGTCTGAGGTATCAGTCATTAAACGAAATAAGTTTGTCAAAAAAAGTTTTTTAAGTTAAGATTTTATTGCCAACTGTACTTTTTATGTATAATCGCAAATTGCACGTCAAAACTAATCAAACGAGCCCAAAGACGGTTTATTTATCTTGTGTAATTTAGATGACCCTATGGCTACCATTCGGTTCGATCATCAGATCAGCCCCATGTCATAATGATATTGCATTGTTATCTCATTTACACATCCTTGCAAAATTGCAACTCAATCGGAAACCGGGTAGTGGGTCAAATTTAATTTGCATTTGCACCGAGCGTTCCGTACAAATACTTTAAATAAAGACTATATTATTTATGATTTAATTACAAATGTACCTATAGTTCAGATTTTTTCCCATAATTGCAGTATAAGACTGTATTAAGTACTTGCCAAATTTCATAGTTCTAGGTCAACGGAAAGTAAGTAGGTCCCTTATCTATCTATCTTTTTAAACGGTTTTATTTTATGTTACTTAGAAGTTTGATTTTCTCACAGCTTAAAGGGATCATAGACCTGAGTATATGGTTTAAATTTCAACTCGTTACCTCTACGCGTTCTTGGGATGAAGGGTATTGCCAGACGGACAGACAGACAGACGGACGGACGGACCTTTTGAGGTTCGGAACCCTTAAAACAAAAGAAGCTATCGAATATCCAGACATCCAAACATGTAATAATGCAAACCTCCAATCATTCTAACCTCCCAATAGTAAAACATTCAAATATCTACGTTTACGAACACCTTACTATCTTACTATGAATACTAAGTGCACCTGGGCCAATATTCAGTAAATATTGTTAAAAAAAATGATGCCTAGAGTTAACTTTTTTTGAAACCGAAAAACAGTCCCGAGTTTAAGTCTAGTTTTATCAAAATTGTCACGATTTGTCCTTTCGTTATAGTAAATAATCGTCGGACAATAATGATTGTCAAACCGCGCGGTCAAAACGCTCGGAGAATCGCCCACCTACACAAAATCTTGATTTAAAGCGTGCATTTTGGTTTGTTTGCTTCAAAACCTTCACACCTTCAAATAAACATACCAATGTTTACCAACGCCCAAGCCGGCCTGCGTTCATCTGCACTGCACACATTACGAAAAATAAACATCCACGGTCCGGACTAATATTTCGTCATGTTAAACAGTTCGGGTTCTAGCTCAAAAAAGGATATTCTTCAAAAAGTTCGTTCTTTTTTAACATTCAAATCAAATAATTTATTTGCAGTAAATGCATGCAAATACAGTTCTAGCAAGTAGCACAATACAGTTATCACAGTTAAATATAGTACGTAAATTATAGTCAATTGCGGATATAAATATCAAAATTATCCTAAAATAAAAAAGATTTCTATCAAAACTTAAAGTCTGTATCGTTTATTATAAATACAGATAAAACCTAGTGTAACTGTTAACTGTGTGTAGTGTAACTGTGACAGACAGACAGACAGACAGACAGACAGACAGACAGACAGACAGACAGACAGACGGACGGACGGACGGACGGACGGACGGGCGGACGGACAGACGGATGACCCCTAAGCTGGCGCATGGATGCGTATCACGCTCCCCGCTTACGTAATGTGACGGTCGCGACCTGTAAGCTTACCGCACACTGAACACTGACAGTATAGATCTGAGTAGATGGTAATTTCAACTCGATACCTCGATCTTGACAGACGGACAGACAGACAAACGGGCAGGCGGACAGACAGACAGACAGACAGACAAACAGACAGACAGACGCACAGACAGACAGATAGACAGCCCTCCGGTCGACTGTGACCACTTCCTAATTCGTCAATTTCCAAAAGACGGACAGACCTCCCGAGATAAAGGGTGTTGACAGACGGACAGACAGACAGATAGACAGCCCTCCGGTCGACCGTGACCACTTCCTAATTCGTCCATTTCCAACAGACGGACAGACCTCCCGAGATAAAGGGTGTTGACAGACGGACAGACGGGCAGGCGGACAGACAGACAGACAAACAGACAGACAAACAGACAAACAGACAGGCAGATAGACAGACGGACAACAAAGCGATCTTATAAGGGTTCCGTTTTTTCCTTTTGAGGTACGTAACCCTAAAAAAAGTCTGCAATGAAACCTCGTCTTGATAACGTTTTGTTTCATCGTGCGTCGCGCCTTACGCTGCGCGCGCCGATGTGACAGGACAGGACAATGGCCGCCGTGACTGTCAAGATGTCCGTTAAAACGTGCTGGTGTGCATCAGACTAAAATTAGTGCCTAGCAGTCAAGTGCATATTTATACCTAGGTATTTTTAACCATGACGGACGGAAAGGAACGAGGGTGGTATATGCGTTTGGGATTAATGGTTGTTTGTGTGTATGTCTGTCTTACCAATTTCCTGGTAAATTACGGGACCGATTTCAATGCGTCTTGTGGGGGCAGTAGGCTGCAAAGTCTTTTTGGGGTCATTTCAGAACCACCTTCTAGAAGGCTGGTTGCGGTTCCTTGTTAGAATAAGAGGAGGGCACAGTCACCCTTGACGATAAATATTCACACGAAATTCCAAAATATGTATACATAAACCTGATTGCCATAATAATAAGACCTGTAGGCTTATGATGCTACGCTTTGTCAAGCGATAAATAAATGATAAAGCATCCGTCACGTCAGGCCCGCGCCGACCCCGGCAGCGCCTGTGTGCAAACCTATGAAGCCACCTCTTTATTGTCGTCGTGTTTCGAATTCCGGCGCCGCTATTGCCTTGGCGCCTGTGTGCGTTGCACACTTCGCACACAGGGGCGGCGCGGCCTTGCGTCACGTCCCGACAAATAGTGTTTGAGAATGACGGATGCTTTATCATTTATTTATCGCGTGACAAAGCGTAGCATCATAAGCCTACTGTATATTTTTTTTAACCTATGTGGTGTATACATGTTAGTGCCTTTGTCTGTGACTGTTGGACTATGTTGTGGCTGCTTGAGTCTAGTTAGGGCCTAAGTTCTCTTGTGCATCAGACTGCTTTGTGTTTATGTCTTGGGCTCTTGGCTGATGGATGATGAGACAATGAAGGGCTAGGATAAAGCTAGTCTTCTATTGATCTACTTTTCTTGACTATGATTATCAAAATTAGTAGGGTATAGTCCGGTTGGATTAGAGATTGGAGTCATTTTAGGATATCAGGATGAATATACACCGCGATAGATTAGAAACTGGTGTGCTATACGAGTAAGTTCAACTTACTTTAGAACTACCTACTGTGTTCATTTCAGGCAGGGGCGTATTTATCCTAGGGCCATGCGGGCCATGCCCGGGGCGGAGGGGGGCGCCAATCGGCTACGCCAACTCTGGCCGATTGCATTTTGCTTTGGTTTTGCCGCCATCCAACTAACTTTTACTTCTTCTGAGGCAGTGAAACTTATTGGCCCGGGCGCAAAATTTGAAAATACGCCCCTGATTTCAGGAGTACTTTCTAGAAGCCTGGTAGCATTTACTTATTAGTGTAAGGACCGTTTACACGGAGGGTAAACGAGCCCGGGGTCGGTCGCCAACCAGATGGAGCGATCAAGTGCCCATCCTCAACCAAGTTTTGCTCGGTCGTCAGAGACGCGATGAACAGGCACCGATGGAGGCAGATCATAAAAACTAGATGTAGACCATCCACATCCACCGATGACCACGATCCTCAGGCATGAGGGAGCGACCAGAGAGAGAGTAAGAGGAGGGTAACTGGGATGTTGGGACTCACGTTGTCTGTGGACATGGTGTTGCAGCCCTTCAGCGGCAGCGTGTACTGCAGGTCCCCCCTCGCCGCTACGTACTCTCGAAGACACGAAGAGTTGCTGCCCAGACCCGCTGGGTATACTATGCCGTTGAAGGTGTCGTAGGCGCTGAAACAGAAGAACCATTTAGCGATGTTACGAGTTGATTTTATTACAACTCGGATAACTCGAGTTGACTCGACCCGCATCAACCGGATGGGATCCGCTTCGCGGCAGCTGCCAAACGGATTACCGAGTCGAGTCGAGTTCAGCGTATTCGTAACAAAATGAATATTCATCGAGTTGAGTTTCGAGTTGGCGAATCGAATAGTTAGTAATCAATGAGATATGCCGCACGCCTGTTCTTAGTTTAATTCTATGAATGTTAAGAGGAAACAGTAAGGTGGAGAGAATTGAAAATTAGATATTTGTAAAATGTGTCGCTGTCCCGCACTGCCCGCCTCTCCCGCGCAGTGCGCGATAGGGACAACTGCAGCTTGGACCGAAAATACCTTTTACAATTTCATGAAAACAACGTTTCGTAGTCCCCTGATTTCTTCCCCCCCCCCTTCCCGACTAACAGTAGTGATCCTAACGTACTCTTTAAAGAGTTATCAGAGGTGATTCATGACGTGCACAAAGACATATTCAAATGTAAAACTTTCAAGCGAGGCACAAAAATAAGGTTTAGTGACTGGGCCACATCAGGTATACATAAGAGTAGGAACAGATTGTATGAATTGTACGAAATGAAGAGCTACATACAAGATGACAATTTCACAGAATATGTTAGAAATTATTCGAAGATGTTTAAGAAAGTTTGTGCCGCCGCCAAGTCTTTATACTTAGGAAATAAAGTTAAGTCAGCGGAAAATAAAGTAAAGGCAGTCTGGAACATAATAAACACAGAGACTGGCAAAACAAAACCCCGTGAAGGCCATTACCGACTTAAAGTCGAGGAACAAATCCTGACCGCAGACTTGGACGTAGCTGGCGCCTTTCAAAACTTCTTCACAAACATTGCTGTGAATACTACGGTAAACCTGAATTCTTCTGTAGCGAAGGCTAGCTCTTTTCTAGATCCTATTAGTACCAGATATGATAGGGAATTTCACTTCCAACATACAGATCCCTATGAAATAATAAAAACGTTTAAATCCCTGAAGCTGAAAAACACCGAGGACCTTTGGGGTATTTCTGTCAGAGTCATGCAATCTGTCATCGATATTGTGGCGCCATCTCTAGCCATTGTGTTTAATGCTTGTGTAGATAAGTGTATTTTCCCCGATCTGATGAAATATAGTAAAGTCATTCCTTTGTTCAAATCGGGCAGCAGGGATGATCTTGGGAATTTTAGACCGATTTCTATATTACCAGTTCTTAGTAAAGTCTTTGAAAAAGTCATACTAAACCAATTGCTTCGTCATTTTAACAAGTATGAACTACTGCACGACCAGCAATTTGGTTTTACAAAAGGCCGCTCGACGACGGACGCCGCGACGGTGCTTATTAAACACATCTATGATGCGTGGGAAGTGTCACAAGATGCGATAGGAATCTTTTGCGATCTTTCCAAGGCGTTCGACTGTGTGGAACATGAGACACTGGTTCACAAACTAAAGCATTACGGCCTGTCGACCGAGGCCTTAAACCTTGTCATGTCTTACCTTAGCCAAAGAATTCAGAAAGTGGTTGTTAACCGAATTGAGTCTAGTGGTTCGACTGTAAAGCTCGGAGTACCGCAGGGCTCGATTTTAGGTCCGTTTCTCTTTCTTGTGTATATAAATGACCTTCCTTACCACATAGAACAAAATTGTAAAATAGTTTTATTTGCTGATGACACCTCATTGATTTTCAAAGTTGATAGACAACTAGATGACTATAGTCACATCAATGAGACCTTAAAATTAGTGCTACAGTGGTTCACAGCAAATAACCTGGTTCTGAATGCAAAGAAGACAAAGTGCGTGAAATTCTCTTTGCCAAATGTAAGAGAGGTTGACACATCTATATCTTTAAACGGTGAGAAACTTGATCTTGTTAACAATACACTCTTTCTTGGGCTTACCCTGGATCACAACTTGCAATGGGCGCCTCATATATCTACTTTGGCTAACCGGCTGAGCTCTGCCGCTTTTGCTATAAGACGAATAAGGCAATTCACTAACGTGGAAACCGCTCGCCTTGTTTATTTCAGTTACTTCCATAGTATTATGTCTTATGGCATACTGATCTGGGGTAAAGCAGCAGACATAGATACCATCTTTGTTCTACAAAAAAGAGCGATTCGATCCATATATAACTTAGGATCTAGAGATTCGCTAAAAGAACGTTTTAAGGAAATAGAAATCCTCACAGTGGCTTCACAGTACATATTAGACGTGATAATGTATACGCACAAGAATATCAGCTCCTTCAAAAAGCAGTCTGATGTCCACAGTTTAAATACGCGGAACAAACATAAGCTGTTTGTCCCAAAAATCCGTCTACAGAAAGTAAGAAAATCTTTCGTGGGCAACTGTGTTAGATTCTACAATAAGGTACCCCTAGATGCATGGGAACTGCCTTATAGTTCGTTTAAAAATTACATTAAATCTGCGCTTTTGAAGAGAGCTTATTATAAAGTCCAAGATTACTTGGATGACAAAGAACCATGGCCAAAGCATCAGTCGCAGCAGTCGTCGAAATAGGGCAGTGTCCCGGAGAGGTTTAGGTACATGATGCCTACAGATGGCGTCGCTGCTACGGGCTGTATCGTTCCATTGTTACATTTATTTTTATTTTTATTGTAATTTTATTTCATTATTTGCATTTTGACATACTGAATACATACCTGTTATGTATACTGTAGCTAGTTGTAATGACTGTTAGCTTAATAGTCTATTTCTCGACGTGAAACATACGTTTCCCATTTTTAATTTCGACGTTTGGAGTTCCTTTACACCTCCAAAACATAATGTTTTGACAACGGAGACTCCTTACATCTCCATAAATTTTAGTCTATGTTTGCCTATTTTCTATATTTTTTATCGTGTTTTGACGCCTAGAGACCCTTTACATCTCTAAAAATGTAGTTTTAAGTTTTGTAATGTAATGGATCCGGAGATTATATACGTCTCTCGGTAAAATGTAAAAAAAACTGTGCCCAGTTATTTGCTTGTTGCATTTTATAAATATTGTCATCTTATGTAATAATGTCACAATTGTTGTAATGTTGTTTTTAAAAGAGAAACTGGTGAGTTTCTTCAGGCGCTTCTTCTCACCAGAAGGTCATCTACCGAAGCGCCAAAAGAAAAGAATCAGACATGTAAAAGAGCCCTTGAGGCCTACTTACAGAAATAAATGAGTTTGAGTTTGAGTTTGAGTTTGAGTTCCCCAATACTTAACCTATTTAACTAATTTTTAGGGTTCCGTACCAAAATGGTAAAAAAGGAACCCTTATGGTGCGACTCTGTCTGTCTGTCTGTCTGTCTGTCTGTCTGTCTGTCTGTCCATCTGTCACAGCCAGATATCTCAGGAACTACTGATGCTATCGATTTGAAATTTGGAATAGTGTTAAAAGTAGCTAACCCGAGCCTATTGGACATAAAAAATATCTTGTACCTTTTTTACTTTTTTTTTAAAAGGCTCCGTAATGGGACTTTGAAAATTGAAAGTAGGGCTATTATATTGAGTGGGGTATCAAATGAAAGGGCATAATTTGTAGATTAAAACACCATTTTTATTTTTTTTTCTTAAATAAGTAGTTTTTGATTTATACATTTTTATGTACCATTCCCCCCCTATTATCTCCGAAGTTACTGATCAGAAAAATGTGTCATAATTACTAATTATAAATATCAACCTGAATATTACAGGAAAAATAGAACGGTCTTGCTAACTTTAATACCTTTTTAGAAATTTACAAAACTTGGAATCCCTAGCGGCGAGTAGCAAAACTAAGCGATGGCATGTGTCACGCTAGGGGATTTCCGGGCTAAACTAGATGGCGCTAAAACACTAAACATTTAACGATGTTATAATTGAACAAAGAAACATAGTATAGTAACAATTAGTTCGTAAACAGCTAATAATAAATAAATTTAAATACATTTAAATACTGTGTCACGTTTGCAAAGTTAAATAATTGTAAATAATATTATAATGATTTTACCAAGCTTATACATAAATGGCGTTGTAAATTCGGGGAACAGCTTTTTGTATGGAGAATGACAGTCCTCTTGATTTAATGGTCCTTGCTATTAAATAGAATCATTACACGTCAGGTTCTCAATATTAGAGGGAAAATATAACTGTTTTCCTAACTTGCACTGTTTTTTAGAAATTTGCAAAAATCATAACATATACTTATTTGCTTCTACTAAACAAATCGACATACAGTTTTTCTTGAACTATTCGCGTATCTACCTACTTATGAGTTTGTACGGAACCCTCGGTGCGCGAGTCCGACTCGCACTTGACCGGTTTTTTTCATTAAACATTAAAGAAAGGCTTTGGCCGTGTTCCTATGTTTTTCTTTTTTTTAATAATCTAGTCAAATTTGTTTTCTGGATGTGTGAATACAGCGGAAAATCTGGCATTTTTTTTAGGTTTTTGAAGGTTAATATCTCTTTTGAGAATCAATTTATCGTAAAAAGGAAAACATAGGAACATATCAATAGTAGGGGAGACCGGGTATGGTTGTCTCGCGGGTTGGTTGTCACAGCGGCCATAAAATAATACTAAACGAAGGATAAGTGCATCGATTGGTGAAGTACGGAAGGATGTACAGCTCTTGCGATCTTTTAGCACCGATCGATGTACTTAATGTTTCATTTAGTATTATTTTATGGCCGCTGTGACAACCAACCCGCGAGACAACCATACCCGGTCTCCCCTAGCCATAGATTTTTGGACAAAAAATTATTGCTCTACTGGCATTATCCAGGGAGGAAACAGGGGACTACGTTTGTATGGAAAAACTGCCCTCCTGTTTCCTCTTAATATCTGAACTTTTCGGAGGTTTTAACCCCCAAAACCCTACGCCCGTGTACGGTGATAAGATACGGACGAAGGAACAAGGACAAGAAGTTCATGTTGATCGTGTCTTTTCTCGCAGCTCACGGCTCAATAGAGTTACTTGAGTGCGGAGCGAGTGAAAGATATACTGAGTGAGTGCCGGTGAGCTAGACCAACTGATATAGCTCTCTTGGTTTCACTCATTTGCGATTACAGATTGTCCGATACACTTAAAGGAAACAAAGCGATTATTTGTAAACCTCAAAAACACCAAAATGACGTTATTGTAAAAAGTCGTTACAACCACCTTTAAAGTTCAATTGATTATCAACTCTATATCCATGAACCATAGTTTACAACTGCATTAATATAATAATGGCGTTCCAGCTGCCTTCGCTTTGTTCGGATCTCAGGTAGTCAAGTAAATGCCAGGGATGTGAAGTGCGTAATACGTCTAAAGTCACATTTCTATTAAAGCAATTTTAACTCTTGGGAAAGGCCTTAGAGTTGATAATCCACTAAAGTGACAATGCACGAAGTCTTTATCTGTGCAGCACACTTCTCTTTTATGACGGACGATAATGAGGTACAAAACCACACAACAGTATTGTTTCCTTTAAGTGGATCGTACAATCTGTAATCCCGTGAACTATACACATGTCTACCTACCTGTCTCCATGCACAGAGCTATGTGCGAGCGTGATGGTGACATGCATGCTGTCCCGCTCGCACGCCACGGCGAGCGTGTCGAGCGGCGCGAGCGCGCCCGGCCATGCTGTCGTGTCCTCCTCTGTCGCTGTGGCTATCGCTGTCGTCGATAGTTCTGGAACAAATGAGATTATAAAGAAAGAGAAAACGGCTACGTTTGGTAATACCGCTTTAGCAAATACTACAGGTTGGTTCGGGAGGCGTACGGACTCCGTCAATGAGGGTATTTAGAAATCAGAAATCCACCAGCTGGCTGCAGGGTGGCGAAAGGTCTATTTGGCAGTAGATGTCAAAATCAGGTGGTGTGATTGGTGGATCTTGACGCCTACTGTCAAAAAGACCTTTCGCCACTAGGGCTTGCAAAATCGGTCGAATTTCCAATTCCGGAATTGGGTTCGATTTTTACCTTCAATTCCGGAATTCCGGAACTGGTTCCGGAATTTATTAGTTTAGTTTTCCAGTATGAGAAATTGGATTAAAATATATTTAAATAAGAATCAGCGCTCAGAATACAATCAACAAATACGTATATAGTATTCCAAGTACAACATTTGAGTCATAATTGTTTAAAAAATTTCAAATAAATGCAAGAAAATAGCAATTAATTTATCACCGTATTATTAACTATCACAAATCCTGTAATTCGACATCAAGTAATTAGGGTGGCCCTTATTTCGACGTTTTTAGGGTTACGTAACTCAAAAGGAAAGTCCGTCTGTCTGTCAAGACCCTTTATCTCAGGAACGCGTAAAGGTATCGAGTTGACAATAAAACCATATACTCAGATCTATAGTCCTTTAAATCTGTGAAAATACAAACTTCTAAGTTAACGAAAAAAAAAGATAAGGCCGTTTATGCCACAAATGACACTCTCAAGGGAAATAAAATTGATGGGTTCTTTCCGTTGATCTAGAACTATGAAGCTATGATAGCAAGTATTATAGTCTTATGCTACAAGTATAGGGAAAAATTTGAAAACTACACTTGCAATTAAATTATTAACAAAATATAATCTTTTTATTTAAAATATTTGTACGGAACCCTCGATGGGCGAGTCCGACTCGGACTTATCCGGTTGTACGACATCCTTTCGTGGTGTACTACTAAATTATAAAACATTCCTGTTTTTATTTAAGTTTTAGAGAGTTCTTAAGGAAAGTTTGGAAAAAACTCTCTTAAGGTTTTATCAGGCCGGCGTTGCTGGAAATGTTATTGGGACCTTCTCCAGTGCCAAGGATTTTTTTAATAAATATTAAGCCATTATTCAATACTTAAAACAATACTTTATTGTGTCGGACGCATAACGCATATGATACGAAGACTGGGCAAGAAGATAATTAGCGTTCGTCTATTTTATAACGACGTAATTTTGTAAAATAACCGTCTTAATTGTCTCTATTACACTGGTTTTAATTCCGGAATTTTAAGTACATGAATTCCGGAACTGTAACATCGGAAAAATCGGCCGGAATTCCGGAATTTCCGAATTCCGGAATTCCGGAATGCAAGCCCTATTCGCCACCCTGCTGCCAGCTGGTGGGTTTATGATTTCTAAACACCCTCATTATAAGTTATTTTAAACCGCGATTAGAATACGATTGAGCACATATGTCATAATGACATTGTCAATGGTACAGTGTGCAGATAAATGAAAATACTTATTTCAGTCCGCAAAATTTCTAAAGCTTGGAAAAAAAAGAATTTTGGCCTAAGTTTCTGTTTTGACCAGTAGCAATAGTCGCGTATAAGAGATTTCCGTTACGCAGTAAGATACTTTTGAGTAACAATTAGCTTTAATGAATGTGTAGTTTATGTCCAACGGATCTTTAGCCTAATTACGGAAAATTGTATGTCATATCACGATTTTGTAGACCATAAAGGCAACATGGGCTCAGAAAGCATCACAAATTAATAGCTAGTGTAACTAGCAGTTATGCCGCAGGTAAAGTAGACAGTACGTTAACTCAAATGGGGTCTTCAAGCCCCGCGCGCCAAATCTAGCCCGCGGAAGAGCCCATGGTCCGGCCCGCAAGAGTTAGCTCTCCAATAACGCTTCATTGGAGATCTAGCTCTTGCGGGCCGGAAACTTCCATGGTGGTCCGCGGCTAAGCGACCTATCCCAGGGAACGCCACAAGCACCCACCCTGATCGATTTCCTCGTTTGTCTCATCACTCAACTGCTCAAAGGTTAACTGGAAGACATCCCTTAAAGGAATAAGTTCGCCTTTGTACATATACCTGTACTTTGTCTTATTTTGTTTAATAAAGTGTTTACATACATACATACGATTTTTATAACAGCCACTAAGGCTTGTAAATAATGTCGGCGTCAAATCGTGACACTTCGTATCTATAATTATAACATCCTTAGTGCTTGGGTCGTGACTAGGGCATGCAATACCGGTTTTATTTGTATGAATAATACCGGTTTTTCGGTATTGGTCCACACAAGTAATACTGGTATTGCATGCCCTAGCCGTGACAAAATCGAGAGTTAATATCAAAACAATTTGGTGTATTTTCTCTGGCGTAATTTCTCTGGCCTTGGTGGCCAGAGAAAATACATGTGTAGGTAACTAAATAATGATTACTCCCTCCCTCTTACACCTCACGCCCTGTCGTTTCTGTCCTGAAATCTGCCGAGTCAGAAAAGCAAAACAAATGGGTGTATTTTCGCTGGCGTAATTTCTCTGGCCACCAATATTTAAAAGATTCCTCCTCACTAGACTGGCATTCGTTGGTTACTTGTTAGAACTTGACTGATTCTACATTGTAACCAAAAGTCCAATTCTAATAAGGCAGAATCTTCTCAGTATTAGCCAATATGTCATGACAGCGAAATTACGTTTTTGAAAATACACCATACACTTTCATGGCACAACGGAATCCAGACGGTATTTTAACAATATATAAGACCGTTGAATAGAACACTTTTTTGAAAAACGCTCGCTTGGTGATGAACTGTGATTCAGTGTACTGTGTTAACAGTGCTTTGATTATATATTAAGGTAGAAAGGCGGTGGTCGCGAGGCGGAACCATCGGACGTAAGCGATGTACTCCGGGAAGCGTTTCCTTGCCTCTTTGTTGCAGAACACACAAACTTCATACATACTACAACACTTTGTATACCGCGGCAACTACTACCACAGAATATGTAATACAGTGGAACCTCGATAAGACGAAATCCTCTATAACACGAAATATAATCCCGTTCACTTCCCTTGAAGCCCCAAAATATCTATAACACGAAATATAAGTCGAAGTTACGAAGTCCTACAAGACGTTTTAGTACATTCTTCACCTCTATAGGGAACGTGCACGACGAAGGTGCTGCCAGCTGGTGCTGTCAATCTAAATCAAGTACCCTCTCATGCTGGCCCCAACGGAAACGCCGTAAATTTATTGCCATGAAGGACGATTAACGTCAGTGTAGCTACGACTTACTATATTTGACATTGACACTTACATATCGTCCCCTTGGTGCAAAAACCGCTTAAGTGCACTTCTAGGCTAAAGTGAGTTATTAACACCTTAGAATGTACTTTTCAAGACCTACATACTGTCAAAACCCGTTTTGCGATACGACGCTCCGTTCCTGATTTAACTTTTTCTTAAGGTCACTTAAAACTGATTTTTTCCAATATTTAACGACCAAAAACGACTAAGTGTGGGTTAAACACCGTTTTGAATTATTCTCTACAGGAAGAACATCTTATTCTCATTTAAGCGGTTTTGGAATGATACAACTTTTAATAAAAATGCCAATACCCCTTCTGCTAAAACCGCCTAAGTGATATATAGTAGGTTTTTGCAGCGTAACCTAGTATCAAAACATGTATTTCGTCGTCTGCAAAAAAAATCTAAGCATTGTTAGTAGGTTTTGTCATTACATTACTATTGCATATGTACTGCATAAATAAAATTCTTCAACAGCGAAAACCAACTAAATGCACACAATCGATTTTGTTTGTGATGCTAATTCCTTACCACCATTGTAGACCGATTCAGCCAAAACCGCTTAAGTTCAAATAGATGTCAATAATGTTGCCTATGATTATGAACTTGAATGTAAGAAAATCTATCACTCGTAATGAATTATGAAATTAACTACTGATTGACGTAATTATATTTTGTTCTGTTATGTTATTTGTTTATCAGAGTGAAAAATAAACTATTTAAATGCTTAGAAAGAAATTAATAGAGAATATTATTCCTATTATTTATTTGCACAAAACATTAATTTGTCTATGTATCTATCAGTCTGAGAAACATATCTGTTTTTTTTGGTATCAGCGTAATTCGTCCCATTCGTTTTTCGTTCAATTCGTATTCCGTCTCATTCTATATTCGTCACACATTCTTTATCAAGACTATTCTTTATACATAAATAATGTGTGACGAATATAAAATGAGACGAAATACGAATTGAACGAAAAACGAATGGGACGAATTACGCTGATACCTTTTTTGTACCATGGTCGCGTCTTGCATTTCAAAGCGTTGACACGGTTTTGCGCGCATGAATGTAAAGGGTTATTCAGAAATATGTCTTACTTATTCCTCTGTCTCCATACATTTAGTATGAAAAAGGGGTCAAAGGAATAAGGTGACCGCAGACATATTTCTGAAGAATAACCCTAAACAATTGATATGCTGGTAAGTGATTGATTCTAGAGCTAAAAATGTTTTACCCTTTGCCTCGCATTTGTGGACTATGAGGAGGCCTTTGATTCTTTCGAGAATAGTAGTACCTACATAAGTGTCCAGCAGTGGCGTGGCGTAAAATATATCCTTGGGCAAGTCGGTGCAGATTCGGCGTACATTTTCCTTAAGAGCTGTAGAATAAGGTGGTCAAACCCTTGATATTAGGCAAGCCGGTAGGAATCGAGTTTTTTGGACGCCACGCTACTGGTCTCCAGTCTCAACGTTAAATACGCTCAGCAAGCTTGGGAGAGGGCCATGCTTAGTGATTTGTTAAGGGATTGTATCAGAAATGAGATAATCCGTCACAGAACCAAAGTGACAGACATAACCCAAAGAATTATCAATCTGAAATGGCAGTGGGCTGGTCAAATATGATAAAGATTTTGCTGGTGATTGGACCAAGTGTTTTTACAACTTTCTAAATATACTGCGCCATGATAGGGTGAAGGCACACGCAGACGATTTTAGTTGAAACATTATAATGTAAACTAAAAAAGTACATTAAACACCTAAGGCGGTATAATAAGGAATGGCCCATTTCGCAGGTGTTTGCTGCAGGCAAAGGCCATAATTATGCAATTTGAAGTTTTACTAATTACCATCCGCAGTGTTTACATAATTTTACGTCTTCTCTTGGCCAGGAAATGGTATTTTATCTTCCCGCGCAACGGGTGAGAAATGCCACTGACGGCTCATGTTAAGGTGACGAAAAGTACCTATTATACTCGTATCATATGATGACACACCGCCCTGTGATACCATTACCACGTTTACGAGTTCATTTCACAATTACTTTAGTATTGAATAAGTTTTACTTACATTTTGGAGTGTTTGCCTAGCTGATTTGTCTCGAATATAGGTTTTTGGCCTATTTAACACTAGAATATTACACGAAACTCGTAGGAAACTTTTCAACCAAAAGGTTAGGATCCTGGAGAGCAATGCAAACCTAACAAAACGTAAAGCTATATTGATTATGAGGAGAACAGACAGGAAAATAACTTTCGGAGTTAAAAACGCCTAAGTGAATTTTGCCATTTTAAGCGCCCTTAATTCGTAAATTCTCAAATCACTACAGCCAAAACCACCTAAATGACTGGTGACTTTTACATAAAGTAGTATAATATTAATAATTTAGGGATTTAAGATCGTATTTCAGTGCAAAAGGTTATAACTTTAGACTAGAAAGCTTAATAACTACCAAATTCCAGCGGAATATTACTGGTTTAAAAGATACAAAAAAAATGTGCCGTCAGCCAAAACCGCTTATCTGCACGACCTTACAAGGTAAATCCTTTATTTTACCTACTTATTATGGGTATAGAGCAAATTACTACGTACATACTTATTCTGTGATAAATTATCTGAGTAAGAACACAAAGGCTCCTTTCATATAGCTCAACATTACAATTTTATTAGCATACAAACCTTTAAATGCGTTTTTCTCGAAACTATACTTCGTGCAGTTAAGCGGTTTTGGCAGCAAGGGGACGATATTGTCATTGACATTGACAGCTTGATTTGACATGGGTGATGGTTTCCTTTATTGTCCGCCCGTGTCTCTTTTGTCGCTTAGTGCTGCCACCTATAGTTCGTGCACTGTAGTAGAACGCGTGCTCTTTCTGGTCGCAAGCTAAGGCCGCCTCAAGGGGGCCTCTAGGCCGCGCGGCGAAATCGCGGAGTGAGTCACTCCTGCTAGTACCAAATCTTGCCCCTCCAGAACATCGAAATATAATGATAACATCTGACAAAACTGACTGAAATATGCCCCATAACGCCCACTTTAAAATCAGTACGTCTTATGTATCGAGTGATATTGATAATCAACTTAACGTTTACCTACTATGTGCGAGTCTAAGGCCATTTATGAGAAATATTAGTATTTAAGTTTGAGAAGTCTGCAATTTCGAATAGGTTGCATATCGTTTAAAAGGCAAAACCCTGCGATTGACGCTCCTTCATTTGACGATACAGTTTTTTCTTTTGCACTAAGTACCTACTGACTCCGCCCCGTTAGTATAATACTTATACGTATTATATTATATTATAGTATTTTTCATCACACTTGTAAGTAGTCCTCAAGGGCTCTTTCACATGTCTGATTCTTTCTTTTGGCGCTTCGGCAAATGACATTCTGGTGAGAAGAAGCGCCGGAAGAAACTCACCAGTTTCTCTTTTAAAATAAACATTGAGCATTACAATAATTGTGAAAATGCAATTTCAATAAGTAATACAATTAATCAAACAAGTGCTTAACTAATAGGTATACATTTCAATAAACGTAAAACTAATTTTTTTAGAGATGTAAAGGGTCTCTAGGGGTCAAAACAAGATAAATTAAAAAGAAATATGGAAAATAGAGAGACATACACTAAAATTAATGGGGATGTCAAAACATGTTTAGGAGGTGTAAAGGATCTCCAAACGTCAAAATACAAAATGGGAAACGAGAAATAAACTGGTGCGATTAGTAAAGTTATTTTATTAAGATTTCCTCACAAGTGTGATGAAAAACATTGTGTGTGCTACGGGCGGTTATGGAATTACAAACTCGTGTTATTAAAGCCCTCGGTTTCATCTCGGGCTTATAACAAACACTCGTTTGTAATTCCTTACTTACCGCCCTAGATACACAATGTACTAATACGTATTCGTGGGGCTCATTTTGAGCGTCAGTCAGTTAGGTACGCTTCCATACTTATTATATATATTTTGATGCTCCGGAACGGCCTAGCCAGCGATCAAAAAGAGCTTGCATTATGACTTATGCGATAGAGAGAGACGGTTGGATGCGGTGCGTTCCGTCCGGTGGTCGGACCCGAACGTCAGTCTTGATAGAAAGAGAAACTTCTGTAACGTAGTAGTTACTTATTTATTTATTTATTTATTTTATTCAGGAGAACCAACAGCTATTACAATTACTGTTACTGTTACATAATCTGTGGTACAACTTTATTTTTATCCTACCCTTATCCTTAAGACTTGGACTGAGAATGTTAAGGCTTGGACTTAAAAAAAAAACAATAGAAATGGCAAGTCCCGCAACCGGACGCGGGGGCGTTGACCCGCGCGCGCGCAGGCTCGAGATATTTATTGAGCCGCGTTTAGTGGCCGGCCGCCTTGACAAACGCTTCTGCACCACAGAAATACATCGAGATAGGGGGAAAAAGTGTATTTATACAGGGTGGGAGGGACTATACCGACATACTTTAGCCATGAATTCCTGGTGGTGTGACGAGTAAATAATGTTATATCAACATGGGTCGAATATTGTCATTTTACATTAATAGTCTTATGGAACAAAATAAAGTGTCCGTCAAGATAGCGTACACCGTAAAGATATTCAGAATCTGATGCAGCCAATAAATAGTACCCAAATAGTACCGACGAAATACCTAGGTGAAAAAAATAGTACCCTTAAACTTTTCGAAATATAAGGCCTGTTCACGGTGTACGCTACCGGGCGTCAAGCTGGCGTACACCGTTTGTATCTCTGGAACGGCTTTGTTTTTGGAAACGATTTATATCTCAAAAAATAGTACCCAAATAGTACCCTAGGGCCCTAAAATTTTATTTCTCTAGCTATCGTAAAAGCCGAGATATTCCATAACTTAACGGTGTACAAAATTTCACACCGTCAAGCTGGCGTACCCGGGAATTCCTTATAGAAAGAGCTCACTATATCTCGGCTTCTACGATAGCTAGAGAAATAAAATTTTAGGGCCCTAGGGTACTATTTGGGTACTATTTTTTGAGATATAAAGCGTTTCCAAAAACAAAGCCGTTCCAGAGATACAAACGGTGTACGCCAGCTTGACGCCGGTAGCGTACACCGTGAATAGGCCTTATATTTCGAAAAGTTTAAGGGTACTATTTTTTTCACCTAGGTATTTCGTCGGTACTATTTGGGTACTATTTATTGGCTGCATCAGATTCTGAATATCTTTACGGTGTACGCTATCTTGACGGACACCAAAATAAATCAGTAAATTAAGCCCCTCGTTATAAACATGTCCTTACTGGCTGAAAAGTTATCAAAAAGAAAAAAAAGCTAAAATGGAAACGAAAGGTCAATTTTTTGGCCTCGTAGTCGCTTACCATCAAATACTGCGAAGGTTAATTCCTGTTTAGTTAAAGGATTTTAAAAAAATAGTAAAGGTAGGTATCTTAGTCACATTTATTAGGGCTTGTTACACACTTGGGATTTTTCATTTACAAAATAAGGAATATCTCGGAAAGTAAGCGTTTTTCGACTATACATCACATAACATTTTTTACTCCTAATAGTTGTTAGAATCTATAGTTAAAGTTTGTCGGTATAGTCCCTCCCACGCTGTATAGGCAAGGTAGTTTAACGAGAGTTGAGGCCACGCACACAACAACACTGTCATGTAATGACAGCGAGGTTTTGAAATTACTGTTCTTTTTTCGTACCATAGCAAGTTCAACAGTGAATTGCAAGATAGACCAAAAAGTTTCTTTAAACTATAGCCTTGTGTTTATTTACTCACTCATTAATTTCATTCATTCACTTTTTTTGTAATATGAGTACCTACTTCATGTAGCTGTGTGTGTGTGTAATCATTCACCTCAACTCCCGTGAAACTACCTATACTTCGCGTACTAGGGCATTTTCAAAAATCGTTGTTAATTTAACTTTTTTTATAGGCATTTCAAAAATTTTAAGTGTTTTCGAATCAAGATCATGAGCACTATCGACCATGAAAAGTTTCCACCTAAATCGACTTACGTAATAAATTAATGGCCCCTATCCTAATTGAAAGAGATTATTGTTATGTCCTGGGACTTGTGGTCGCGTTTAGTGGCCTGACTAGTCTAGTAGTTTCTTTTTTTTTTAAGCCTGACTAACTCGCAACCCTTAGTGGGCGTAGCGATTATATGACCGGGTGGTCGGCCGTGGCGTTCCCTGGGGTCGAACCAGGTCGCTAGCTGGACCACCCCGGCGACTAGTAGTGCGGGCGTCCTTATGGAATACATAAAGCTCACCTGTGCCAGCCGGGAGCCCAGTGTTGCCAACTCTGAATTTCATTCAATGCTAAAATTTTGTTGAAAATCTGCTAAAATTATGCTAAAATTTGATAAATTTTGTTAAAAAATGTGCTAAATAAAAAAATAATGTATTATGATTATTACAGCTTTACAATAATTCTTTTTGTGGTACATGCTAAACTTTCAGGAAAAAAATTGCCAAAGATAAGTAAATTAAGAATGTCAATGTGTTAATCGACATTTTTTTTATATTAAACCAAATTAACTTTTTTACTACAGCATACAAACAATCATAGTAAAATATGTTAAAAATGAAAGAACAAAAAAATTAAGCTTTTATTACGACTTAAAATACAACTTCATTGCACACCAAAAGATAAAAAATAAACTTGATAGTTATATTATTGTCAACCATGCAATCGAAGGTCATTTTACAAACTTATGTCATCACATCACCAACTTGTGTGTTTCTAAATTTACCATTTATCTGTGTGTTTGTATCTAACAGGTAACATTTCTATTATTTACAAAATTATGCCAACTGCTAAATGTAAAAAAAATCTGCTAAACCAGTCCAAATTATGCTAAATTTAGCACTGAAACTGCTAAATTGGCAACACTGCCGGGAGCTGTTTGTTCCTATACGGAACAGACTAACCGCCCCGCCGACGCGTGGCTGCGATTATGACCGGGTGGTCGGCCGTGGGGTTCCCTGGGGTCGAACCAGGTCGCTAGCTGGACCACCCCGGCGACTAGTAGTGCGGGCGTCCTTATGGGTTACATAAAGCTCACCTGTGCCAGCCGGGAACTGTTTGTTCCTATACGGAACAGACTAACCGCCCCGCCGCCGCGTGGCCGCGATTATATGACCGGGTAGTCGGCCGTGGCGTTCCCTGGGTTCGAACCAGGTCGCTAGCCGGACCACCCCGGCGTCTAGTAGTGCGGGCGTCCTTATGGAACACATAAAGCTCACCTGTGCCAGCGGGGAGCTGTTTGGATCGCGCGGACGCGAGCAGCGCCAGGACTAGAAGTACACTCCACATGGCTCAGTCTGTAACAAACAAACATTATTAAGTAAGATAAGTTTATAATTATATTTTAAGAAATAAAATAAATACACACCAAAAAAACACATTGCAAAGGTACATACGATAATCAAAGAAGTCTGAATCGCTGAATTCTTACTATCTCATTCACAGGGTGTTTTTACGTGGCACAATTGTTTTCCTAATTTTCTCCAAAAACTAACATAAACTTTAAATTAGTTTTATACTTAAGTCTACTACTAAGACCGAGTATTATTATCAGTTCTAAAAGTATTAGCATCTAATTTGGAAACACCTTATATATGTCGCCGCCAACTACTTTAATTAGCCATTTAGTAAACTGCCTAGCCTTTTCATTTAAATTTTAGGTTAGGTTTGTTAGTTAGCTTGTGTCCCTCAGAGCAGAAATAGAAGCCCCGCGTAGCGGGGCTTCGTCGATCTGCTGGCGGGTCATAATTTAGTGAAAATGCATGCCACGACATTAAGAATTTAACCAAATGGCTGATTAAACCAGTTGGCTGCGACATATACATAGTCTGTTTCGCTGCCGCCTTTCAAACGAAAGTACAAGTCGTGACCGCAGATACTTTTATTTCTGTTTGACTAATGTTACAGTTATTATGCAATGCTAATGTTTGCACAAATAAGTTGTTACATGACAACATTACAAGAGTACGTAGAAAAAGGGTATCAAATTGATTTATAACTACAATAACTTATGTTACGAAACAAACAAGCATGTACAGATAATTGTATTGAATGGATTTTTGGCATTGGATAAAAAAAAGTGTCTTTAACGTTTGTGTCTGAATTAGTATGAAACATTAATACTACTGGTAGGACCATGGTTCACAGTGATTATGAGCGTTATTTTGCTTTGGGCCTTATACCTATTTGAGTAGTTAAAAAATATTTGAGAGGTATGCATTACAAAATAATAAAATATTTTTTTTTGTTGTATGGGCAAGATAATTTTTTATTTTTTTGTAATTGTTGGAATGTTGGATCTACTAAAATATTATGGTATATAAAATGTCAGCTCTCTGTGATGATGGGGAACGCGTGCCGCCTTGGCTTCAAAGTTTGTATGGAGATTAGCTTTCTGGAACACCCTAATGGTGATGATCTGATGATGAATATCGTCATTATTTTGAAAAAAACTCGTATCTAATAACGTCGTAGACGAAAACGTCAAAAGTTATATAATGACGTCATATACACATACTGCGTTTTTACCTGGGGTCCGTGACAGATACGTGTTTTTTTAGGGTTCCGTAGCCAAAATGGTTAAAAAGGGACCCTTATAGTTTCGTCATGTCCGTCCGTCCGTCCGTCCGTCCGTATGTCACAGGCATTTTACTTAAAAACTACAAGACCTATACTGATGAAATTTGGAATATAGATGTCTTGTAGATGCCGCAACTAAGTTTGGTAGTTAAATATTAAATATAAAAAAATCTAGGGGGGCACTCCATACATGTAAGAGAAGCTAAAAAAATTTTTTTTCACAAAATGTCAACGTGTGGTACATAGTTCGACAGCTCTTTTGAAAACATTTTAAGGTTCTTAAGTAATGTTTTTGATTAAGTGAATACCTTTGGAAATAATCGCTCCGAAAGCTGTGAAAATTGTGCCCCCCCCCCCCCCCCTTTATCTTCTAAACCGTGTGTCCGAAAAATATAAAAAAAATTACAAAGATAACGCTCAATTAATACTTTCAACGAAAATTATTTTCAACAAGATCGAATTAACCGTTTTTGAGTTATTGCCGATAAACTGCGCTTCTCAACAAAAGGACGTAATTGCTATGAAGATACGCTCTTTTGTTGTTGTACTTTTTTTACATCGTATTTTTTACCTTATAGTTACGGCTATGGAACCCTACACTGAGCATGGTCCGACATGCTCTTGGCCAGTTTTTTAAGTAGGTATTGACGATATGAACCTTATAAGTCAGTGTCAAATGTCAAATTGTGAGAGCAAGATAAATACGAGTTTTTTCGACAACATAAAAAAGAAATATGCAGTAGGTAGCTACACATTGTAACCAACTTGATGTAAAAGAGAAGCTGTAGAAGAATTCACAATTCCCTCGCCAAGTTTAGTCCACAATATAATTTGATCCCGAACTAGTAATAACAGTTCGTAATCGGGGGTCAAGCAAGATATGTCGGCCCGCTCGACGCTTCGACTTTAACTGATCACAATAGCGTGACCTCTAATTAGGAACTTTTAATACTAGTTCATGGTTCATTTTATATTAGGGCATTGTTGGTTAGTAGACTATTCGTTAAATATTTTTTTTGAAAACACAACTCTATCGTCTTAGTAGTAAGGTAAAAAATCAATAAAAACAAGTCAAGATAAGAATAATTATGTGAGCCTGAGCAATCGAACAGCGTAGGGTACCTAATGATAGCTAATTTCGTCAACTTGTTCAAGTCTTCGGTAGTATAGTGGTAAGTATCCCCGCCTGTCACGCGGGAGACCGGGGTTCGATTCCCCGCCGGAGAGTTCTTTTTGCACTTTTTTTCACATTTTTTTTATTGTGAATAGTGAATTGCAAATTTGCAATACTGTATGTATATTATACTTATTAATGTACAAACACCAAAGTTAAAACTGAAAAACATGGTTTATTTTATAATATTTTATTTTCTCTATGATTTTAGTTAAAAAATTAATAATTGACAGTTTGCTTTAGTTAAGGAATTCATTGTAAATTTAGCTATCAATTTGACCCAGAAAAGTATTCTATGTAGTAACTCAACTGACACATTTAAAACACTTGTATTGCCAATACTTACACAAACTATACTAATACCCAACTGGGACAAGTCTGTGTGTTTAATCGACTTGCATATACGAGCCCCAGTGCAAAAGATCTCGTCTAGTAAGAGCATTTTGTTAGGCGCTACGATTAAAATAAAGAAATGTTTGAGATAAAAAGTGTGTATGTACTGTAATACAGGTGCTCTAATATTTTTATTCAGAATAAAGATAAAAAAAAATTATATATTTCTGCAAGTAGGCCCTCAAGGGCTCTTTTACATGTCTCATGTCTTCTTTTCTTTTGGCGCTTCGGGTAATGACCTTCTGGTGAGAAGAAGCGCCGGAAGAAACTCACCAGTTTCTCTTTTCAACCAAAAAGTATTACAACAATATGGCGTTAATATAAGATTTCATTAATACATTACATTAAACTTAAAACTACATTTATTTTATAGAGATGTAAAGGGTCTCTCTATACGTCCAAACAAGACAAATAAAATTATAGAAAATAAATTGATAGTAAAATCAATGGAGATATATGATTTGGACAATATTTTTTAAAGAAAAAAATGCAACAATAAAGGTTTCGTGTTTTTTATATGTATAGATAAATACAAAATACTTAGAAATAGTTACTTAGCCTCATTCCGTTCAGTAAATTGAATTACAACAACAAAAGTAAATTGGGCCGAAATTGGGCGCAGGCGCACACTTGTTAACATACCCATTGTTATAACGTTGCGACACATGTGTGAGTAGGTATAAAAGTGTGTAATAGCGGACAGATATTAATAGAAGTATGGAAATAGCATTTGGAAAACTTAACCCTACTACTAACCCTACTAACTTATTACTAAGCTTTCTATATTCGTCCATACTTAAAAAACCTCCGATGTCCGTCCGTCCGTCTGTCACTTCACTTGAATTTTCAACAGAATGCGTATCTCTCACATCGAGGTAGAAGGAAATAGTACATTACGTAACTAGGGTGGTAATACAAAGAAAGGCCGAGATCGCAGAAGTTTGCGGCCCGAGCTGCAAGCGAGGGCCGTAAATATGCGATCGAGGGCTTTCTTTATTACCTGTGAAGCTTTATTAGCTGTGTGAGTGAAGACAAAGTCCATGATGAAGCACGCTAATCCAGAATATGCCTATTCACTCTTGCATTAAAGACATCCAGGTCGTAAGTCACAGGAAAGGAAACGCAGACGCCAGAAGAGAACCTACTTTTAAGCTCTTTTTCTACTCCTGTACTGTTATCTGTCTTTTACTTGGTCTTGAACACTAATATAAGAACATACATAATATGAGTTCAGAGAAGTCTATACTCTATTCCCTATAACAGCACTAGTGTCGTTATAGTCACTTTACGTTATTGCTAGCAGCCACAGACTTCTAAATCTAGGTTAAACTTAGGTCAAGGATTAAGCGCTCAATTTTAATTTTACGGTAAAAATGCACAACTACCAACTTAAATTAACAAACAATTAAATTCCTACGGTTTTTTAGGAAAAACAAAACTTTCCGAACTAAATTCATTGATGCCAACATAAAAAAAGTATTCTTAATTTAAGTATATTTTAAATTAAAAAAAAAAGTTTACCACAGACAGACACATACTGTCAGTCAAACGTCATATTTGCCTTGTTTCCAGGTTATGATTAATTTTGTATTTTATAATTTAAAACCTCGTCGTAGAAAAAGTACTGTATGCAACGTTGTATAATTAAGTCAAAAAACGCTCATTGCGTCTCTATGCGGCTCGTATCGCAACTCACGCAATTCGCATTTTTTGAACCCACTTATACAACTGTTGCATAAAATACTATAACTTAATCTTAGATAGAGCCTTATCATTATCACACTTGCGATGTTTGAGCGAGCTGCGGGCGAGCTAGAAGCGAAGTTCCATACAATGTCACTCTAACTGTCGACTAGTTTTGTATGGAAACTCACCCGCAGCTCGTGGCATTCTTACACATTCTTAAAACTTTGCTTGTAGTGTATTCGTACGCAGCGCGCACACATGCAAGCGCGATGTACCTTTTGCAGGAAGAAAGGTTACTGCTATTATACTGCAGTAGCGTGGCGTCCATAGAACTCGATTCCTACCGGCTTGCCTAATATCAGGCATTTGAGCACCTTATTCTGCAGGTCTCAAGGAAAATGTACCTACCATGGATGTATAAAATAGAAGGATACCGCGCGGTCTAAGACGCGGGTGAAGCCAAGCAATGGCCGCCGAAGTGAGCATGTGTGGGTTGACGGCCCAATGGCAGCCGACCGGCCCATTATGCTGGTTGATGTGTGCGTGCGTGCGTACAAAGCGCGGCGGCCATTGCTTGGCTTCACCCGCGTCTTAGACCGCGCGGTATCCTTCTATTTTATACATCCATGGTACCTATACCCTGTCTACGTTAACGAGCTAGTACTAGAAATCTCAAGCGGCACGTAATTGGTCAGCGATAAGGGCGATGCATGTGCACCGGTTGGGATTACATGGCGGTGAAAGGTTAGTCATCATCTGTCATTGTACGGTGCGGACGCGTTACATTGCTCTCATTTTCATTGTTTTCGGCTTCTTCTGAGACTCGGCTTGTTTACTGGACTAAAACAGTGCTTACTTCGAGAAAAACTTTTGTTTTAACGCATTTAGTATCATTTTATAAAAAAATGAATAAAGTTACTTCTTTAATATTTTAAAAACAAATCATAAAAATCATTAGAATTTTAAAAAGAAATAATCCGTGCGACGGCATGGAAGCCGAGCCTGCGAGCGGGATGCTAATGTTTACGCCCACTGCCCTATTTTGTCCCTTTTATCTGCATACAATAGTGCGAAAGAGAGGTCCCTATACTAGCTCGTTATCGTAGACAGGGTATACACTAAATCTGCATCGGCTTGCCCAAGGATATCCTTTACACCACGCCACTGTTATACTGTGATGTCTAGAAATGGACTTCACCAGTTCCCCATTCCCCGGGGTGTTTTCACCATTTTCACCGTTACGCAATGATCATAGGTATGTAATGAAAGCAACAGTTATGGATAAAATCGAAAGCCATTCGCGCCAGTGGGCGGGAATACGTAATTACTAGCGATGTTTCGCTTATTAATCGTAATCGTGCTAATAGAACTATTTATACAGTTATTCATTTAATAGACAAGTTATTTTTTCCTCTCTTTAAGGGGCATCCGTAAACTTGGAATGTTCTCAACAATTGAAGGGATCTTAACAAAAATAACACAACACCTACTGTCATTTAAAATGTTACTCTGTAATATCAATCAGTCTAGTCAGTTATGTTGTATTTGTAAACATTCGTCCAATTACTATAGTAGGTATAGGTATTACTATAGTAGTAGGTAGGTATATTTTTTCCGCGTTCTTCGTTTTCTTAGTCTTCGTCTTTCATATGAATGTTTATGATAATTTACGACAGCTATAGCTATAGGCTATTAAGAGTAGCTCTAGGTGGCTAATTTCGCCAACTTGCTCCAGTCTTCGGTAGTATAGTGGTAAGTATCCCCGCCTGTCACGCGGGAGACCGGGGTTCGATTCCCCGCCGGAGAGTTTTTTTATGCTTTTTTAGCTAATGTATTTTGATAAACTTAAACTGAATAACTTTATAATTTACTATCGAATATCATTTGAAGTCGGCTTTTTGTGAATTTCTTCGTGAGATGTTGGAAAAGTTGGTGGGAGTCTCTGGCGATCTTAGGGCTGGGTCGTTTTTTACAGAGGCTGAGCCTGGCGATTCAACGAGGCAAAGCCGCTATTTTTTTTCTTTTTCTTTTTTTTAGGAGCTGTCAAACTCGCAACCCTTATGGGCATAACGATTGTCGGACCGGGTGGTCGGCCGTGGCGTTCCCTGGGGTCGAACCAGGTCGCTAGCCCGCAACGCCGCCGCGAGCATTCTTGGTTGCCCAGGGCGGGTGAATCGCTGAATCGCAGGGGTTTATTGGGTTTTGGTAGTTAAGTTTAAGATTGGTATTAGTTGAGTTTTAGTATTTAGGAATTAGTAGTAAGATGTTAAGTTAAGGAACTGTCTTAGTTTTAAGGATCTTTTGTAATTGTGACAGGAAAGTCTATGTGTATGTTTTGAATTAGATATATATCTGCGAAAGGGTGCATAGTCAAAAGCACGTACCCGAAAGAAACGGGACAATTCGCTAGGCTAATTCGCCTGTTGACTCGATTTTTTTCTGTCGTAAATCGATTCTGCTATTTGTGAGGAACAAATATCTATCCTATATGACACCTAATACATTTGTATAAGTATAACAGCCACAAATTGTAACCAAAAGTAGTAGATCGCACTGAGCATTGAAAACGCTCTATACAAAACTGTAGGAACTTATGACGTCATCCGTTCCGTCGCTGTACTAAGTCTGTATGAAAAAAATAGCAATTAGCTATTTTGAGTACGAAAAAGTGCGTTTAAGCACATAGTTGTCATACATTTATTTTTTCAGTATTATTTAAGCATTCCGAAATTTATATTTATATGATTTTTCTTTATGACGATAAAAAAATATCGTTTTTTTTAAACTTTGTGGTCTCATAACTTTATATTTTTTATAAATTTTTTGTTTATTTCTTTTGTGTTATGATAATTTAGTATTTTCCAATCCATGTGACTATATTATGTTGTAAAATTCAACATTAGTCAACATCCGAATTGTTCATGCTGTTATAATGTAGAATGGCAGAGAAAGTGCAAGACAATGTGATGTAATGTGGCGCTTGCAGTGTTTACAGGTACCTAGGCTTTCTAGGGAGCCGTAAGCTAATAGCAAGGACCATTAAAACAAG
Source organism: Eudemis profundana (assembly GCA_947034925.1). Classification (NCBI taxonomy): domain Eukaryota; kingdom Metazoa; phylum Arthropoda; class Insecta; order Lepidoptera; family Tortricidae; genus Eudemis; species Eudemis profundana. Next base: position 11,320,905 of record OX344820.1, on the reverse strand, counting down.
AGGACTGTCATTCTCGTATAAGCTTGGTAAAAGAATTATATTATTTACAATTATTCAACTTTGCAAACGTGACACAGTATTTAAATATTAGAATTATTTATTATTAGCTGTTTACGAACCAATTGTTACTGTACTATGTTTCTTTGTTCAATTATAACATCGTTAAATGTTCAGTTTTTTAGCGCCATCTAGTTTTTGCCCGGAAATCCCCTTGCGGTCGGGGTATGATCCAAAGTATGGAGAATGACAGTCCTCTTGTTTTAATGGTCCTTGCTAATAGCAAAGAATAAAGACGAACAAGTCCAACTTCGGCCGTTAGGAGCGCCACACGTATTCACACAGACGCGCGATAGCACGTCTGTGTGAATGCGATACTGGAGCATTCTTACGCATTATAAAACTTTGCTTGTAGTGCGTTCGTACACGGCGCGCACACATTCAAGCGCGCGATGTACGTTTTTGTAGAAAGAAAAAATATTGTGCTAATACGCTAAGGAGAGACTTCGCATCTTTATGTGTGTTCTACTGCTTGTATAATGGGCTGTGTTCTGAGGAATTGTTCGTCATGATGCCTACGGCCACGTTCTACCACCGCACCGCTCGCCATCGGCAGGATATTCATTCACACACGTTGGAACCAAAATGGTCGCGCACCGTGCGGTTCCAAAGAAATTTCCTATCGCGCACTATCCGAATGTGGACTGAGCTCCCTGCCGCGGTTTTCCCGGAAGGCTACAGTATGGAGTTCTTCAAGAGGGGAGTGAATAGGTTCTTAAAGGGTCGGCAACGCGCACGTAATGCCCCTGGTGTTGCAAGCGTCCATAGGCTGCGGTGACTGGTTACCATCAGGCAGGCCGCACGCTTGTTTGCCACCCTAGTTGTATATAAAAAAAATGTCTGTATAGTCAATATTTAAGAAATTTCACGCTAGTCTTTAACCCTATAGAGCAGAATCAAAATTGTAAAACTAAAATGACTATCTTACTGTTATGTCTCATTAAGTGAAATGTTAAATTTCTTTTGAGAATAAAGTTCTTTAAACCTAGGTACCTAATAGATTATTAAGGACACCAGATAAGTAAGCCTTGTTTCTTTTTTCTGTGTTTATTATTATAAGTCATTGTTTTGATATTCATTTCATGTTTTTACCTTGTTTTTTTTTGTAATTATTGTATTTTTGTGTGTGTTATAGTTGAACAAATAAATGTATTAAGTATAAATAAAAATAAGCATAAAACACTTAAAGTTTTAAATAAGTAATAAAATTTTAAAGCTAGGCATATTATTATCCTACTCTTAGTAATTTAAATTGTTTGCCTATAATGCTGTCATTAGCTAGTTGCTAAATGTAAATTGTAGACATTGTATTTTTGTATTGCCTCCCCCACAGGACAGGCAATGGCTAGTGTGAGGGTCAGCATAAATGTAAAATTTTGAAACAAACAATTTGTATTTGTGTGTATATGTTATGTTCCTCATACGCGCGTAGGTATAATCACGCAAACGCAACGGCGCGGCGCCCGCGCATCCCTGTGATGTCACGCTCGGCGGCGCTCGGCGGCTTCCGGGTAACGCAGGGACAAAAACTCATTACCTCATGCTGACATGACAGTATATTAACTCGCAATGTGACGCTGACCGAACCAGTAATGATTAAAAATAAAAAAGCCTTTAATTCTATACAGATTAAGTTAAATTTGAAAAATAGTTTATATTATAGTTAGTAACTACTTATAATCAGGCGTTTTTGATTTGAGAGTAAGTATTTTTTTTGTAGTAGTAAAGTAAATTTAAATTTACTAATATTTTAAAACTCTGCAAGGCCTCCTCCAAAGATCTCCAGTCTACTCTGGAATACTCTGGATTGTGCAGTTAGAAGCCAGTTAGGACCCGCTATCTTCTTAATTCCGTCTTCCCATCGTAAGGTCTCCTTTTCCTTCTTTTGCCTTTTGGGCCCATCCATTCTGTCGTCCTCTTGGTCCAACCAATTTGACCGAACCAGTACCAAAGTAGGGGAGACCGGGTATGGTTGTCTCACGGGTTGGTTGTCACAGCAGCCATTTAATAACACGAAACGAAGGAATAAGTGCATCGATTGCTGAAGTAGGGAAGGAGGTGAAGCTCTTGCGATCTTTTAACAATTATTCCTTCGTTTCGTATTATTTAATGGCTGCTGTGACAACCAACCCGTGAGACAACCATACCCGGTCTCCCCTATAAAGATAAACAAATAGTCCAACTTCGGCCGTTCAGTAGCGAGCGGCATGTATTCGCACATGCGTAAGATTGCGCGTCTATATTGCGAACTCTACTGGAGCATTCTTACGCATTTTTAAATCTTTGCATGGAGTGCGTTCCTACACGGCGCGCACACATTCAATAGCGCGTACATTTTTTAGAAAGAATGATTACTGCTATTATACTGTGTTATGGTGCCTACATAGATGGTATGAGAACGAGGAGATTCAGTCTCCTTCCAGTTATTTACTTAGGGCATTTCTCCAGAAATATGTCTGCGACTCATTCATCTGTCTCCATACATTTAGTATGAAAAAGGGCCAGATGAATGAGGTGACCGCAGACATATTTCTGGAGAAATGCCCACTAAGAGGCGAGAACGCAGTAAGTTGCTTTCCAATTGCTAATTAAAAAACCAGACTTCATGAACACAGAGTAAGTAATAGTAGTACATGGTACCAGTGGCGTGGCGTAAAAGATATCCTTGGGCGAGTCGGTGCAGATTTGGCATACATTTTCCTTAAGAGCTGTAGAATAAGCTGCTCAAGTGCCTAATATTAGGCAAGCCGGTAGGAATCGAGTTCTTTGGACGCCACGCTACTGCATGGTACGCTCATGGACTTTAATTTAATTAATGAACCATTTAGGGTGCAATAGTCGTGTCAGAGATTGGCAGCTCCAAATGGCTGAGCAATAAAAGTCCGTAACAGTACACCTACAGACATTGCCTTGCGGTTTAGCGTTTTTATTTGAGTTACAATACTGCTTGTATTTTTAGCGTGACGCAGTGGTAATTTGGTAATTGACTTTTTGTGTTCTCATAACAGGAAGACGATTTAATGTCTTCTTGGACGCCATCTTGTTTATTATAAATTTATACTAGGTATAATTGTTATTAATTTTTCGTTGCTGTATACAAAAAACGTATGGAACAAAAACTGTTTCATCCTGTTTTTCAAAAACTAAAAATAACATACACTTTTTGCAGACCTCGAAAACGCGTGAAAATAGTTGTTTTGGCAAAAAATTACTGCATTAAATTTGCTACAAATTAGGTAAGTTAGGTAGATAAGTTACAGAGAATTATGGGAAAGGACATTTTATGAAGTTGATTAAAAACTGTATGTAGGTGAGACAGTCACCCTGGTGGTACACAGACCTCGTTTCAAGCATTACATAACCACCCGTCTTATCATTGACATACTTGCTGTTATTACTCATTACCTACAGAGAAAGTAGGATTTATTCCGCCGGGCATCTGTTTTCAATGTTGTAACTTTTAGTCCATCCATACTCAACCAGTAAGCTTATGATGCTACGCTTTGTCTGGCTGTTATCTACAGGTCGGATTTCTAAACTAATTCCCGTGAAATTCTATGAGAAGAATCTATAATTATGTGTAATTTTTTTCGACGGATTTTTTTTCGTTTTAAAGTCTAATTTAGGTATATATTACAAAATAATAACAATACAAAATAACTAAAACTAAATTAAAATTAAGTATACTATAAACTAAAACTAAAATAAATCTAAAAATGGCCCCTGCGGCATGGTACAGTCGAGTTTATCATTATCTGAGCAAAGATTGGACCTAAAACATCTGAACAAGACCCTATTGTCAGCAGCATAAGAAAAGAAGATAATTATTTTCGATCAGTTCTTTGCTCAGATAATGATGAACTCGACTGTACCGAAGATGCTGGCAGCATTTCCTCGCTGGATTGTGAGGCTGATTCGGATGATGTGATTTCGTCGGATCAGTTTTTGGTTACCTCAAGTCTGTTAAATGTTCGATGCGTCATGTCTCCATTCTCGCGAATACCTACTTATGCAGCGTTGACCTACTCTGCCAAATGACACGGTTTTCCAACAACAACATTACATAATGTTTTACTTTGTATGTTAATTTATTTAAACACTTCTACATGTTACCTTAGCGAAATGGGAGTCAATTTTATTACCTGTTTATACTTAGATTGGTACTTAGTGGCTCTGTGGGTTGTAAATAATATTTATTTATTCTTTTATTTTATTTCACATATTTATTTTAATTTTATTTTTTTAATAAGTTTTTATTTTTGCTTTTGACATTTGTTTATACTTATTACGATCTTTTTGTGAATTTATTTGAAGTTTAAAATCTCATATCAATGTAATTTTCATTAAAAAATCTAATCTAATCTAATCTAAACCTCGCGAGTAGCGAGTACCTATGTCAATCCCTATGGCATTTTGAAAAAAATCTGAAAACTGAATCGACAAAAAAACTATGTAACTGTCAAACCTAAGCGCAGATACAACGCATTTTTGCCAGAGATGAAACTGAGACGCTTCGCTCGCGGTCTGCGCTCGATCGGACAATTTAAGGTTTAAAGTTAGTTCTATCACAGAATAAGTAGGTAATGTACTACGTCGTACAGAAGTTTCTATACAAAACTGCCGTTCGGGTCCGACCACCGGACGGAACGCACCGGCTCCGACCGTCTCTCTTTATGGCATAGTTCTGTCCGTCCGTCCGGTGGTCGGACCCGAACGACAGTTTTGTTACAGAGAGAGAGATTTTTTTTTTTGAAGCCTGTCTAACTTGCAACCCTAGTGGGCGTAGCAATTATATGACCGGGTGGTCGGCCGTGGCGTTCCCTGGGGTCGAACCAGGTCGCTAGCCGGACCACCCCGAGTGAATCAGACTGGGTGGGTGCCGTTTCGTAGTACTATTATTTATTTTGTGGTTTTGGTCAAAAGTATTGATCATGCCTGTATTCGTGAAATAAGCTAATCTGCCATATATGGGATCAGAAATCGTCCCGATTTGCCCCAGGACCCGAATGTCCTGGTTTAACTTCACTCCGACCTTGCCCGGGCTCAGCTAAGTTTCTTGCCGGAGTCTTCTTAGCTGGGCTAGGTTTAGCGAACCGGCAACTAAAACTCCCATTCGCTCGATTCAAACACCCACATAAGAACAGGTTTCCGCTTCATTCTTCCTGCTGGTCCGCTGCGCACTTTCAGCGATCAGCGAAAAGTCAAGGTGGCCCTGGCCAAACGACCTGGTTCGACCGCAGGCGTTCAGACCCCCACCTAGTCCGACCCTATCGAGGTGGACCGGGACAATCGTTCTGGTTCGACCCCAGGCGCCCTCCGGCACCCACCCAGTCTGAGTCACTCGGGGTGGTCCGGCTAGCGACCTGGTTCGACCCCAGGGAACGCCACGGCCGACCACCTGGTCATATAATCGCTACGCCCACTACTAGGGTGGCGAGTTAGGCTAAAAAAAAGGATCAGTAATGTAGGTAGTGAAGGAAACGGAAATAAGCGCTAGCTTGTGAATAGCTATAAAACAAACATAAACCCGAGAAAGTCAATAACAGACAGACAGTGTACACAAGTTATTAGTGTGTAATATCGAAGCGAAAGACTGCCGTGGTGCCGAAGGACGGCGTAAGCGACATTAGGAGTCTTAATAGTTACGCTGTTTTATGTGTCATAGTAGAAATACACTGAGAGTTAGAGAGCAGTTGTGTAGACAAGTGGTAAATGTAAATAGAAGTAAGCGAACGTAGCTGAGCTCGAGTAAGTAATGTTCAAAAATTGCATTTAAAATTGAAGGGACGACAATAGGTGTAAATAGGGTTGCCAAATTGAATTACCTTATTATCGGGAGCAGGAAACAATACGTCGGGATTTTGGGACTTTGGTCGGGAGATGTCCTTTTTTTTAGGCTGAAAGAGCAGACATTTTCGCTGGCCGGACCACCTTGAGTGGAGCGGACTAAGTTTTAAAACGAAGTCGTTTGTCGGGAGATTTTCTTCTTTGGAGTCGGGAGGACATACAAAAAATCGGGAGAATCCCGCCAATTCCCGACAATCTGGCAACCCTAGATGTCAACCAGTTTAGTCAATTAAGTATGTTGTTTTTGTACACATCAGTTCAATTACATGTGTCGCCGCCAACTAGCTTAATTAGCTATTTCGTTAGCTTCCCAGCCTTTTCATTGAACGGTGCCATTTAATTAGGTGCCTGGATGATCATCGGGCTGTCTAGCCCTATCAAACGGCTAGGCAAACTTTCGTTCGACAAGATTAAATAACTCGCCTATCCAAGTCCATCTTTTAGTTGTATAAATGTATTTTGTCCTAGAACCTGATCTCAAATAGGAGGGCGGGGGGCGGAGGCCTCCACAAGGGGGGCTCGGGGGGCGAAGCCACACTTTTCAATATACTCATTATCCTTTTATATCAAACAACTGAGTGATAGGACCAATAAAAGTTATCTTTAATGTAGTTTATTTTGATTCTATGTATAATCAAGGACCATTAAAACAAGAGGACTGTCAGTCTCCATACTTTGGATCATACCCCGACCGCAAGGGGATATCCAGGCAAAGACTAGATGGCGCTAAAAAACTAAACATTTAACGATGTTATAATTGAACAAAGAAACTGTACAATAACAATTAGTTCGTATACAGCTAATAATAAATAGGTAAATTCTAACATTTAAGGCGCGGTAGGACCTGGCTCGCATTTCACATACAAACTAGGGTCGGGCGGAATGCAGATTATTGCAGATTATCTTCGATTTCTAACATAAAAGTATACGTTATCAACCCAAACATGAGAGGATGCCCTGCATGACTGTGAAATCATGATTGTCAGGTATTAATTTTGTCAGAAAAGGTAACTGGTGATGAACAAAATGAAAAAAAATGAAAAAAATACTTTATTTTATAGTGTTTTCGCGCTACTTTTCTATCGAGCGAAGGGTTCGCTATCGTGTTCTAAGTGAGAGGAAGCCCTAGATACAGTTCTGAATATTATTATATATGTTTTACAGTGACCTAAGAGTCAAATAAGTGCTCTAAAAATGATTTGGAAACTAGGCTTCCGTGCCCGATTCTAGTCTCACCTCGCCTTAAATACTGTGTCACGTTTGCAAAGTTGAATAATTGTAAATAATATAATTCTTATACCAAGCTTATACATAGATGGAGTTGTAAATATCGGGGAACAGCTTTTTGTATGGACAATGACAGTCCTCGTGTTTGAATGGTTCATAGCACTTATGCGCGCGAGTGTACCGCGCCGAGTTGCACAAGGCTGTTCGGGTTACGTCACTGTACGACCGTTTCGGGCGGGTTTGTTCCTCACTGTACCTCTAGCGACGTGCGGCTCTATGTAGAGCGCGGCACCTGTCCTGTTCCACTGTCGAAGTATAAGGAATTAAAGATAGAGTCTGTAGTCTGTACGGAAAGAGAATACGCGTGGCGAAAAACGGAACTAACCTCATCAGTATGGCTTTTTTTACCCGACTGCGGCGAAGCCCAAAGGAGGGTTATGTGTTTGGCCTGTATGTATGTATGTACCTATGTCCGTTCCTGTGTCCGCTCGTAACTACTCAACGACACATCCGATTTTGATAAATGATACATCATTAGATTCGTCTTGATGGTGCGAGTGTCACTGGGTATGAAGTTCGTTAAAATAAACAAAATGGCGGATTTAATGCAGTTTCAAAGTACACCGCGGTCGGGTTTTTTTTTATAAAAATGTGGTTATTTGCAAATACGGTAGAAAAGCATTACAGCGCCCCCCCATCTAAATCCTATTCTCTTTCCGCACAGACTCTAACAGAGACAAGTATATAGTTCGTAAAACTTCGGCCGTTAACGAGCGCGCGATACGTATTCAAGGTCAAGTCGTAAACGTTGCGATTCGCACTGGCACATTCTTACGCATTCGTAAAACTTTGCTTGTATTGCGTTCGTACACGGCGCGCACACATCCAGCGCTCGATGTACTTGTATAGGAAAAAAAATGACTGCTATTATAGTTATACTGTGGTATGAAATATGGATACCTAATGAATATTATCGAAGCTTCTGGAGGTGGAGCCAAGTGGAGCGTTGCACTCACTCCGCCCGATCGGCAGATAGTATTTTTTATCACAGCCATTATCGAACTTAAACTGGTTCTGCCTTTACTGACATTGCCTCCATCAAAAAAATCAAAATCAAAATCAAAATGTTTATTTGGTATCTTACTAAATATTTACACAGTATCGTGGCCGGTCTCTCCTTGTAAGTATAAGAATACTTGTGCTAGGAGATACCGCTCCTCCCATCCGGAACAGTTACACAGTAATAGTAAAAACCAAAACATAAATTACTTAATTACATTTACTTAGATTTATAAACTTATAACTAACAATATCTTAACACTATGTACTAGGTAGTTAGAGGAAAAATGTGTGTGTGTGTTTGTGTGTATGTGTGTGTGTGTTTGTGCGTGTATAACGCACGTGTTATCGTAGGGGTTGGTTATATCTTATTAGAGTGCGGTTGTAAAAGCAAAGCCAATTAAATTAATTAAGAAGTGATTCCGTGTCTTCATACGTGAGTGTAATTAACCACTCAGTTAACTTTTTATAGCAGTTTAGTTGATGCATTGGATATATGTGGAGGATTTTATTTATTTTGTTATAGATATGCGACGACCGTGCAGCGTATTGTCTTTTGGCAAATAACGATTTTGCGTAACATTTCGGAGCCACTGCATGTTTTAGCCTACGATTTAATAGGGCAGGATTAAAGTTTAGGGTTTTATGTAATTTTAAAATACTTAGTAAAATATACAATTTCCTCATCGTTAAGATGTTGAACTCTCTATAAAGTTCACTGGTTGGGTGTCTAAATGGTAGTTTATACATTACTTTGAGAAGGCATCTCTGCCCTCTCTCTACCTGCAAGAATTTAGTTTTTGCGGCACCTCCCCAGACTACAATACAGTAACTCATCACTGATTGTGCAAGTGTCTTATACAATTGGTTAAGCAATGGCTTATTCACGATATGTCTAAGAATTTTAAATATCCAAATCAATTTTCTGATACGATTATTGATGTATTCTATGTGCGGATACCAGCAGAGGCGTTGGTCCAGCATAACTCCAAGGTATTTAATGGTTGAAACTTTTTTAATCTCGGTACACTTGCATGGAATAGGTTCACCGTGGCTACAGCTATGAATTTTTAATATCAGATTAGGATCCGGTTGAGTATTATTGTATTTGGTAAAACACACATAATTTGTTTTATCAAGGTTCAATGTGAGGAGATTTGAATTTAGCCAAGACGATATCAGCTGTAAGCCTCTTTCAGTACATTCAAACACGGTCTGCCAGTTTTTTGCATTAAAAACCACAGCTGTATCATCCGCGTAACGCAACGGGGGACACCAAAGGTGATCACCTCTTCCTGACTAATATGTTCACCAACCTTTACCTTTTGTACACGATTACTCAGGTAATCCTTAAACAGTTTTAGAGGTGTTCCCCTGATCCCTATCCGTTCAAGCTTTTGTTCTAGAATGGCGGGAGAGACAGTGTCAAAAGCTTTTTTTAGATCCAAGAACACAGCCAGGCACCTGTCACCCTTATCACAGTGTTTGGTGATCAACGATGTAAGGGCCAATACTGCGTCCTCCGTCGATCTGCCATTTCTAAAACCGAATTGTGACTCCGAAAGAATATCAAATTTTTCAAGATAAGATTTAAGACGATTGTTTAATAATTTTTCCATTATTTTAGAAATGGCAGGTAGGACGGATATGGGCCTATAGTTGCTGGCATTGTCTCTCTCACCACTTTTATAAACTGGCGTTACCACAGATTGTTTCAGTGGACCAGGAAAGACACCAGCCTCGAAGCATAGGTTAGCTAAATGACTAATGATGGGGACAATTAATGGTCTAGCCAACTTAAGGAAACTTGAAGTTATTCCATCCCAGCCAGGAGCACTATCCGATTTTAAACTCATAATAATGTTATCAACCTCACATGGATCAGTATTTAGGAGAACAAAAGAAGAGGCAAACGACTGCAAGGTGTCAGAACTATAAGTGGAAACCGAATTGTTAAGACTTATATTTTCGGCAAGGTTCTTGCCTATGACCGAAAAGAAGTTATTCACATGGTTAACTGATTCCATTGGTGAAGATTTAGAATTTAGTAGCTGTGTGTTTTGTGTTTTCATGGATTTATAATGGGTAACTTTTTTTATTGCTGTCCATAACGCCTTCGGATTTTTAGTCGATTTAGCAAGTATTTCTCTGTCATATTTCTGCTTCAGTTTTCTAGTCAATTTGTTGCAGAAGTTGCGATATCTCTTGTAAGTGAGACGTAAGACTTCATTATGGGGATCAGAGCGAAGCTTTTTTTGCATCTTGTTTCTGTTACTAATGCAGCGAAGAATGCCAGGTGTAATCCAAGGTTTAATATTTCGCAGCTTCTTTGGCACATTTGTAATGAATCCATATAGCAGATAACCTGGTTACAGTGCGAAGCTGAATGCGCCCCGGTACGATATTGAAATACACTGCACTTTTCGACTTAATAGTGTAGAGATTGATAAGGAAAAACATACATTAGGGTGGTCCAAAAAAAAAATATTTCTTTGTTTTACTTTCTCTTGACGAATTTCTTCATTAATTACTTGCAAATCCTAGCGACCCCTAAATATTGTTAAATTTCGTTCAAATTTTGCAGAAGGTCGTTTAAAGTCTAATCGATTAAAGGGAACCTTGTGGAGAGAGCAAGATAAAAAAAAAACTACTATTGACAACGGGATATCTACCATGTATGTTTGTTTTATTGAGTTCCCGATATTACCATGACCATGACTATGACCACTGACCATGTTAGCTTAAAATCGTATATTGTAGATAAAAAAGTTTTTAAAAAAATCGTTTTGGCCCTTGATTTAGAAAAGTTTGAAAACCCCAGTACAAATTGCAATAAAGGGTTACCCTTGACTGTGTGCATAGTAGCACATTGTGATCAAGCATGCGTAGCCTGCGCGGTGGGCAGCTGTCGCGAGTAAGGTCAGGATCGACGCGCGCCGCTGGACATGCGCGCGCGCCACTATCCTGTTCAAAGGACCACATAGTACAGCAATACCAAAGTATAAAGACTAACAAGTAGTCCTACTTCAGCCGTTATACCTACTGTGGTAATATTAGGAGTGACTCACTCCGCGATTCTGTGGCGTGGCTACTAGTACAGTCGACTTCATCATTATCTGAGCAAAAAACAGATCAAAAATATCTGATCTAGTTCTTATACTTCTGACAATAGGGTCTTGTTCAGATATTTTTGGTCCAATCTTTGCTCAGATAATGATGAACTCGACTGTACCAAATTTTACCCTTCCGGAGAGGCTTAGTCATCGACTTTTTTGACTTAAAAAAATGAAATGAAATTTATTTCCTTGAGACGTGGTTAACAATAGGGAATATGCATGATATTTTTTATAAACTTTAATAAAATTTCATTCATATAAGAAACCGCAGGAAAAATATATTTTTCGAATAACTCTAAAAATAACCAAGATATAAGACAACAAAGATTTATCTCTATCTCTTTCTAGCAAAACAGAATATAGTATAGAGATTGTATGGCGGCTATGTACTATGACGTCATAGTCCATATCGGATCTCTCTGTCTAATCGCTGACTGATTAGAGCTTTAAAATGTTTATATCATCCGTATTTCTCGGTCGATTATAATTTTATTTTGATTTTATGTCATCTTTTTTACGGTATTTTCAAATTTTATTAAGATATGTGTTAAAAATAATGCATATTCCCTATTTAGGTGGAACAATTTTGTTAGGATCAGCACATCTCACCAAAATTAGGACATTTTTTTTTTTTTCTCATTATTTAATCTGCCATCGGCCATCTAGGCCATAATCAGATAGGAGGGATTAATTTTAATTTTCTTTGGGTGGGTTCCATTGAACGATATCTCCAGTGTATGTGGGGGTGAACATTTGGACATGCAAAACTTTATATACTACTTTATAAACTTTATATAAACAAAGGTGTTGCCATGTTCCGCTCTGCAAAGAACAGTTACCGTAGTCGCACTCTAGTACAGTCGAGTTTATTTACATCTACACATAAAAGAGAACAAATAGTACATTGTGTATCAAGGGCGGTAAGTAAGGAATTACAAACGAGTGTTTGTTACAAGACCGAGGCGAAGCCGAGGGCTTTAATAACACTCGTTTGTAATTCCTTTACCGCCCGTGGCACACACAATGTTTTTCATCACACTTGTGAGGAAATCTGATTAAAATAACCTTACTTAACCTAAATAAAATTGTAAAACTGACAGTGACATTAGTGACATATATCAAGACGACAAGTCACGTTCGGAAACCATAGCGGTAAAGACTTAAAATGGTTGATTTTATATTTGCAAAATACTGAAATAGGTACACTATTTAAACATTTAATTAATGTTACAGAAATATGTGTTTACATGTATTTGCAACCTGCTGGCGGGTCATAATTTAGTGAAAATGCTAGGCATTTAACTAAATTGCTGATTAAACCAGTTGGCTGCGACATATGTATTGTACAGAGTAGCTAGTGCACTAGAGCAGCCGCGTGCGGCGAAGTGTATCGCTCCTGACCTTCTCTGAGCGGTGACCGGACCGTAGGCAGTTAGGTACCAGTTTAACTAGGGTTTGCAATATTCGTTCAATTTTAGTTCCAACCAAATTAAGTGATTTGAGATGAAGTCTAGTTCCATCCAAACTAAGTGATTTGTTCGGGGTTCTTGGATAATTTCTATGTATTTAAGTATTATATTTAAATATGTACATGTATACAAGCATTCCCTAGTTTGCTTGGGACTAGATCGATTTGTGCAAGACTATGTTAAATATTTATTTCAGTAGGTATGTAGACACATTATATACTACTTGTTAAACGGAAAGATATTTGCCTAGTATCAAGACTAATCCTCTTTCTTGTGATGTTGCCATATGATGTCTTTGAATAAAACCTTTTTTTAACCTCTGCAAACATAGCGTAGTCGCACTCTATTACTTATAGTTAATCCAAACTTAAATCTGTTTCAATATCCTTATATCGAAAAATCTTAATAAACAAGAACTATTCAAAAAGATGGCATTCGTGTCGAAAGTTACTCATTTGTAACCGAAAATACAATGGCATTATATAATTACATCGTCATTGTACCTATTTGCCTATCGGTACATCGTTTCAACACAACCTTTCTATAACAAAATGCTTTAAACTTTCATATAATTCATATACACTTTATACCTTTTAATTCTAGTAACTCCGTTTCCCAATATTCCCATAAAACAATCGACTTACGCTGTGAAATCTTATTCATAACTATTTTACACCTCATCTATACGAAAATGGACCCTATTTTCAAGTTTTTACAGTTTAAGAATACTGCACAACTTATGCTTGTTAGATATATGTTCGAAATAGTCTATCCAGTGTACAAATCTAAGTGTTGATGGCTGTTAACGCATTTTCTACTCAATTGAAAGACCGCAAGGTTTATTTTTTAGTAACGAATTTTGGTAGATAGTGCTTGTATGAAACTGAACGATTTTAATAGGGAAAAATAGTTTTCATTCTTCATTTGGCCTTGTGTAAAGCAATGGAGTGTTAGATTAAGCCTTCATGGTTAAAATTACATGGATAGTTAGACAACTTATATTAAAGTTAGCGATAGTAAGTAAAGTTTATTTTAACTCAAAGATGGGCATTTTTATTTTAAAATGTACGGTTAGGCGAAATTTAAGCTATGTTCAAAATTTCAAATACCGTCTATAACCTGTCAGTCCGTAACGAAATGTATGGAGTTTGACACTAATCGTCAGTTCTGTAACGACCTGTTAACTGTCAGTTAAGAACGCACTTTAAATAAAAAAGCCCAGATACAAAATGTATATAATTAATCCAAAACTAAAAACCTTAAAGTAAAAACAATGTTGTTAGTTGTCTATTTAACCCGGCGTCTTTACTTTACTCAATATGGTAGATAAAGGATACAACAGCTGTATAGTGGGGTCCAGGTGACCCGTATTTTGAAATCTATCTGGTGTCTCGTGAAAACTGAAGGAATTATCTATTGAAATAACATAACTACTTATCAATTGTGAAAAACTGTTAAAAAACGCAGTTATATTTTGTGCATGTTATTTATTTACAAAAGGCTAAAATACTCTATGACAAATATGACTGTGTTTTTGTCAATAAATAATCAATACTTTAGACTGTTTACCTAACATTTTATTTAATATTTGCAGTGTGTAATATGAAACATAATATAAATTATAATCATTCAATAAAAGTAACAGGGGTACATGAATACGTAATGTTCAAATAAACATTACTGGCACAAAAAAGGTACGCCAAATGTATAGTTAAGTCATATCAGATTTGAAAATCTGATAATAATGGTATATTTTGACGACCCCTTTAGCTTAGTTGGTAGTGACCCTGCCTACGAAGCAGGAGGTCCTGGGTTCGAATCCCGGTAAGGGCATTTATTTGTGTGATGACCACGAATATTTGTTCCTGAGTCATGGATGTTTTCTATGTATTTAAGTATTTGTATCTATTAAATATATCGTCGTCTAGTATCCATAACACAAGCCTTATTGAGCTTACTATGGGGCTTGTTCGATTTGTGTAAGATTGTCCCCTAATAATATTTATTTATTTATTATATTGTTCAAATACCACCAAATTAAATGGAAAATGTCTATGTTCTCCATCACTAAATTATACTTTTGGCGTCAAACGCTAAGCGAGAAAAGTTACACGCTTGGTTGCCATACAAATTGACGAACTATTTCTTGTATCTCGATATATTTCTGTGTCGACAGTGCGAGTGAGTCCACTAGTTTGTAATGAAATTATTTATTCATCAAACACATTCATTCAAAGGAAGTATAAATATTCGCACAGCATCCAATGCCACGTATTATCTCGAATGATATTCAAAACTCCGATACCACCTACTCGGAAGACAACACCAAGGTTTTAGCCAACGTAATAACACGTTTATATGCAAGCATAATAAAAGGTTATTGCTTATTTTTAATATGGCTTGTTATTATTTGTATTTGCATTGTCACGGGTTAGATACATAATCACAGACAAAATGTACAATGTATATATGCAGGTTATTCGATGATTGGTTTCAATGCTATTCAAAACTCTATAGTCTAACATTTCCTTAAGATTTGAAACAAGGATTTGATTAAATTAGGTCAAAACTTTTCACACAAAAAGGGCAAAATAACGTTATTGGCTGTTTGGTTCCCTTTTAATAGTAATTCCCGTTTAATAATTTCATAACTTAAGAAAATTAATATATACAAAAATAATAATAGCCCAAACATTGACAGTATTAATTCAGTTTATTGCAGTTTGGTCTCAAGTTTACACCATTTTATATTCATTTGAAAAGTGGATCGTATTTAAGGACATAAGTTATTAATGCCAAAATATATTGTACTTTTCATGCTATCCTTTTCAAATTATTAAAAGTCAATATCTGTGAAGATATAAAAGCAGGGATCGGAAACCGTTCCGAGTAGAATACCGGTTTTGTTCATTGACACGAGAACGGAAAGGTTCTGGTTTTTGTTTGTGATCACCGGTTAAAGAACCGTTCTTTTGCGATACCGTTTTTTACTAAGTTCCGTTTCTGTGGAACGAAATTAAACGTTTTTCTCGTTGCGTAACAAGATAGAACGAGTTGCTATTTCTAATTTTACCTTGAGTTTGCCTGCGGGATATTTTGTTTTTCGGTATGCTGCGCACAATGATTTTGTATTTTTTGCTTTTGTGCGTTGCTTAGGTTGTTGTGTTGTTTTGTTACGGATTCATTCGGATTATAAAAGTAGTTTCGGACAATTAACCATTTTTCGTAGATAATTTAGTTAGCAAGTGTCTAGCGCGATGTATTTGGTATATGGTATACATATAACGAGATTAATTACACTCACGGTCAATTAATTCGGGTCATTTTCTAAGGACAATTATAATAGGAAATGACCAGAATTCATTGTTCGTGAGTGTATTTAATTATTTGTAGGTATAATTTTAATTTATATTACCGAGTGAAAAACAAGCATTCTGTCGACCTGATAGAACAAATTAACGTTCAAACTGTTCAAAGCAAAAGATTACACATGGGTGGTCAGTCTGGGGACTAAGATGTAGTGTCTGATGCACTGTTATACCTAATACATACTTATATTTAATTTGGATAAATTTAATGATTAGAGGCAGGTACATTTGTTTCGTCTTGACGATTATTCTGTACCGAAATAATATCCAGGGTCTGATGATGGAGCCGGAAGGTCGGCATGGGAATTCCGTAATAAAACGTCAGAACCCCATCGTGTTTGGGCTCATTTGTTTTAAGTTGACGAGTACTCTGAACCGAAATGATATCCAGGGTCTGATGATGGAGCCGGAAGGTGGGCATGGGAACTCCGTAATAAAACGTCAGAACCCCATCGTGTTTGGGCTCATTTGTTTTGTCTTGACGAGTACTCTGAACCGAAATGATATCCAGGGTCTGATGATGGAGCCGGAAGGTGGGCAAGGGAACTCCGTAATAAAACGTCGGAACCCCATCGTGTTTGGGCTCATTTGTTTTGTCTTGACGAATACTCTGAACCGAAATGATATCCAGGGTCTGATGATGGAGCCGGAAGGTGGGCATGGGAACTCCGTAATAAAACGTCAGAACCCCATCGTGTTTGGGCTCATTTGTTTTGTCTTGACGAGTACTCTAAACCGAAATGATATCCAGGGTCTGATGATGGAGCCGGAAGGTGGGCATGGGAACTCCGTAATAAAACGTCAGAACCCCATCGTGTTTGGGCTCATTTGTTTTGTCTTGACGAGTACTCTGAACCGAAATGATATCCAGGGTCTGATGATGGAGCCGGAAGGTGGGCAAGGGAACTCCGTAATAAAACGTCGGAACCCCATCGTGTTTGGGCTCATTTGTTTTGTCTTGACGAATACTCTGAACCGAAATGATATCCAGGGTCTGATGATGGAGCCGGAAGGTGGCCATGGGAACTCCGTAATAAAATGTCGGAACCCCATCGTGTTTGGGCTCCATCATCAGACCCTGGATATCATCTCACTTTAGAGTACTCGTCAAGACAAAACAAATGAGCCCAAACACGAAGGGGTTCCGACATTTTATTACGGAGTTCCCATGCCCACCTTCCGGCTCCATCATCAGACCCTGGATATCATTTCGGTTCAAAGTATTCGTCAAGACAAAACAAATGAGCCCAAACACGAAGGGGTTCCGACATTTTATTACGGAGTTCCCATGGCTACCTTCCGGCTCCATCATCAGACCCTGGATATCATTTCACTTTAGAGTACTCGTCAAGACAAAACAAATGAGCCCAAACACGATGGGGTTCCGACGTTTAATTACGGAGTTCCCATGCCCACCTTCCGGCTCCATCATCAGACCCTGGATATCATTTCGGTTCAAAGTATTCGTCAAGACAAAACAAATGAGCCCAAACACGATGGGGTTCCGACGCTTTATTACGGAGTTCCCATGCCCACCTTCCGGCTCCATCATCAGACCCTGGATATCATTTCGGTTCAAAGTATTCGTCAAGACAAAACAAATGAGCCCAAACACGATGGGGTTCCGACGCTTTATTACGGAGTTCCCATGCCCACCTTCCGGCTCCATCATCAGACCCTGGATATCATTTCGGTTCAGAGTATTCGTCAAGACAAAACAAATGAGCCCAAACACGATGGGGCTCCGACGCTTTATTACGGAGTTCCCATGCCCACCTTCCGGCTCCATCATCAGACCCTGGATATCATTTCGCTTCAGAGTACTCGTCAAGACAAAACAAATGAGCCCAAACACGATGGGGTTCCGACGTTTTATTACGGAGTTCCCATGCCCACCTTCCGGCTCCATCATCAGACCCTGGATATCATTCTGGTTCCGAGTACTCGTCAAGACAAAATAAATGAGCTCAAACACGATGGGGTTCCGTCGTTTTATTACGGAGTTCCCATGGCCACATTCCGGCTCCATCATCAGACCCTAGATATCATTTCGATTCAGAGTACTCGTCAAGACAAAACAAATGAGCCCAAACACGATGGGGTTCCGACGTTTTATTACGGAGTTCCCATGCCCACCTTCCGGCTCCATCATCAGACCCTGGATATCATTCTGGTTCAGAGTACTTGTCAAGACAAAATAAATGAGCTCAAACACGATGGGGTTCCGACGTTTTATTACGGAGTTCCCATGGCCACATTCCGGCTCCATCATCAGAACCTGGATATTATTTCGGTTCAGAGTACTCGTCAAGACGAAATAAATGTACTTGCCTCTAATCATTAAATTTATCCAAATTAAATATAAGTATGTATTAGGTAGGTATACCAGTGCATCAGACACTACATCTTTGTCCCTAGACTGACTTTTGCTTTGAAGAGTTTGAACGTTAATTAAACAAAAATATCAATAACGCGGTAATAATATAAGTAACGCCTGACTCAATCAATCAGTTTGATTGAACGTTTTTTTTTTTTTGACAGTGACTTCTTTATTGAAAGAAAGTACAGTAAACTAACAAATACATAGAAGATAAAATTTAAATTTCCTAAAACTAAATAAACCTAAAAACTAAATTAAACTACCTAAATTAAAATACCTAAAATACAATAAAAATAATGCAAAAAGAAGAACGTTATTTGTATTATTTAATTTTGCATTCAGTTTGTTCTGTCAGGTAGACAGAATGCTTGTTTGTCACTCGGTAGTATAGAAATACCTGCAAATAATTAATCTAGTTAAAAAATTACTATGTATCATCTTTAAAAACTTAATATCACAAAACAAACAATATTATAATAAAGAGCGTGCGCGCTTCAACACTCAGAATTTAAACTTTCCCGACAAAAATTGAAAATAAATACATCGCGCTATGCGACGCGCTACAAAACACGGAATTTGACCTTGTAAATGCCGGCGCACATCGTCACCACCCCTGCGAGCCCCTCGGCGAGCTCGGCTCGTCGAGAATACCGGTTTTTATTCTCATCAGGAACGTTATCATTTCGTTCTTCATCACTTAGCGATCACCGAAATATTCCGTTCCGTTCCATCAAAATACCGGTTGTAGCACGAACGGAGTAAAATAACGGTATTTCAACGAAATAAAACGGTAATTCGATACCGGTTCCGATCCCTGTATAAAAGGAATGTTTTGATGTTTGTTACTAAATAAATAACGCGGTAAAAGTTGAGCATATATATGGATTTTGGCTTACAAGTAGATACTTTGTATCCCAATAGGGTAAATGCTAGTAATGCAATAAAGATTACATAAATTAATGATAGCTAACTTAGAGTGTCTTCGGTTTTCATGAAACGCGACCTGTAGACCCATTCATATTTTTAAGAGCTCATGCAAGATTGGTTCATACGTTGACCTCGGCAGATCGGCCTTAAGCTTATGTAATGTTTAGCGAACTATAAGTATTATGTCTGTCATTGTCGTTTGTCGTGACAGGTATTCCGGTTTGACTGTTAAAGAACGTATTAAGTTTAAGTAGATAACTGGGTTTGTTGCGTCAGTGACGCTGAATTTGACTCTGAGCTTAAGGCAGTGGCGGTTTAAGCCAGTTGGGCACACGGGGCGGCTTAAGAAAAAGGTCTACTTTTTAGTTTTTCGGCCAGGGGGAGGTGCCTTCGCCCCCCAGGCAGCCGCCCCCGCCAGCATATGACATGCAGTCCGATGTGTCACCCCTTCAGTGCTTGGTACTCCGGGTGGCCCCCCTCTACGCTGCCCTGCCCCCCGCCACTGGTTTTAAAGACTTTAGAAATTCAAAGTAGGCTGGTTCTAGTTGAAGTTTAGACATTTGAATGAAATGAAACTTTGGCTTCTACATAGGGATTCGTTGTCTTAGAAAAATATCAAAGATACATTCGAAATTGAAAAAACGATCACCATCGTTATAGGGAACGTGCAGCAAAGCAACTATATCGACGCTATACGGAGAGTAAAGGAAACTTATCAGGCCTGAACAAAATAGGAGCATACCATGAAAACATCATCTTTGTGTCCCTTACGAAACGCTATGGCAGCTACCCTAATAAAACGTATTAGCTGCTAAAAACACTACGTGTTCCTTACGAAATACTTTCATGGAATGCTCCAATACTGGTTAAAAAATGTTAATGTAAAGCATAGTAAGTTGTAGCCACACTAACATTAATCGTCTATCATCGCGATATTAACGGCGTCTCCCGTTAATGTGGCCCCAGCATGATAGAGTACAAGATTCGGATTGGTGGCACCAGTTAGCAGCACTTTCATTGTACACGTTCCCTATTGGCTAAACTGACTATCATCAAACAAATTAAAATGATATTTTTACCCGTAACAATCTAAAACAGACAGACACACAAAAGCTTCAAACCTATAACGCTGCTTTTCTTGCTATACGCAAAGCGGATGGCCTGCAAACATATATTTAGACCTTGAGTGATTGACAAAGCTCGGTAAATCAGAACATGTGGTCTGCCCACACGCTGACGCCACGCTGTGACATCATCCTCAAGGTGCAGCTCACACTGAGCCGACTAACAAGTGGCAAACCAGAGAACTAACAAATAAAACACAAATTTAAGATAACCGCTTCAAGCAGCTTTTGGAACGGCTCGTCGACACCTCAGGCGATCAAAAGGCTGGCAGCTTCCTCACCCAGCATATAAAGACGTCATTTTTGTGGTCACATTCACTACCGTGGATGTTACTACCGTGGCTTTAATTTCTCTTTCTAATCATATGACCTAACCGTCAAATTATCATGAATTCTTTTTATCATAAGGATGAGTGATTTCATGACAGCATTATTATTTTTTTATCAGTTAGAAATAATAAGGCCCACGGTAGTGACTGTGTGCACAAAAATGAGAATGGCCCATAAGTATTGCCATACAGCGAGGAAATGCTAACACCATGCCCTCTTCCGCACCATGCCCTTTTTAGATATTATTTAATGTGTAGTTTTAACTTTAGTCTTAAGTTTAGTACAAGTATTTTAGTTTAGGATCAGTTTCATTTTACTGCTATTTATTGTTCAGTTATCAAAAAATATAAATAACCGATTAGATTAATCTACTCAATTTTAAATGCAACGGTTACTATAAAATCCTCAACGGACATTTTACTAGAACTTAGCTCTGCATTTGACACGATTAACAACAAGATACTGCTAGAAGAGCTAAAAAACTACATTGCCAGTGTAAAACATATCAAAGTTTAAAACATGTCAGGGAAAAAATAGTAAAGATTTAAGGTCAAGCCATTGTACAAAGGGGTGTCCCGCAAGGGACTATATTATACCCCATTTTTCATTATCTGTACAAACACAATCAACTTTATTCAAAGTAAGTTAAACTATTCATTGAAATTTGTGTTTTTTATTTTATTTACTTAGTGTTTAACGAAATAAATAAAATAAAACAATGTGATCTGTCAAATCTGGAACGATTGTCAAAGAATTTACAAAAATAACGCAAAAAAGTATGTACGGTTTAGTTACAAGCAAAATTAAAAGGTTATAGACATGGTAAAGTCACAGGCAACGTCGGTTAAGGTGCTACAACTATTGTACGTCGTTCCTAATATTCATATACAGCAGAAGCCACAAGTGATTACAGACGACCTCGCCACGAGGCCGCACTAATCTGCCACCAGCCACAACCTTATTGCGTCACTTTAAGACCCATAATCGTTTGTAAAACTGCACGAAAAACACACCTTAAACCCAAACTATCACTTTCCTACAACCTTATGTAGCAGTAATAAGAGTTAGTTTTGCTTGAGTTTCTGTGGTTTTTTCTCATGTGTTTTTATGATTTTTCAAATCTTTGATAACTTTAAGTATCGATTTGGTGGGAATGTAAAAACAACGTCTGCTTTGTATAGTGAAGTAATATGAACAATTGTATCGCTTCATCTGGTTGTTCCCACGATTATTCTCTGTTTTCCGCGATGGGTATCTTACACGAACTATTATTAATTTAGAATTTGTATGCAAAAGTGTACTTGTTAGAGCCATTGTATAATAGGCACCTTCATAAAAACACCAGGTGAGACTATTTCACAAATAGGCACGAAGTATTAATATCGTTACACATTAGTGAATAAATAAATATCGGGAGATAATCTTACACAACTCGAGCTAGTCCCAAACTAAGCAATGGGTACTAGACGACGATATACATAATTATATAGATAAATATATACTTAGGTAAATAGATAGATAACACCCAAGACTCAGGAACAAATACTAATAATGTTTTACTATCGTATTAAGTCAGAAAAATTCTTATTTATTTTACACTCTCAATGAGCTTCAGTTTTCATTTTGACATTTGACACTCTTAGTAAAGTTTGATATTTGTTTGAGGTTTGATATTAACTCGCTTGCTTGCTAGTTTTCGTTGACTTTTTTGCTATAAAAATAAGAGCAGGTCGTATTATTATTTACTACATCTTGTATCTTAAACCACTAAGTGACAAAGAAGCATGCAGCGCATCTAATGGAAATCCGAAAGCCGGCTTTAAAGCACAGTCACTCCGAAAAAGAAAAGCATAGAGGCATAAGGACTAAATGGGAATGAGGGCAATAGGACTAAAAGAAGAGAAGAAATTGAATGACTAAGAGACGTGGAAGAATGAAGAACCATAA
This sequence comes from Eudemis profundana, assembly GCA_947034925.1. NCBI lineage: Eukaryota > Metazoa > Arthropoda > Insecta > Lepidoptera > Tortricidae > Eudemis > Eudemis profundana. The sequence continues at coordinate 11,298,054 of OX344820.1, read as the reverse complement.
GAATTAATAGAAATGGAGGAATGAAATTCAATGATGAACAAGAAAAATTTAAAGAAGAGATGGAGGCCTGTATTGTACTATAATGCCTGCCTAAATAGAGAAACACTTTGAGTAACACCGGATTGTAATTTGGTGTAGGTTTTATTTTAACTTCTTATAGCAAAATACATTTTTGACTTACTCAAATCTAAATCAGTTTAAAATAACTTTAATCTAAATCAATATAAAAACTTTAAACCTATGCCGTTTAACCTAATAATTCATTTTCATTTTTAATTTAGAGATAACTTGGGGACTTTTTCGCTGATGTAAGTTTACCACATAAATTAATTGAAATGAAACAATATAAAAGAAATGGAAGAACGTGGGGGTAAACTATTTTATTACGTTAAATAATACAAATAAACAGCCTTATTGAGCTTACTATGGGGCTAGTTCGATTTGTGTAAGATTGTCCCATAATATTTATTTATTTATTTATTTAAACATAGTATTATAGACATAATTATATGGTAAAAAGAAGAGAAATCTAGTGCTCCAGGATGGGTATTCAACAGCCGTCTTCGCATCCAAATCTTCCTATCCTTCTTCTCGTTCCCCTAATTCTAATAGAGACCGCTCTGATGATTATATTTGTATTTTGACTTTGATCCAGTTTATTATTTGTGAGTGTGGCTTGGACCATTTTTCACATGGAGGGACGTTAGTATTAATTAAGAAGTGTAAGTAAACAAAACGCATTACTTAATACAATCAGCAAAAACATTCGGCCTATAATTTCGCTAAAACTATATTTTCCTTGAGCGGACAAGTGTGGGTGTTAGATAACCTTAAATCCTACACGAATTAAGTAAATATTCTTTATGGTCAAATCAGGTTTTGCAATATGTGATTCATTCTGCCATTTTATATAATGCGGACAAAAATAGCTAGAATATTTATTACTATGTAAAAGAGATTGCAAAAGTAAACCCGTTGTTACCTATGTTTAAATTGGTGTAACCGATGTTTTTTTACATTACTAAAAACATCTGTAAAACGGCCAAGTGGGAGTCGGATTCGCACGCAAATGGTTCCAGTACCAGCGTCGAGCAAAAGACGTCAAAATACACGTTTATTGTATGGGAACCTCTATTTATTTTATGCCACACCTGGCCGTAAAGTGGCTTTTTCCGCACGCTGTGCGTACGGAAAAAGCCGCTTTCTGGCCAAGTGTAGCCATAAAATGATGTACACAACACGGGAGGTAATAAAGAAAGCCCTCTACCGCATATTTACGTCCCTCGCTTGCAGCTCGGTGATAAAGAAAGGCTGAGATAGCAGGTGTTTGCGGCCCGAGCTCCAAGTGAGGGACGTAAATATGCGAACGAGGGCTTACCAAGAGAGGAATTACCACCCTAGTTGTGTACTTCATGGTCTGGGGGAGACGTAAAATTTTGTACTTACCACGGATCGTGCGGATATAAGACTATTTATTAGAAGTCCGGGATCACTACCAAATAGATTAAAACGCCATTATTTGCGGGTATCTCGACAAAAATGTGTCCACATAAGTGAGGCGGTTTAAACGCTCGATTTTTGACCCGTAAGTATTTAAAAAAAGGAAAAGAAAAAACCACGTGACTCGGGTCGTTCAGCCAATCAAAGTAACGTTTTGTATCCGTAGCACTATAGGTACCACTACCTGAACGACCCGTGTCACGTGGTTTTTTTGTTTATTTTTTTTTTAAATAGCTAAAAGTACAGAGTATCGATAGGTAGATAGTAGCTTAGTAGCACCTTAGACGGTCTATTAAACTGTCTATTTGACGGAACGTTGTAACATTTTATTTGCATACTAAACAGCCAGTTTTCTGTTTTGGTCGGAATGAGTCAATGTCTACTCATATGGCTGTGGCATAAATCTAGTGGCATTTAAAGTGAGAAGCGGAGAAGGTTACGAAAGATAAGTAATTTGCAATTTATACTGGTCAAGTCTTTTTCACACAATTAGGGTTCCGTAGCCAAAATGGCTAAAAAGGAACCCTTATAGTTTTTATTATATGAAGGTGAATAGAGTCAGTCGGTTCTTCATACAAATACCGGGTGGAATATAACGAGGGACTTTCCAGGAAATATAGGGTCATATATGTATTTTATGTAGAATCGATTTGCAATAGTTATGCTTGTAATAGTAAAGAAAAACAAAATTATAAAAATAGTAATTTTTAATGCTTGTACAACCCTACTACTTCGCCACCCGCTATCGCTACACGCCGCCGCCCGCGTCCGCGTATGGCCTGTAAATAGGGTTGAAACTCGCAGTTTTTTGCATGAAAGTTTAACAAGCTGTAACTTGAAAACGGTGATAGATATTAACTTAGTTTACGGTACGCAAGAAGCCGCTTTCTGGCCAAGAGTAGACATAAAATGATGTACACACTACGGGAGGTAATAAAGAAAGCCCTCCATCGCATATTTACGTCCCTCGCTTGCGTTTAATGCATTACACACTGAATTAACTATCGTGATCCTTTTGCATGTCAGAAAAGCGATGAATTGAGCTGGAGGTTGGTTTGAGCCCTTCACACCCAACCTCACTGCAATCCCTCGTCTGTTATAATTAGTCGCATTTAAGAGCTACGGTGCCATAGACAGAAACACAGGACACACGCACATAGCTCTTAAACCTTATAACACCCTCTTTTTGCGTCGGGGGTTAAAAAACGTTTTTTTTAAAGTTTTCTTTTGTGCAATGCGATTAAATAAATAGGAGTCGGTTTATGGACGCACGTACAAGATATGAATGGCAAAATGCCGCAAAATAGCTCAATGACCACACGACACAGTCACAGTGAACCACATACAGTCGGTCGACGAAGAGGCGACACGAGTTGGTCGTCTTTCCATAAAATAAAATAAATAAAAAATGATGTTTCTTTATTTCTTTTTAATGCGGGTAAATTACACCACATTTTTAAGTTACATATATTAAAGAAATCAAAGTACATAGAAAAATTAAATGGTACTCACCTGTGGTCCAGACCGGGAATCGAACCCGGTACCTCTGGGTGGGGTGGGGTTGATCTATTTTATTCGCGCGAGAGAACTATGACTAGACTAGATGAGAAGATTCGTAGACGAACCAAGGTCACCGACATAGCAAAACGGCTAAGCAAACTGAAGTGGCAATGGGCAGGGCAGAAACTGGTAAGCGCAGCGTGGGACGGCCAACTGAGATGTGGTCGGGTGACCTGGTTAGGGTTGCGGGGACTCGCTAGATGCGGGTCGCTTCTATCCGGCCCATGTGGAAATCTATTGAGGAGGTCTGAGTCCAGCAGTGGACGTCCTATGGCTGAAATGATGATGATGATGATGAAGATCAACGAGAACTCTCAAAACAGCAAATATATAATTATAATGTTGGCATAAAACGTTTAGTTTCAAATTATGCTTATAGATGGCGCTGACATTAAAGGCTCACGCACGTTAATTCTGTTTTTTTCAGACTTCTCATATCATATTGAAGAAAAACAACAAATCGACCGATTTTTTCACATATTATTTGCTGGGTCCTTTGTAGATGTGATCGTTGGCCAACTGTGTCTTTTCAACTATGCACAGTGTAAGGAAATGGCCAATGTTTCCAACTCGCAGCTATCCCAATCCAGTCCTTATTGCGCAAGCCATAGAGCCCATAGCGGGCTGTGTCGTAAGTCTACGTGGAGCCGATGTTGACATTACTGATTGAACGGGTGCCGTATTCGTCTAATCGGTTTTTCCATGGCTTACTTTGGCTACCGATCGACTTAAGGTGGTTTTCCACCGGCAGGGTGAGACGAGACGAGACGAGGATTGAATCGAAATTTGTATCAAGTTGCGCGATGCGCGAGCGCCGGAGAGGATTGAAAACTTCATACAAATTTAAATTTAATCTTCGTATCGTCTCGTCTCGCCCTGCCGATGGAAAACCACATTTAGAAATAAACATATGACGAAGTTGAAGAAGGGGGACGTCAGGATATTTTTCTTGTTAACGGTGTGGATATGCATTTACCAGGCCCTTTGCCAGGTCCTTAAAAGGAGCCTTCGGGAAGGTTATGTGGGGACCCGGAGGACGTGATCACCTCAACCATCAAACGATGGAACGAGGCGACCACGCCCCCCGACTTCGACGAAAGGACTTTACTTGACGACACGACCCTCATACAGAGGAGCTCGCGGCGGCGCGGACGCCCCCCCAGACAGTGACCTTACACTCGCATTTAGGATAAAACTATACATACATTCTTACACCACTTAGAAACTCATTAGGTTTAACTTACAATAACACAAATACACCCTAGTCATATAAGTTGTTGGTTTATATAAATTTTGCAAATATCCGCACGCGCGGGAGCTTCTCTCCCCCGTGCAAACAATGTACAATTCTGTTGGAGGGCCCATACAGGCGCCCTACAGACACACATGGTAAGAAAAAAAAAAAAAAAAAAAAAAAAAGTTATGTGGGGCTCACCCCTCAGGAGGAAGCATACCCACTAAAACCACACCGGTGATGGAGCCTCTGCAGCGGGGCCCGTTGCTGCACGTCGGAAGCGGCCGGAACTCCTCAGGAGCTCGAGGCCGATAATAGAATGACAAAAAACAAGAAAACCAAATCACAAGCATAGACAAACTTGACACTCCTTCGTGGGCTGTAATCAACACTCCGACATAGAAGTAAATAAAGATTAGATGGCGTTTAGCCGGTAGGCCGTGCAGAACCGGAAAATTTTAGTATGGCAGTACCGGGATTTCCCGGTTCTCTCATACTAAAATTTCCCGGTCCAAGTCCGAATCGCTCGGATACCATAGCTTTTAATCGCTTGTACGGAAAGCATGCAGCAATCCTCACTTGTCACCAATCGTAAGGTTGGTTGTGGGCGGGCGAGGCTACCCAATACTCATGTGCCCACGCGCGCCCTTGCCGCGCCGTACCTGGTGCATCCTTATCGGCGCAGACGCACCGTTGCGAAATAAGCAGAGTACGATCGATCGTAACCCCATGATCACAGGCCGAGATGTGACCGTTGGTAACCCAAGTGACAACAATACGATACAATACAATCATACTTTATTGCACACCAAAAGCAAAATTACATTGCAAATTATATACTAACATTGCAAGTGACGTGCACTACATAAAGACAAATAACATTGCCTACCTTCTAATTTTTTTTTATACAACTAGGGTGGTAAGCAAGCATACGGCCTGCCTGATGGTAAGCAGTCACCGCAGTCTATGGACGCTTGCAACACCAGGGGCATTACGTGCGTGTTGCCGACCTTTTAAAAACCTATCCACTCCCCTCTTGAAGAACTCCAAATAGCCTTCCGGGAAAACCGGGGCAGGGAGCTTATTCCATAATCGGATTGTGCGCGGTAGGACATTTCTTTAGAACCGCACGGTGCGCGACCATTTTGGTTTCAACGTGTGTGTATGAATACCCTGCCGATGGCGAGCGGTGCGGTGGTAGAAGATGGCCGTAGGCATCATGTAGAACAAACAATTCCTCAGAATACAGCCCATTATTCAAGCAGTAGAACACACATAAGGGGGCGAAGTCTGCCCTTAAGGGTTCAATACCGCTTGTGAGTATGGGATCGTCGATTATTCGCACAGCGCATCTTTGAACCGAGTCAAGAAGGCCAAGCTGGCATGCAGGTGCCCCAGCCCAGAGATGACGTTTTGTGCCTTATTTCGGGTATTAGGGTAGAAATTAGTAGGTTAGGTAGCAGTGGCGTGACGTAAAAGATATCCTTGGGCAAGCCGGTGTAGAGGTAGATTTGGCGTACATTTTACTTAAGAGTTGTAGAGTAAGGTGCTCAAATGCCTGATATTAGGCAAGCCGGTAGGAATCGAGTTGTTTGGATGCCACGCTACTGGTAGGTAGTGTGTTAGGCTGGATTTACACCTGTAAGTTATACTTACGTAAGCAAGGACGCAGCTATACGTTAGACTGACTATCTTAGAAGTTAGACCTTACTAGGGAAGAAATTAGAGAGTAAGCTTCTGTTTACTACATATGAGAAAAACATGATGTTTCTTTATTTGTTTTTTAATGATTCAATTGCCATGGCTGTAAAGTTTATGCGTTGAGGTGGGATACATGTGTAGTACTAGGATGATACTAAAATCAAAGTAGATGGTAAAATTGAGGGCGCTGCTGCGTGCTCCGGTGGACAAGTGGTTAAGGCGCTGGGCCGGAAATCCAAAGGTACCGGGTTCGAATCCCGGTCTGGACCACAGGTGAGTACCATTTAATTTTTCTATGTACTTTGATTTCTTGTATCTATATATGTAAGCTTCTGTTTGTTTTTATGGAGGCACTAGTCGTTTTTGGGGTGCAAAAATGTGTCTGTAACTGAAGCACATGTGTCTTTAAATTCATAGTATTATCTTCAGCCGATGCCGCAAAGGAAGCATGTCAGGGAACTCTACAGGCGTCGATCCGGAAGGCAGAAAACCGTGTGGAGTGGAGAGTTTTGGTGCCAGTGGTGTAGCGAGGCTGGTGCAAGCAGGGCAAGTGCCCTGGGCGCCAACAAGGAGGAGGGGCGCAAAAACGTACTAACTACCGATACAAAAATAACTTCAATCCAAATTCACAAACATGGCGAAATAATTCTTGAATGCAACCCAGCGCGCAGCGGCGCAGTTTGGATGCGGGCCCTGGGCGCCGATTTACGTCGCTACGCCACTGTTTGGTGCATAGAGCAACGACCTCATGTGGTCACGACCCTCAGTCAGGAGGAGACGAGGAAGAAGAATATGTTAGGAAAGTTCGTTTGGACATACAATGTCTTAAGCTAAACAGAGTTATGATGTGTTGTAACCCAACCCACATTTATGTTGCGACATCGATCGTATGTCGATAGATCAAAAGTTAATGCTTTTGTGATGGAGCATCTATTAACAGTACACATATACAATTTACAACTATGTATACGTATGAGCGTTATTTATTAGTCATAGTATATGGTGATCCGAGTCCCCAGTTTTCCAAGTGTTAAGAATCAACTTTAACAACATCGGTTGATTTGGGTGAATCAACTTTTCTTTGCTTTATGCAAAGATTGCCCTTTCTCCTTATTTGTTCAGATTTTGCATATTTTGACATGATTTAAATGGAACAAGATATAGAGGTAGATTAAGGTAAAAATAAAAATCAAACTCTTCTTTAATAAATAAATAGGTGACCCAGCGGACGAACCCTTATTTTCATACAAAAGTGAGGGACAGCTATGTCCCCTGGGCCACTACTTATAAACCAGTTATAAAAAAAATTATAATAAAAAATATTTGCATTACGTTGCTTTATGTCTTTTCAATGAGCATACATTTTATTCAAAAAATATCCGAAAAAAGATTTCCTTTCAATTTTAGTCGGAGTAGGTAAAATTTTGTTGACAAAGAAAAGTTGATTCAACCATTTCATACCCTGATCACTGTATAATAGCAGATTTATCCTTTCTACAAAAGGTATATCGCGCGCTTGTATGTGTGCGCGCCGTGAACGAACGCGCTACAAGCAAAGTTTTGAGTGTTAAGAATGCTTCAGTACGGATCGCACTGTCTGCGCCTCGACCTTGAATACGGCTGCAGTTTGACTACTTCTCTGCCTTAATACTTTGCCAATAATTATTTATATGTAGAAACATAATGAGCCCTAATTTATTTATTGTGGCGATGTTTCTTGCATAATTTTGGCCCTAAATTAAATTTAGAGTTGATAACATATCATCTTTAAAAACCTCTTGACAAACCTCATATTCATCATCATCACTCTATAGATGTCCCACTCCTGGGCATAGCCATAGGCCTACTCTACTTATAGACTGTAGTCCTCTCGCTGCCGCATTGCGGATTGGGGACTTCACATACGTTTTTGAATTTCGTCGAGGATATTTCTGGTGACGCTTTACATGTAAGTATAGCGATATTTTTCTTTTAAAAGTACAAAGTAGTATCGATATCTATATTTCCCGTGGGACATTTCAAAATCCGCGACATCTTGCGAAGGCGGTAGCGAAACCAGTAGAACTTGATCATTTGCAACACATTAACTAAGGATCCAATCGTGATGTTAATTCATATCAGTTTTGCAACCGCGTACAGTTGCAGTACCTATACTTACAGAGATCCCCTATTTAACCGACTTTCAGAAGAAGGACGGTTCTCAATTCGTCTGTATATTTTTTTTGTATGTTTGTTATAATTGGGGTAGTTCAGCCCTAACGTTTTTGTTGTTTCGTTTGAAATGTAATACAAAAGTTATTAAAAAAAATTAAAACAGCTTTAAAAGCTTTTGTACATATACATCTTTATACGAATATTCATTAAACATAAAAAAAGTAAGAAATCAAGTAGATAACAAAATAAATGATGCTGTTACTCTAACGATATGTTTTCCTAGTGACTGATGCACACTTCATTAAAGAATGGCACGCTGAATTAATCCACTACAGTCCTGAACTCAACGGCAACGCCGAAAAAACCTAAGATTATATCATTTTGCATGCTTAATTTCATCATAATACGATTACCCGTGGCTACACCTAACGAACAACGAATCATCTCGATGATCCCAGTCATACAAAGTTAATTGACTTCAATATAATCATCATTACACATCAAGAGTTTTATATCCTTTATAAATATGCAATTATCAAGATGATGGCTTATAGTTATTACATGTTCACTATGATGTCATGAAGGTCACAATACCTGTTTAATAGTGAGACAGACGTGTAGGTGGTACTTTTGTTTATAATATATCGATAGGATATACATTGTTAACCTCCTAACACCTCGCGTCCTTTACAAAGTGCTAAATAAACTATTCACGTAACCTACTATGCTTGAATGACCTAAAGTCCTTTATAAAAGACAAAAAATACCTAAACAGAAATATGTTCAATGTCTTTATCAAACAATATTAAAAAACATTTGTTTTAGTGAAAACTTGAGAAACACCTTAGTTTACGTTTTTTTCAACAGCCAAGATCTCGGACTTTGCAACAGAAACAGTTTAATGCTTTGTAAAGTACATTCGGCTATAGTGGCAAGGAATTTCAGTTAAATGCTCGGTGTCAGGAGGTTAAAGAAAAAACCGGTCAAGTGCGAGTCGGACTCGCGCACCGAGGGCTCCGTACAAACTCATAAGTAGATATATGAATAGTTCAAGAAAAACTATATGGCGATTAATTTAGTAGGAGCAAATAAGTATGTGTTAAGATTTTTGCAAAGTTCTCAAAAATGGTGAAAGTTAGGAAAACCGTTAAATTTTTCTGTAATATATAGGACGACATTAATAATTGGTAATTATTACAGATTTTTCTGTTCAGTAACTTCGAAGATAATAGGGGGGGAATGGTATTTTTTTAACGTTTTTCGCCATAAATCAAAAACTACTTATTAAAAAAAAATTACAAAAATAGTGTTTTAATCTTCAAATCAAGCCCTTTCATTTGATACCCCACTCGATATAATAGCCCTACTTTCAATTTTCAAAGTCCCATTACGGACACCTTTAAAAAAAAATAAAAAGGTTACAAGATTTTTTTTACATCCAATAAGCTCAGGTTAGCGGTTCTTAACACTATTCCAAGTTTCAAGTCGATAGCATCAGTAGATCCTGAGATATCTTGCTGTGACAGACGGACAGACAGACAGACAGACAGAGTCGCACCATAAGGGTTCCTTTTTTACCATTTTGGTACGGAACCCTAAAAACTACATTATAGCGTCAAATGAATTTATCACGTCAGTAGCTTTGTAACCAATCACAGATTTTTGTCTCTTTAGCGAAATTAAACCTATTCGAAATTGCAATATTCTCAAACTTAAGACTAATATTTGTCATAAATGACTTTAGACTCACACATAGTAAAGGGCATTTCTCCAGAAATATGTCTGCGGTCACCTCATTCATCTGGCCCTTTTTCATACTAAATGTATGGAGACAGATGAATGAGTCACAGACATATTTCTGGAGAAACGCCCTAAAAATTAAGTTGGTTATCAATATCAATTGGGCATTTCTCCAGAAATATGTCTGCGACTCATTCATCTGTCTCCATACATTTAGTATGAAAAAGGGCCAGATGAATGAGGTGACCGCAGACATATTTCTGGAGAAATGCCCAATTAATACTAAGACGTATTGATTTTATAAAGGGGGCGTTATGGGGCAAATTTTAACGTTAGTTTTGTTAGATGTCATCGTTCCATACATTATATTCCGATGGTAAAAGCTTATTGTAAAGTTGTATGTATGCTACTAAGCATTGTAAGCAATAACCACATTTTTACTAAAAAAAACCCGACCGCGGTGCACTTTGAAACTGCATAAAATCCGCCATTTTGTTTATTTTAACGAACTTCATACCCAGTGACACTCGCACCATCAAGACGAATCTAATGATGTATCATTTATCAAAATCGGATGTGCCGTTGAGTAGTTACGAGCGGACACAGGAACGGACATACATACATACATACAGGTCAAACACATAACCCTCCTTTGGGCTTCGCCGCAGTCGGGTAATTACTAGTAAGCATATCGTGGAAGCTCTGAAACGCGGGGCTTCTATTTCCGCTCTGCAAATATGCCGCAGGGGCACTAAGCTAATTAAATGTGACGTTCCACGACTAAAGGTATCTTATGGATATCGTCGCTTGCGTCCTTCTATCTCGATGTCCTATAGTAACGGAGTTGGATACGACGCAAGCGACAATATCCATAAGGTACCTTTAACCGCGGAACGTCACAAATTTGGTACCAGTAGCCGCGCGGCGAAATCGCGGAGTGAATCACTCCTGCCGTAATAAATTGTCGATCGTAGTTCAATTGGTGTAAGGGACATTTATTGGCCTGTCCCTTACGCCAATTGGACATATGGACGATATCTCAAGTCTCAACCGAGTGAATGCTGATCGAAGGTTCGACTAGTTCCGCCTGTGACGGCATCGCCGCTTGTGCAGTGGGCGGGGCCTTGACTTGTTTATTACTACATTGTACGCTCGGCTCGGTGCGAAAATTATGTATGTGGCTACCAGCAGCGTACTTCCAAAGACCTCGATTCCCACCGGCTTGCCTGATAATCAGGCATTTGAGCACCTTATTCTACAGCTCTTTAGGAAAATGTACGCTAAATCTGCACCGGCTTGCCCAAGGATATCTTTTACGCCACGCCACTGGTGTCTACGAATATTTTCTGTTACCAAGGACCATTAAAACAAGAGGACTGTCATTCACCATACTTTGGATCGTACCCCGACCGCAAGGGGATATCCAGGCAAAAACTAGATGGCGCTAAAAAACTAAACATTTAACGATGTTATAATTGAAGAAGGAAACATAGTACAGTAACAATTAGTTCGTAAACTGCTAATAATAAATAAATTCTAACATTTAAATACTGTGTCACGTTTGTAAAGTTGAAATAATTGTAAATAATATAATTCTTATACCAAGCTTATACATAGATGGCGTTGTTAATATCGGGGAACAGCTTTTTGTATGGAGAATGACAGTCCTCTTGTTTTAATGGTCCTTGCTGTTACCATACCATCATCTTTAGTCTATAATACGTCCCACTGCTGGGCACAGGCCCATTCTCATCAATGAGTGTGAATGGGCTGTACTCCCCACGCTGACCCATTACAGGGTGGGGACTCGACATACTTTTGAATTTCTTTGCGAATGTATGCAGGCTTCTTCGCGTTGTTACCTGTATAACAGAATTAGCCGTAGTTTGGCATCTAAGTCGATTATTAGGGTAAAGCCTCCTCTAAAGAAGTTTAATTATTATTGGGGGTCGAGATATTATTATTTGCTGCTAGATAGCGATTATTTCAAACCGATTGTGGCAATAACTGCCCGCTATATAGTCAGAAAATCCCATTTGCCAGGGCAAGACGTTTAATTGTGTCCACATATAGAAAATTTAGAGACCGTAGATCGCATTCGCGTATTTAGTAACCCTCGCCTACGGTTCGGCCACAAGAACCTGTAATATAGGACTTTATTGTACCGCTCTTAGTGTGTAGTATTGTGGATTCGTTTCGTTGTTAAGTAAACAATCTGTGAAGGAACTTTACGAAAAAACCTGTTTTTTTACAGTAATCTTGGCTCTTATTTACAGATCAAATCACACTAAATCTGCCCGAGATGGCAGCTTTCATTGCCGTAGGTATAGTTTTATCTCGCTTGTAGATATTGTTAGAAAGAGACGTGAAATTTATTGAAATAATCGTTATAATATACACGGATTGGTATTCATACCAATGGGCTAGACGACAAAAAAAAAACTATTTAGTCCGTCAGTTAGATTATTAAAAAATATTGTACACGTATTTTTTCTTTTGTTTCACAAACAAAAAATGACGAAGATAGAGTGCTTAGAAGTTTCGAGTGACGTCACTCCTTGGTACAATTTTCACCTAGGAGTGACGTCACAAGCCCCCACTCCAGAAGTTTGATGATTTATAACTTTGTCGATTTTTTATATTTTGATATACCAAAAAATACGTGTCCCATATTTTTCCATAATCTAACTGACAGACTAAATAGAATTATATATTTTTAACCCAGTCGTCATCCCCATTAAATCATGATTAAAAAAAAACTGTACTTAGAGCTTAAAAAGTGTACGTAACCAGCCATATGGCCACTTATAAAATATTGAGGGGTTATTCTTCAGAAATATGTCTGCGACTTATTCCTCTGTCTACTTACATTTAGTATGAAAAAGGGCCAGAGGAATAAGGTGACCGCAGACATATTTCTGAAGAATAACCCTGATACTTAAGGCTCGTATGTGTCATGTGGGGTATCAAAAGATTATTTTGTTCATTTCAAAGAAACGTAGCAGTATACTCAACACCGATATTTTGTCTTAAAAACATTGATTATTCTTATCTGTTATTTCACAATTACGTATTAATTCTGGAGATTGCTATAGTAAGAATTGGGTTATTCTTCAGAAATATATCTGCGGTCATCTTATTCCTCTGGCCCTTTTTTATACTAAATGTATGGATATAGAAGAATAAGTCGCAGACATATTTCTGAAGAATAACCCAATTATCTAAGGTGTCCGAATGTGTGTGTTCTCTTTACGAACATTGGGACACCTTTTCTTACTATACCACTAAGAGTATTAAAGTAATAATAACTTTAACAAACACTTGAAGAGGCCCTTTGATACTTAAACCCAAGATAAATACCCCAATGTCAAAGAAAAAACAGTCAAAACAACTTAAACAACAAACATATCTTGCCATCTGTTAACCTCACAATTAAAACCAATAAGAACGTTAAAAACTCCTTTCAAAGGTCACCTTACCTTTTTAAACTTATTTTATCCAACACCAACACATTCACTGAACAAACAACTTTGCACTCACACACTTAAGGTCCACATTTCAGTTTCACTTAAAAAAGGTTTACATCCTTTGACTGGCCATATGGAAAGATTTTTCTTTTTTAAAAACGTTCGATTCGATATTTGAATTTTGGGAGTTTGAATGATTTTGGAACGTTCGGTTAGTTTGAGTCGTTTTTCGTTGCGGTTGGCATCGCGGCCGCGCGGTCGGTTGTCGGGTTGGTACTGGTGCGCGGGCGCCGGTGTTGCCAGAGGTGGGGTAAAATTATAGTGTAAATATTGGTATATTTGCCAAGGCAGGAGTGGTTAACTCCGTGATTCCGCTACTAGTACCAAATTTTGCCCCTCACTTACACATAGGGCAGGGCATGCAATACCGGTTTTACTTGTATGGGCCAATACCGAAAAACCGGTTGTTCGGTATTGACCCATACAAGTAAAACCGGTATTGCATGTCCTACTTACCAGTGGCGTGGCGTAAAAGATATCCTTGGGCAAGCCGGTGCAGATTTGGCGTACATTTTCCTTAAGAGCTGTAGAATAAGGTGCTCAAATGTCTGATAATAGGCAAGCCGGTAGGAATCAAGTTCTTTCTACTGCTACTTACACAATAGATATTAGGTCGTAGAACTTATTTTCTAAAACAGACTGATAATAATGTTGATTGCTTTTTGAGGATTGAATCTTTTTTCCATTGCAACGAGACTGATGAAACACCGTGGGATTAGTTGTGACTGAAAATAATGAACTACATATTAAGTAAGTTAAAATAACGTCATTCACATTTTAATTTGTTATTTTCGTTGTTTATTATGTCATTTAGATTTTATTCTAGAATCTTTCTAGACTACTGTATTTTTTTAGTGTATTCGTTATTGTGAGGTTTTATTATCAATTTTTCACATTTCTACATGTTTTTGAAGAATTATAATTGCTCTTCAGTCGTCAGTGCCTGATGCTAGGCCGACTAAAATAAATAATGTTTTGATTTTGAATTATGCCACGGAATTAGTAATAATACTACGTATAAAAGTCTCTCTCTCCAACAAAACTACCTTTCGGGTCCGAACACTGGACGGAACGCACCGGATCCGACCGTCTCTCTCTATCGCATAACGCGTGCTCTTTCTGGTCCTTGACTAAGGTGAAATCGCGAGTGAGCCTCTGGTTATGCGAGAAATCGTGAATTTTTTAAGAGGCTGGTTACCCTGCGCGGGCGCTGGCGCCGCCATCGAAGGCTGCACCGGCTGCGGCGAACGATTTTAGCCTCTACAGACGAAAGGACTAGCATGGTCGTATGCTCCTTCTCTTTCGCACTTCGGCCCTTTGTAGGGTCCGTTCGGGTGCATAGGATGCATGAAAAATCGATCAAGTGCGAGTTCCTACATCCATTCAAATTCTAACTTCTTATTATAAATAAAGTACATACATTCAAAGTGGTTATATGTACTTAGCTCTAAGAATTAAATTTTGAAAAGATTTTTGTAAGTGATAGTACCACATTTTACCTAGGTTATCCGTTCGGAATAAAAAAATAATATTTATTTCTGATGATTATTATGCACAGGGATCAGAAAGGAATAGAAAATAGTTCAAAATAAAACGGATCCCCCAGTGGATCAGATATAGGGGATCAGAGTGGAATAACCCAAAGTGAAAGATATGTCTGTCTGTTATTTTTCCACTAGCATTTACTCGCGGCTTCGTCCGCGTTGTTCCCGTTACTGTCCCAAGGGAACTCTTTACCGGGACATAAACTCGGGAACTTCTATCCGGCCGGGGTAAAAAGTATCCTATGTTTCAATCCAGAGTCTTTTGGGTGAAGGGACACATTCTGTAACGAAACCAACCTCACTGCATTCCTTCGTTTAATAAGACTAGCTAATTGATACTATCGTGCCCCAACTGATGGAAACTTACGCTTGACTGCGAATTATCGGCAATCTGATGGACATCCAGACGACCATGTTAAAGTTTGTAACCGTGTAAGTGTATGTTCTTCCAAAATAAATGAATTGAATCGACCCCTATCCCCTGACGGCGACATGTATAAGTTATAAAATATATAAAAATGTATATAGTGTATTAAGAGGAAACAGGAGGGCAGTTTTTCCATACAAAAGTAGTCCCCTGTTTCCTCCCTGGATAATGCCAGTAGAGCAATCATTTTTTGTCCAAAAATCTATGGCTACTATTGATATGTTCCTATGTTTTCCTTTTTACGATAAATTGATTCTCAAAAGAGATATTAACCTTCAAAAACCTAAAAAAAATGCCAGATTTTCCGCTGTGTTCACACATCCAGAAAACAAATTTGACTAGATTATTAAAAAAAAGGAAAACATAGGAACACGGCCAAAGCATTTCTTTAATGTTTAATGAAAAAATTAGTTAAATAGGTTAAGTTTTGGGGAAGAAATCAGGGGACTACGAAACGTTGTTTCCATGAAATTTTAAAAGGTATTTTCGGTCCAAGCTGCAGTTGTCTCTATCGCGCTCTGCGGGTGAGAGGCAGGCAGTGCGGGATAGCAACACATTTTATAAATACCTAATTTTCAATTCTCTCGACCTTACTGTTTCCTCTTAAGGTACGAGTAGCATGCTAGGCCCGCGGTGATGTCAGAAGGATATTTACAGCCCGCACTAACGGGTTTTTTGCGGAATCTGCGCCCTTGTATGGCCACCTTTATACCAGTTGAATCATAGTTATTAAGTGTTTTATACATATACGGAGATATTTAATTTAATAAGATGATATTTGTAAAATTTGCTCATAATCGCGAGGGTGAAAAAAATTAAATACATAGCCTTTATTTTAACTCCATTATAAATAGCCCCGGTGTTTCGTAAGCGTAACTGACTTTACAAAAAGGAAGCACATTTTGTGATGTCGGTTGAAATCTATAAACCTACTTTTTATCCCTCCTAAAAATTCCCATAATACAATACAAAATGCTTTATTGCACCAAAACAAAAGATCATAAAAAAAAAATCTAAAATAACGTATTCAGTTACGGAGTTCAGTATGGAGTTCTTCAAGAGGGGAGTGAATGGTTTTTAAAGGGTTAGCAACACGCACGTAATGCCCCTGGTGTTGCAAGCGACCATAGGCTGCGGTGACTGCTTACCATCAGGCGGGCCGTATGCTTGTTTGCCACCCTAGTTGTATAAAAAAGAATTAAGAGGTGTATAATATTTGCTTTTTATATCCTCTATGTGACTATTTTTTCGATCTTGTATACATATTCTAGTTTAAAAAAAATCTTATTCTAGAGCATTCCTGAGAAGTAATTCTACGGGGGATTTCAGGGTACCTATGTCCAAAGGCTAAGGTCACGCTGTATACTATTTTATGCACAAATATTTAATTCTTACAATACTTTGAATAATTTGATGCATATTCAAGATGGCCGACTTCCTTCTAAGAAAAGACATCAACGCGTCACAAGTTCAATGTCGTGCGCTTGCGCATACTGCAGTCATTTGACCTGGAGTTATTATGCAATTGTTTTATTTATTCGGCACCATGCTAACGGGGGCCAATTTCTTGAGATAATATTTAGTTTTAATTGAGGATTAGTTTAATTTTTGTTTAGTAAATAGTTTCATTTTATATCCATAAGTATTTTTATTTTATTTAAGTTACTTTGAATTGTCTGTTTAATTATTTGTACGAATTAAATAATGTATTCCTATCGTTTTGATAATACAGAGTTTTATTAACCGATTACTCAAAAAGGAGGAGGTACTTTAGTCGGTTTCATTTTATTAATATTTTTTAGTAAGTTACCTCGGCTCTAATGACACAGTGTTTTTCATCACATTTGTTAGGAAATAAATTCATTGATAATGCAGAAATAAATGTAAACTAACCTCCTTTTTCTGAAATTCAAATAAATTTAGTTTGAAATTATGATACTTAGTTCGCAATTAAACTCAAGGTTCTGAGATACTAACCAAAGTATTGGGGGAAATCATCAAATATTATAGGCACATGTATAGCAATTACAATTTGATTTTATCTCGTGTCGTAGACTCAATATTTGACGTCCGTTATTCGGGAATTTGGAAGTATACCCTGTCAATTATTATTTTTTATTTGGTTCACAAAAGACTAAGTACTAAGGTAACGAACATTAAAAAATTGACAAGAGAACCTCCTGATTTCGAAGTCGGTTAGAATTATAAACTTCTGACACTGTCTACATCTATCGATTTACACTGGAATACCAGTTACGATTTCTATTCACTATACTTAATCAACGGAGGCAGTGAAAGTAATTTATGAACGTTGTTTTAGTACCAACAATAATCGATAGATGGCGCAAGTGGTTATAGTGACTTAGGTGCTTATTCAGTGACGGAGTTTGGGATTTAAACGCTAGATGGCGTTGCAAGCAAGTTTTGTGATCGGGCGAACGGCGTGAGGTCTATGACTTGGAAGAACAATAAAAATAACTAAGACTAATAGGGAACATGCAGGGACTATAGATGGCAGCACTAGATCGACAAAAGAGACACTATGCGGACAGTAAAGCAAACTTATCAGGCCTGACAAGAGATCTGGTTATAAATGGCAATGCCAAGTATAGTGAGTCGTGGCCACACTAACGTTAATCGTCCTTCATCGTGATGATAATGTCGTTTCTCGTTAATGTGGCCCCAGCATGATAGAGTACAAGATTTGGATTAGCGACACCAGTTGGCAGCACCTTCGTTGTGCTCGTCCCCTATCCTACTAATATATAAATAGGCTAGTTTCCTAACAGGTCAACTCAGCTTCTTTTTATGAAGTGTCAAAACGCTACGATAGTATGGAGCTTCATAGAAAATATGAATAAATGACGTCACAGGGTGCTAGGGTCAAATTGTCTCCTTATTTTAATATCTTATCTTTTTAAAATCGTTAAAAGCAAGAAAATAAAAGAATCTGGATTTATTTGGGATCAGTTTTGGAAGCTTAATAAGATAATAAGTGTATTTTTTTTTTACTTGAGGAAAGTAGCCTATTATGAAGATGTTTGGATGTTTAGATATTTGGAGGTTTGGATGTTTGTTACTAAATAACACGGTAACAATGGAATGGATTGAGCTGAAATTTGGCATGCAAGTAGACCAAGTCCTGGATTGAAACATAGGATACTTTATGTCCCGGTAAATGTCCCTTGGGATAATAATAATTTTCTTAGCTTATCGTAGTATCCCACTAGACATATGTAGCTCGCAAGTGAGTGATTCAATACAGTGTGTCCCAGGGAGAAGTGACCAGATTGTGATGGTTGAATATTCATGCGAAGTCATCGATAAAAAGAAATATTTCAGAGGTATACAACATTTTTTTTATTGTTATTTCTGTTATTGTACTGAAGTCAGCCGACTTGTTGCACTACTATTGAAATATTTCGAAAAGTATTAATAATAAGTAATAACATTGTTTTGAGATATTTTAGAGAATATCATGTAGTTTAATAGTAAATTGTAAAAAAATACGAAGTTTGGGACAATTTTCGGAATTTTCGGCAAAACAATAAAAAATAATCGTTTTTTTTAGCTTATTTCCAAAATTTCTAAATGTGTAATTTATTTTGGTTAGTTTTTGTAGCTTAATCGAATTAGTTACAATATTGGCTATGCAAAAACAAATACAGAATAGAACATAAAGACAAAGCCAAGAAAATCTCGCAAAAATAGTAAAATAAAAGAAATAGCAATGAAAAAAAACAATTGTTGTATACCTCTGAAATATTTTTTTTTATCGATAACTTCGCGTGAATATTCAACCATCACAATCTGGTCACTTCTCCCTGGGACACACTGTAGAAAGAAAGAAAGAAAATACATTTATTCATGACAGCAGCACAAAATAAAAATACAGCAATAAGAAAAATAGTACAAAAAATAAAGGACCATGGGCAGCTTTGTATGGGAAGTGGACCCAAAACCAACAGAGCTGAGAGTTACGTCATTAAAAAGGTCTTTACGTGTTCTTCATTTCATTATACGGGCACCAAGTTCAATTCCATTGCAGAACTGAGATATTCATATTTTAGTATCTATGGGGAACGCCTACGCCAGTACGCCTACGCTGGCTGACGCGGGTGCACGGAGCGGGCGGCAAAAATATGGCACATGCGCCCGCTTCACTTATCGCTGCTCATACAATTTTGAATTTGAATATCTCAGTTTTCCAATGGAATTGAACTTGGTGCCCGTATAATGAAATGAAGTACATGTCAAGACCTTTCTAATGACATAACTCTCAGCTCTGTTGGTTTGGGTCCATTTTGACGCATGGTCCTTTGAATGCTGCCACAAAATGGTGCCACCTCAGCAAAATGCCGATCCAAGAGCCAGCGCTGGTCTTCTGGTGGAACCACATGACGGGTCCAGGACAGACAGATAGGATGATGTGATATGATATACTTTGGCTTGCAATAGAGCTATAATATCAGTTAGTCTAGCTCACCGGCTCACTACCTCAGTCCCAATTCAAACAACTCAGTATATCTTTCAACTCACTCACTCTTAAATAGCTCTATTGACCTGTGAGCTGCGAGAAAAGACACGATAAACACGAACTTTTCGTCCCTGTCTTGTCATCGTATAAATAAAATATAAAAATTGTTTATTTTGCCGAAAGTGTACATAAAATAAAATAATGTTTACCTGTGACCGCCACACTAGGCTAGGCCTGTCTCGTGGGGTCAATTTAAAAATTACCATTGACTAAATTTGCTGATTTCTACGCTGAAGTATTGAATTTGTAACTACAATTAATTTTCAAAAACATAGAGTATACATTGTTAGAAATAAACTTAACATAGAAAGACAATAACAATACTACTTGACAACTTTTCCTGTGATATGTTATACAAACACCTCTCAATAATAGAAATATTAGTGAAAAAAACCACTGCATATCATAAAAACTCACCGAGATACTATAATGTTAAAATCACATTTTTAGACTTTCCCAAATAAGTGTTGAAACGCTCCCTACTGAAGCCCGTTATACAGCGACGTCACTACTCATACGTTGTTTGAGAAAATCAATAACTTTGTTCTGCAACTATGATAAAATTTTCGTTTATCGTAACGGTATATCTAAATGCTCTCTCTTTCGTTTGGAAATATTTGTATTTGGAGCTACTGAGCTAAGAGTGATACGTATATTTGAGACTCAAAGATTCATATCACTCTTTTCACTTTAATTTTTTTTTTTTTTTATGTGTGATAGACAAGCATTTGACTCCGATCGCACCTAGGTAGGTAGGTAGGTAGGGACCATGATAAAAGTGGATAAACGTTCGGCTGTCACGTTCCACGTGACTTTATCGTACGACTAAATCAAGCATCATAAGCTTACTGATGTTGATGAATGACAATGAAAATTACACATTTTGCACACGGCTAGTATCCCACTGCCGGGTAAAGCCCCCCCCCCCCCCCCCATGTTTCCAATTGTCACAGCTTCAAGCAAACTTTGGCTAATGCAAGTTAAATTAATAAAATTCAACATGTTGTTTTTCAATACTTTATTTTACGAACATAAAAAAGCTAACCTAAAAATAAATAATACAAAAAATCTATAGTAAAACAATAAAAGGACCACATAGTCCAGAATCCTAATTTAGGACTTTTAACAAATTATTAAATACCTTACGACTTAACTATACACAAATGTCAAATTTTACATGGCTTATAACTTTTACATATTCAAGTGTCAATTTAAACAGATCAAAATTAAAAATAATTACATATTTTTTATTTAAGTCAAAAAATATGTACATATTTTTGAAGTCGATTTTCCATCCATAAATTTTTTCTTCTCGGGTAGTTCGTATTTATATAAAAAAATATGCAAAAAATGATTAAGATATGTAGTTTATGTATGTGTCTTTGCTTGCTGATTAATAATGATACATTTGATAATAGCTGCATATTATTATAGCCAAAATAATAAATTTCACTCTGGTATATATTTGCAAAGGAATGTACGTTTTTCTGAAATTCGTTGATAAGAAATTATGAATAGTATCTAGATTAAATTATCTAAGTTGATTTTTTGCATTAAAGCGGATAAAAACTTTTTGTTTTCACAAACACGTCTCACCTAACATCCAGTTAAATTTCAGTGTTTTTATTTATTGTCTTTAAGCATGTTTCATTCGTGGGTTTTGCACTAAATGCTTTTGATGCCAATTTTTATATCTCTAAATAAAGTAATACTGTTTAAATTTAGACATTGGTGTCTATAAAAAACGACTTATGTATAGATACAAAAATCAGCTCTTAATCATTTTGTAATCTCGTGTTGATGCTGTAAATGTCCATAAAGGATTGTTTTCTTTCAGGTGTTTGTTCAAAATTGTTGTACAGCATTTTCTTTCTTTCAAGCTATTGCTCTAAATGTATATAAAAGTATATTTCTCTCTTATTTTTTTAAGCATGCTCTTGGGATTTTGTTGTAATGCTCTTTTTACTTTCGGGTTTTTGTTGAAAAGCTCTTTTTGCTCTCGGGTTTTTGTTGTAAAGTACTTTTTGCTCTCGAGTTTTTGTTGTAAAGCTCTTTGTGTTCTCGAGTTTTTGTTGTAAAGCTCTTTCTGCTCTCGGGTTTTTGTTGTAAAGCTCTTTCTGCTCTCGGGTTTTTGTTGTAAAGCTCTTTCTGCTCTCGGGTTTTTGTTGTAAAGCTCTTTCTGCTCTCGGGTTTTTGTTGTAAAGCTCTTTCTGCGCTCGGGTTTTTGTTGTAAAGCTCTTTCTGCTCTCGGGTTTTTGTTGTAAAGCTCTTCCTGCTCTCGGGTTTTTGTTGTAAACCTCTTTTTGCTATCGGATTTTGTTGTAAAGCTCTTTTTGCTCTCGGATTTAGTTGTAAAGCTCTTCTTGCTGTTGGGTTTTAGTTGTAAAGTACTTTTTACAATTGGGGTTTTTGTTGTAAAGCTCTTTTTGATCTTGAATGTTTGTTGTAAAGCTCTTTTTGCTCTCGGGTTTTTGTTGTAAAGCTCTTTTTGTGCTAGGATTTTTATTGTAAAGCTCTTTTTGCTTTCGAAATTTTGTTGTAAAGCTCTTTTTATCTTCGGGTTTAAGGCGTGATGAGTTTATCAATCCAGGGCACAAACTTCTGTATATTAGTGTAGACTCCTGGGAGGTGTTCGCGGCCGCAGCCGATGCCCCAGGACACGAGGCCGATGAGGGTACTCCGCCCCTCCATCTTCATGGTGAGGGGGCCCCCGGAGTCCCCCTGGCAGGAGTCACGGCCTCCCTGGAAAATATAGGAAATTAAAAAAAGGCCAGTTACCGCCTCGGGCGGTAACTGGCCTTTTTTTGCCTGCTACACGAAAATCACATTTACTTTTGTAGCCATACATAAAATTATGTAAGTATCCAAAACGGGACTCGAACCCGGTACCTCTGGATTTCCGGCCCAGCGCCTTAACCACTTGGCCACCGGAGCACGCAGCAAGCGCCCTCAATTTTACCATCTACTTTGACTTTCGTATTTCGTATCATTCTAGTTTAATAGGTTTTTGGCCAAGTGGTTAAGGCGCTGGGCCGGAAATCCAGAGGTACCGGGTTCGATTCCCGGTCTGGACCACGGGTGAGTACCATTTAATTTTTCTATGTGCTTTGATTTCTTGTATCTATATATGTAACTTAAAATGTGGTGTAATTTTTACCCGCATTAAAAACAAATACAGAAACATCATGTTTCTTTCATATGTACCATGGGGATGACGACTGGTTTAAAACTATATAATTATATTTAGTCCGTCAGTTAGACGTTAGGTAGACGTTAGAAAATATGGGACACGTATTTTTTGGTTGAGGTCGCATGATACGCGAGTGGACTATGAAAAATGAATGCTTAAATTAAATTAATTAGTACTAGTAATAGGCCTCCCAATGGATGTATGATTGTTTAGATATTTAAAATTTGTTGATGATGATTATTGATTATTTATTTGTTTATATTCTTAACTACTAATATAGCAAGTAAGACCTATGTTACTAACACATACTATGGATATCTAATCCGAAATAAATTATTTGAATTTTGAATTTGAATTATATCAAAATATTAAAAATCGACAAAGTTATAGATCATCAAACTTCTGGAGTGGGGGCTTGTGACGTCACTCCTAGGTGAAAATTGTACCAAGGAGTGACGTCACTCGACCCTTCTAAGCTCTCTATCCTCGTCATTTTTTGTTTGTCAAACAAAAGAAAAAATACGTGTACAATATTTTTACCCGACTGCGGCGAAGCCCAAAGGAGGGTTATGTGTTTGACCTGTATGTATGTATGTACTAGCTATTTCCCGCGGCTTCGCCCGCGTTGTTCCCGTTATTGTCCCAAAGAAACTCTTTACCTGGATATAAAGCATCTTTTGTTTCAATCCAGGACTGGTCTACTTACATGCCAAATTTCTGCTTGATCCATCCAGTTGTTACCCCGTTATTTAGTAACAAACATCTTCACAAACTTTCACATTTAAGTATAATATTAGTGTGAAGATTTTCGAATTTTAAAAGTTTAAATAAGTATACAATTTAATATAACCAGAGATCGGAATAGGTAGAGTATATTTATCTAAACTTCGAAGATCATTTTTGTTGTAAGGGAGTCTCCACTTTTCGACTTTGTTCTTCGAAGTTTAGGTAAATATACTCTACCTATTCCGATCTCTCTATATAAACTTTCAACCCCTATTTAAACCCCTTAGAGAATGAATTTCGAAAAACGGTGAAATTACTTTTCTTGTAATCTAATAAAAAGTCTAAACATGACGTTTCAAACCTCTTACTTCTAAAATCTTAGACTCTCCATACAAATTTTGAACCCCTATTTGAACACCTTAGGGGATGAATTTTAAAAAATCCTTTCTTAGTGCACCCTTAGACCTTATAAGGAACCTACGTGCTAAATTTGGAATTCCTAGGACCAGCGGTTTGGGCGGTACGTTGATATACAAACTTTCAACCCCCATTTAAACCCCTTAGGGGATGAATTTTTAAAAAACTATATTTAGTACACCATTAGACTTTATAAGGAACCTACGTGCTAAATTTGGAATTCCTAGGACCAGCGGTTTGGGCGGTGCGTTGATATACAAACTTTCAACCCCCATTTAAACCCCTCAGAGGATGAATTTCGAAAAACGATGATATCACTTTTCTTGTAATCTAATAAAGAGTCTAAATGTAAAGTTTCAAACCTCTTACTTCTAAAATCGTAGACTCTCCACACAAACTTTGAACCCCTATTTGGACCCTTTAGGAGATGAAGTTTGAAAAATCCTTTCTTAGTGCACCCCTAGACCTCATAAGGAACCTACATGCTAAATTTGGAATTCTTAGGACCAGCGGTTTGGGCGGTACGTTGATATACAAACTTTCAACCCCCATTTAAACCCCTTAGGGGATGAATTTTTAAAAAACTATATTTAGTACACCATTAGACTTTATAAGGAACCTACGTGCTAAATTTGGAATTCCTAGGACCAGCGGTTTGGGCGGTGCGTTGATATACAAACTTTCAACCCCCATTTAAACCCCTCAGAGGATGAATTTTGAAAAACGGTAAAATTATTTTTCTTGTAATCTAATAAAGAGTCTAAACATAAAGTTTCAAACCTCTTACTTCTAAAATCGTAGACTCTCCATACAAACTTTGAACCCCTATTTGAACCCCTTAGGGGATGAATTTTGAAAAATCCTTTCTTAGTGCACCCCTAGACCTTATAAGGAACCTACATGCTAAATTTGGAATTCTTAGGACCAGTGGTTTGGGCTGTGCGTTGATAAACAAACTTTCAACCCCCATTTAAACCCTTTAGGGGATGAATTTTGAAAAATCCTTTCTTAGTGTACTCTAGACCTTATAAGGAACCTACGTGCTAAATTTGGAATTCCTAGGACCAGCGGTTTGGGCTATGCGTTGATAAACAAACTTTCAACCCCCATTTAAACCCTTTAGGGAATGAATTTCGAAAAACGGTGAAATTACTTTTCTTGTAATCTAATAAAGAGTCTAAACATAAAGTTTCAAACCTCTTACTTCTAAAATCGTAGACTCTCCATACAAACTTTGAACCCCTATTTGAACCCCTTAGGAGATGAATTTTGAAAAATCCTTTCTTAGTGCACCCCTAAACCTTATAAGGAACCTACATGCTAAATTTGGAATTCTTAGGACCAGTGGTTTGGGCTGTGCGTTGATAAGCAAACTTTCAACCCCCATTTAAACCCTTTAGGGGATGAATTTTGAAAAATCCTTTCTTAGTGTACCTTTAGACCTTATAAGGAACCTACGTGCTAAATTTGGAATTCCTAGGACCAGCGGTTTGGACTGTGCGTTGATAAACAAACTTTCAACCCCCATTTAAACCCTTTAGGGGATGAATTTCGAAAAACGGTGAAATCATTTTTCTTGTAATCTAATAAAGAATCTAAACATGAAGTTTCAAAGGTCTCACTTCTAAAATCGCAGACTCTCCATACAAACTTTGAACCCCTATTTGAACCCTTTAGGGGGTGAATTTTGAAAAATCCTTTCTTAGTGCTCCCCTAGACTTTATAAGGAACCTACGTGGTAAATTTGGAATTCCTAGGACCAGCGGTTTGGGCTGTGCGTTGATATGTCAGTCAGTCAGTCAGTCAGTTTCTTCTTTTATATATTTAGATGTCCGTTCCTGTGTCCGCTCGTAACTACTCAACGGCACATCCGATTTTGATAAATGATACATCATTAGATTCGTCCTGATGGTGCGAGTGTCACTGGGTGAAGTTCGTTAAAATAAACAAAATGGCGGTTTTTATGCAGTTTCAAAGTGCACCGCGGTCGGGTTTTTTTTAAATAAAAATGCGGTTATTTAATAATCTAACTGACGGACTAAACGGTTTTTTTTATTCGTCCCGCCCATTATTAGGAGTTTGTTGGAGTGCGGTGCGTACCTCGGGCTACAAACTTTCTGCTATCTCGGCCTTTCCTTTCTTTCTTTGTATTGCCACCCTAGTTATGTAATGAACTATAAAGTAACGAATATAATAATTTGCAATGTATAATAAATAATATTAAATTACGAAATAATTGTATAATATGATAATATAGTATGTAATTGTCATAGCTTAATAGTAGCCCTCTCGATTTGCTGTGCCCTTGCAGGGCGTCACACGTACTTATACTTACTGTTCCACCTTTGTTCCAACTGTGATATAATAAATAAATAAATAAATAAATAAATATTAGGGGACAATCTTACACAAATCGAACTAGCCCCATAGTAAGCTCAATAAGGCTTGTGTTATGGATACTAGACGACGATATATTTAATAGATACAAATACTTAAATACATAGAAAACATCCATGACTCGGGAACAAATATTCGTGCTCATCGCACAAATAAATGCCCTTACCGGGATTCGAACCCAGGACCTCGTGCTTGGTAGGCAGGGTCACTACCAACTAAGCTAAAGGGGTCGTCGTGATATGCAATAAATATTTGAATTTGAATTTACCTCCTTGTATCCGGCGCAGAGGAACACGTCGTGTATGGTCTCGCGGCGGCCGGCCGCGCGGAACCAGCGCTGGCAGCGCTCGTTAGGGATCACCTCCACGTCCACCTCCTGGAAAATTACGCTTTTTAGGGTTCCGTATCAATGGTAAAAAAGGAACCCTTATGGTGCGACTCTGTCTGTCTGTCCGTCTGTCACAGCAAGATATCTCAGGATCTACTGATGCTATCGACTTGAAATTTGGAATAGTGTTAAAAATTGCTAATTCGAGCCTATGGAACAGAAAAAAATCCTATATCTTTTTTACTTTTTTTTAAAGGGGACCGAAATGGGATGTCGAAAATTAAAAGTTGAGCTAATATATCGAGTGGGATATCAAATAAAAGGGCTTAATATGGAGATTTCGAAACCGTTTTTATTATTTTTCTTAGACGTGTAGTTTTTGATTTAAGACCAAAAACGTTTTAAATAATACCATTCCCCCCTATTACCTCCGAAGTTACTGAACAGAAAAATCTGTAATAATTACCGATTATTAATATTATCCTAAATATTACAGGAAAAATAAAACGGTTTTCCTAACATGCAGCGTTTTTTAGAAATTCGCAAAAATCATAAGACAACCTTATTTGCTCCTACTAAACTAACCGCGGCATATGTCGATGTATGGGCACAACAGTTTCAAAAGAGCAAAGTTAAGTTTGTCCCACCATACAATTTTTCTTGAATTATTCACGTTATTACTGACGAGTCCGACTCGCACTTGACCGGTTTTTTTTAAGTGTCAACTTTATTTTGTTGCCAAAGACCCCGCGATGGATACGGGCGAACTTTGTTCCATAAAACTTAAGAAGTTTTATGCTGTAGTATTTAAAACTATGTGTTTTAACTATGATAGTTTTATTTGTGATGTTTTTAGACTGGAGACTCGGTCATCATCATTATGTATGTATGTATCAGTGGCGTGGCGTCCAAAGAACTCGATTCCTAGCGGCTTGCCTAATATCAGGCATTTGAGCACCCTACTCTACAGCTCTTAAAGAAAATGTACGCCAAATCTGCACCGGCTTGACCAAGAATATTTTTTACGCCACGCCACTGGTATGTATGTATGTAAACTCTTTATTGCACAAAATAAGACAAAGCACAGGATAACATAAAGGTATATGTACAAAGGCGAACTTATCCCTTTAAGGGATCTCTTCCAGTTAACCTTTGAATAGTTGAGTGATGAGATAAGAGAGGTGGTAGACAAACAGGATCATGTACAAGAGATTATAGAGGTATTTATGTTAAAATAGATAATATGAATACTAGGGATGAAACGATACCGATATATCGGCCTATATATCGGTATCGCCGATATTATGCAACCGATATTTGAAGAGCGCGAAAAGAATTTTCTGTATGAAAAAAAAACTGATAAAAGCAATTTC
The DNA here is from genome assembly GCA_947034925.1 of Eudemis profundana. Lineage (NCBI taxonomy): Eukaryota > Metazoa > Arthropoda > Insecta > Lepidoptera > Tortricidae > Eudemis > Eudemis profundana. The sequence continues at coordinate 11,269,699 of OX344820.1, read as the reverse complement.
AATTTCTGACTTAATTTATGTATTGGTCTATTATGGTGTGCAATGATAATTACTATGTTAATTAAATATTTGGTCTTAATTTAAAAAAAAAAATGAATTTTGAGTTGACAATTTATTTATTTTTACTTTACACTTTCAAGGTTGACTCTCTGCAGGTAAATATAGCCAATAGTCATTGTCATTAGTTATAATAAGGACATACAAATTCATTATTTAGCTAAGATATCGGTATCGGTATCGGTATCGCCGATATTAACTACTATATGTATATCGGTATCGTATCGGCAAAACTGTGTATCGTTACATCCCTAATGAATACATATAGGTACTGTATACATGATTAAATATATAAATACATATATATGATTATAAATATAAATAAATACATAAAAATATACCTTATCATTCTCAGGCATCGAAAATTCGGGGTTCACCTTTTTTTGGCATAATTTTATTTGTCCGAATACTATTTACGCATAATTGTTATTTTACAGATAATATTGACTTTTCAGAATAATGATATAAGAAACCTAACCTGACATAATATGTTCTAAGTGGCTGATGTAAAAGATTTTGTAAAATATTTTCCGTTGACACGAGAAAATTATCCCGGATTCCGTGATTATACAAAACGTCATAGTAATGTAGTATCTCGGGAATATGTTTAGCTTATGGCTATTTTTAACCGTCTTAAAAAAACGAGTGTATAAAAAATAACTGCAAATAGTTCATTTAAATACTCAATGATAGGTAGTATGCGTATGTTAGCATAATAAGTTAATTTAGAAATCTAGGGAATTTTATAATAAAATTAAATAGTGTCCGCCACCATACTACTCAACATCGACGCCGCGGGCAAAGATTAGGTATATAAGCATCCGAATTTCCGATGCCTGGTCATCCTTATCTTAAGACTTCCACTCAGATATAGAAACACGCGAGCATGTAGATATGTAGAATAATATAGATCGCAAAAAAACCAGATCGAAGCTCGTACCTGTAACACTGAAGGCACGGTGCTCTGGCCGTGTCTCGTGCGCCCCCAACCTGCGACGGTCGCCATTTTACCCGCGAGCTTTATCTGCTTCTGAGGTAGACACACCTGGAAAAACATTTCTTGAATGTCTTCGCTGTCCGCGATTATCACACACTAGCATTTACCCGCGTTTTCCCCGTTACGGTCCCAAGGGAACTATTTACCGGGATATAAAGCTCTATATTTCAATTAAAACTTGGTCTACTTGCATGCCAAATTTCAGCTTAATCCTAGTCGCTGCCCCGTTATTTAGTAACAAACATCCAAACGTTTTCACAAACTTTCGCATTTGTAATATTAGTGTGATTTTAATAAAACGATTTAACCGGATTAAATCGCGCATATAACTCTTTACATTCCGACATTTTGTAAGCCTTTACATCATTCATGAACGCGGGTAGACTATAAAACCTTTTTTTTTTCCGTCAATACATGTATAATTTGTTTAATTTCAACGCAAAGGTCACATCTGATATTAACTTGCGGTGCCGGCTCTCCTTTTGCACCACTGAACTAGTCATGGCAATCCATCTAATCCCACTTCTGATATCACGTGCTGCAATATTTTCATCAGCAATACCACGCCTGCTGCCGTTTGAGTACCACGCCTCTATCCAGCTGCACCATCGCCACATCGTTCCTGAAGTCCGCTGGCTCGTAGGCGAGATGAACCTCCTTCTGTACCACTGAACATATTCTCGAGAGCCTATGTCATGATATGATCCCGCTTCTGATATTAGATGAGAGCCTATGACAAGATACGATCCCATTTCTGATATCACAAGCTACTAGAATCTCACCGGCAATATATGCTGCTTAAACACCACGCCTCTGTCCAGCTGCACCAACGCCACATCGTTCCTGAAGTCCGCCGGCTCGTACGAGGGATGAACCTCCTTCCTCTGCACCGCGTATTCCTCGTGGGAGTACCGCTCGCCCGAGTCCCGGACGTCCCACTCGCCTAGCCGGACACGGAGCTGCGAATTAGGCGTGCTGGAAAGAGAAGAACACATTTTAATGACATTAGGTACTTATAAGATAAACGCCCTAGCTGTAGGAAAGCGTATGTGACCGTGCCACACCAACAGAGTAGCAGATTGAGAGAGTTCTGAGTTAAAATTCCTACCCGGGTTTTACTCGTCTAAATAAAGTCGGTTACTTGGGTACCCGGGTTTTCGGGTACCCGGGTTGCATTCTCTAGTATTGACTTGAACGTCTACCTTATATCGACACCTTTAGAATTAAAGGGCGTAAACGCCATTAGAACCTACGGCGTTTACACCCTTTGAGTCTAAAGGTAATCGATTAATATATCAAGTATATAAAAAAACATAATCAATCCACGCCAAGTCTAAACAAAACATAGTTAACTTGTAATTGGGCCTTTTAAACTAACTAAACGTCTTTTGCTAAAATTACATATTTTCTTGGCTTTTTGAGAGTTCTCATGACATTTTGCGCAAATAAAGTGTATCAAGCTATAAAATAAATCTTATTTTAAACGGGATTGATGCCGAGGAAGCAAATAATGACCTTCTTTTGTTTTGTATGGAATAACGACCGACTTGAATCAACTGAAGCTGAAATGGCGACGCTTCGCTCACACGGTAAATCATCATCATCATTAATGTAAGAGTTACAATCTTGTCGGTGGAGTAGTTTCCAATCTTGCCTGATGTACGCCAGCTACTTGACATTTTGGTAAGACACAACACCAACTTTTCCTTCATTTTTTGTAGCTGTGTCTAGGTACTTGCAGCAACTTGCAACCTCCTTCTGTCCTCTACCTCTCTTTCCTTCTGTCTTTCCATCCAGTATAGTCCACTCAGTAAATAATCTGCGTATATTTCTTAGTTTCTCCAAGGACCATTAAAACAAGAGGACTGTCATTCTCCATACTTTGGATCATTCCCCGACCGCAAGGGGATTTCCAGGCAAAAACTAGATGGCGCTAAAAAACTAAACATTTAACGATGTTATAATTGAACAAAGAAACATAGTACAGTAACAATTAGTTCGTAAACAGCTAATAATAAATAAATTCTAACATTTAAATACTGTGTCACGCTTGCAAAGTTGAATAATTATAAATAATATAATTCTTATACCAAGCTTATACATAGATGGCTTGGATAGAACAGCTTTTTGTATGGAGAACGACAGTCCTCTTGTTTTAATGGTCCTTGGTTTCTCTAAACCTCACAGCCAAAATGTGCCGACCGCTATAATTTTAAACACTTTTCTCGCAAAATTCAACTTACTAAAACGCGCATACATTTGCTTAAATTATGCCTTTCAAACGTATGATTACGAAACGTATGACTAATAGAGAAAGCAATGTATTCTTATTGCGTTCGGTAATCCGGCCGTTACTGCTCCGGGGTGTGAAAGTGCGCGTTGTCGTTGCGTCATAATATTTTGATGTATTGAATTATATAGTATTATGCGGATAATATAGCAATCGAAATAGATGGGTCTGATTGAATTCGCGTATTAATGCACTTTTAAGGGGCCATTCATTTATTACGTAAGACGTTTTAGGGGGGGAGGGGAGTTTTGATCGTTCTTACGTAAGATCATAAAATGCGCAAAATAATCTTAACTTTTGAAAAAGTGCGCAAATCCGCGCGAGAGCGTAGGCGCGTGCTTGGTTGCGTATAGGTACTTTACTAAAAAATTCAAAACTGCAAATAAACGTCCCTAAAAAAATGATTCTTTGAAAAATAAAAATTAAAACAGCCCAAACGTTAAATCATTTTTTCTTTAGATTCTTACGTCATAAATATTAAATAGGGGGGGAGGGGGTCAGCCGATTCTTATTTTTTCTTACATAAGGGGGTCAAAAACTGGCAAAAATCGTCTTACGTAATAAATGAAAGGCCTCTAATAGTTTCAAATAAATGGCCTGGAAAGGAAGGCAGTCGCAGACGTAACGAAAGGGTAGCGCACCTCAAATGGAAGTGGGCCGGAAGTGAGTCGAAATTAGGGAATGGAACCCGGTTACCCGAAAGCCCGGTTACCCGAGCGTAACCGACTTTATTCAGAGTAGGGTAAAACCCGGGTATTTTGACTCTGACTGAACACGGGTTATAAAAAAACGTAGTAATTAATAAAAAATCGATAGCAGCAGTAGTTTCTGAGATATCTGGCTGTGACAGACGGACAGACAGACAGAGTCGCACCATAAGTGTTCCTTGTTTACCATTTTGGTACGGAACGCTAAAAATATGCATGTATCGATTTATTTTGAAGACAATAAATAAATTATTTTTACTAAAAAAAAAACCCGACCGCGGTGCAGAAAATCCGCCAGTTTGTTTATTTTAACGAACTTCATACCCAGTGGCACTCGCGCCATCAAGACGAATCTAATGATGTATTATTTATCAAAATCGGTTGTGCCTGAGTAGTTACGAGCGGACATAGGAACGGACATACATACATAATACATACATACAGGTCAAACACATAACCATCCTTTTGATTTCACCGCAGTCGGGCAATAAATTCTAACGTCAGTCGCCTTAAAGCAAACGCGAAAAAACATCACATGCTTGCTTATCTTACTTAATACAATAATAAGGCTTTGCCGGCAAGCCTATCCTGTCTGTCTAGCATAACTGGCCGCGACTTCGTTTCTCGCGCGCAGGTCATGTCGCTGTCAAACTATATTGAGTGGAAAGAGATAGGCATTTGTCGCGCGACAAAGAGTAGCGTCGTGTCACAGCTGTGCTAAAGGTACTGGAATGGAAACTGTGGGGAGATAAGCGCCCTCAAGGACCACGCGCTGGAAGGATAACGGGGGAAAGTCGCTCGAACTGGATACGTACGAAGAGCACAACACAGAGAGGAATGGAGAAAGTCGAAGGAGGCCTACACCACAGCGGTTGAAAGGCTAAAGAAGAAGAATGGTTTAGAGAAACTTAAAACTCTTAGACAATTTGAAATATTTTCAATGAAGACGACACAGAATAAGTAATAGTACTACTAGTTTTTAACAAAACTGACGTACGGGTCCTACTACCGGACGGAAAGCACCAGATCCAACCGTCTCCTCTATCTCATAAGGTGTCTTTCTGGTCGCTGGCTAAGCACCTCCGGAGGGGAAAAATTTGATACTAGTAGCCCCTCTCCTGATTATGATATAGTACATTACACAACTAGGGTGGTAATACAAAGAAAGGCCGAGATCGCAGAAGTTTGCGGCCCGAGCTGCAAGCGAGGGAAGTAAATATGCGATCGAGGGCTTTCTTTATTACCTCCCGTGTTGTGTACATTATTTTATGTCTACACTTGGCCAGAAAGCGGCTTTTTCCGTAAGCGCAGCGTGCGGAAAAAGCCACTTTATGGCCAGGTGTAGCATAAAAAATATTGATCATTCAATTTCAGCTAACTCTAATTGGCCCGGGAGAGTCGGTCCGAACGGAGCTGAGACTCGTGGAACCAGACCCGAACGCAGACCCGGAATCCGATCTTGGCGTGTTCGTGTAATAGGCTACTAGACTTATATCAAACTTGGTGCAATAAATGATTATTTTCTGTAGTATTTATTTAAGAAATCAATATTTTTCGATTACGGTTTATTAAAAATGTTTAATGGCTACATATTTTTAATTGAAAATTTGTCTTATTTTTCTTATTTTGAACTATGTCGGTGTCGGCCATGATGTGACGTAATAGGATCGTAATCTAACTTCATGTCGAACCTTATAGGAGTGAAACTCGCCATGTAGCTTTGCTTTGCTGTGACATTGACATAAGTGACTGTTTTTTGAGGTTGTGATCGTAATCGTTTCGTTTTGATTGATGTCAAATGCTGGTTTTCGGCTTGAATGACGTCACACCACAGATAATCTAAAGATTAACATAGCTAGCATCGTTTTCGCGCGGTTACGAAAGTTCAAATTTTAAATATAATTTTGCGGTTTTCTAGGTCCTAAAAAAATAGGGTAATATTTTTTTCCGTTAACCAGATAATGATTAATAATATAAGACAAACTTTAAAAAGGGGTCAAGTAGCCTTTTCGGGACCTTAGCGCCACCGAGGTTAATTACACGGGTGCATGGGTGACACGGGTCGGCGTATAACACGGATATCGGAAGCCTTAGTTTTCCCGTCGGGTTTTTATTCTCGGGCTACTTACGTGGCAACGCAATGCGCAGCAGTGATGACCCATCGGTCCGATATAAGCGCTCCTCCGCAGGCAAGCTTCTTGCTCAGGAAACCCGACTTGATAAGGGCCGCTTGCCACGGGTGCGACCCGAAACCCGTCGAGTGCCCGCCGACGATACGGTTCGAGCGCGTGAAGTGCTCGCCGCAACCTGAAAAGTGGTAATATTTAGGTATAACAATGTACTAAATCGGTTTAAGTGCCATTGTAGGCATTGAAGTACGCTGACGTTGCGTTTACGCAGCCGAATATACAGGTTGTCCCTAAAACCAACGTCGATACGAAAAGGGCTGATAGACCAGCTCATAAGACAACAGATTAAGTAAATTTTATTTCAGTAAAAATCTCTTATTTTTCCAGATATTGACGTTTTTGCAAAACTCGTGCTAAGTGATACCCTGACTCGGTGATTTGAGTGTCAAGACTAAAATATCAAGTATTTTTCAAATCTGTTTTTTGGCATGGGTAGCCTAATAACTATGCCATTGGATGTAATTCCTATTTCTGTAAATTTCTTCATGCTGTGGCCACAGTAGAATATAAAAAAATAATTTTCAGATTTTTCCAAATTTCACCTCTGATTTCGAACGAGGGTGGTGAAAAAAAAATGTACCAACGCAACCTGGCACAAGACGTCCTTTTCGTATCGACGTTGGTTTTAGGGACAGCCTGTATGAAGAAAACGTGAACTTACGGCGCGACTCAGCGTATACTTACGTAGCGTCTTTCTGTTGATCGTTGTAGACCAGTAGTGGGCAAAGTTTTTTCATGGCGGGCCAGAAAATATAAGAAATTTTTAGATGAGGGCCAGAACTATAGCAAAAATTTTGTTTTATCAGGGGCCATTTAAGTACTACTATAATTCGAAGGACCGCCGGCGGGCCGGATTAAACCCTACTTTGCCCGGGCCGTACTTTGCCCACCACTGTTGTAGACAAACGTTTCATAAAATTTTGGTGGCAGCTGATTTTGGTGGCCCTACGTAGTTTACGGGTTAAGAATCAAATTCTTTTGAAACCGCATTTTTTGGCTTCAATATTAGTGGCTTTTGAGAAGACGCTTCTATATGAATAATTTAAAACTATTGGAAAGTATAGAAATGTTTACAGTTTATGAAACGGTTGCCTAGGAAATGAAAAAAAAAACACGAGTACGGCCATTCTCACGAAGTATGACTGCGTTTAATTACCACGTCTCCATACATTTAGTGGGCATTTCTCCAGAAATATGTCTGCGACTCATTCATCTGTCTCCATACATTTAGTATGAAATAGCGCCAGATGAATGAGGTGACCGCACACATATTTCTGGAGAAATGCCCTAGTATGAAAACAGCGTCGCGGTAATTAGGTGACCGCAGACATAGTTATTTCGTGAGAATGGCCGAGTAATTCCTTTGTGTTAGTGTAAAAATTCCAAGAAATGTTGAAAAACTGCCATGGTTGATGTTTAAAAGAAAGTTGTAGCTGTGTGTGTTGTGAAATAATTTGTTTTGTTTATTCACAGGTATATTAGCAACCATGTTTTAATTTATACAATAAGCAACACTTAAACATAGCATTTTAAGTCTATCCCAGATATAAACAATACATTATAAGTTTTAAATATATCTAAGGAATACTATACAAATCCAGTAGGAATACGTCTAATACTACAATAATACAGTTTTATTAATTAATGTAAAATTTTTCGTGTCATTTCGTTTGAACTGGCTATCTCTAAACTAACCAAAGATCCAAAGCTATTAACTAACTAATAATTACACAAATAGTCTGGAATAGACTTCACAAAAAAGCGTGCTGCGGACAAAATTGTGCAAACACAAAACGCTCGATAACACAAAAACGCGACTCGACAAAATCTGTGTAAGAAAATTCTCGACCAATGCATCAAAATCGAGAAAATAAATCGAGGTAATTTTACCTTCGATTAATCTATTTGGTTGACGGTCAATTGAATAGTGAAAACTGTAAAAACGAAATCATTTTTCAGAATCGGGTTTTTGCGTTATTTATTTTACGTCATACCTGGCCATAAAGTGGCAATTACCGCACGCGTCCTGGCCTAGGGGAGACGTAAAATTTCGTACTTACCACGGGCGGTAATAAAGAAAGCCTAAGATCGCACATTTATCGCCCTTGTGTTTGGCTCGGGCGTCAAATACCTGCGGCCTGAGACATTCTTTGTTTTATGCCACACCTGGCCATAAAGTGGCTTTTTCCGCACGCTGCGCCTACGCAAAAAGCCGCTTTTTGGCCAAGTGTAGTCATAAAATGATGTACACAACACGGGAGGTAATAAAGAAAGGCATCGATCGCATATTTACGTCCCTCGCTTGCAGCTTGGGCCGCAAACTTCTGCGTTCTCGGCCTTTCTTTGTATTACCTCCCTAGTTGTGTAATGTACTATCACCTCCCTAGGTAATTAATGTACTAAAGCAGTCAGAAATATTACAATCTAGTTGGTGCGTGATGATTATGAAAACGCAGTGCTGAAGATAAAGCGAAAAAGAGATGGCGGACCGACTCAAGTGTTTCAAATGAGATGTGTTTTTTTTTATGTTTTATAGACAAGCATTTGACTCCGATCGCACCTGATGTTAAGTGACGACGAAGCCTAAGATGTAGCATGCTAGTCTAGAAGATGTCTATTCACTCTCAACTTGAAGAGATCCAAGTCATAGTTTTCTGGGAAAAGATGGGCGGGAAGAGAGTTCCACCTAACCTAAGTTCCTAATCCTTAAAGATGAGTTTATGGAACAATTGATCTACTTGAGATACAAGTATATTTTAGAGTTTTTTTTTCTGTATAGGATTTTACATATAAATGTGAGTTTTAGTGATAATTATGTAATTCGCTTTTAAGACATTATAAGAGTTGACCTAATAATTTCGGTCCTATTCCTAAATTTAAAAACGAAAAGAGAGAAAGACATATATTTATTCACTTTATTAAATTAAATGCTACCAGACCAGTGCCCTAATGTGCTAACTAACGTTTGTGCATTTAACAGTGCATACAATATTAACTATGACGTGTACAAAGCTTGTGCAAAAAGAGGTACTTTGGAGCTCTAAGGTACCTTTTTTCGCTTGTAAATAAGGACTATTTTTAATTACCTCTTCATAGCAGTAGCCTCTGCCAGTAAGACCTTATTGGCAACTCATAAAGTGATGCTTTTATTGTCTGAGAATGACGCTATTTTTTCTAAACACACTTGAGCGAACCCGCCACCAAAAATATCCAAAAAAACCCATCAAATCTCACCCGGATAGCTAGGTCTGTGATCTGTCACTACTGGAACATAATCATCATCACCGTTTCCGAATTCGTACGGCCGAGCCGTGGTAGAGGTCTCATGGTACGATGGCTTGACGTGAAAATAGTGGTTTTGGTTGTAATCTGTGTCGTCCCAGGGTTTTTTAGTGTCCCAGGGCTTGTCCCAATTGTCTGGTTTTGGCCGGTGGGGTTTTGGCCTGTTGTCTGTGTAGACGATTACTGGATCTTCGAATTGGTTCGTGTTCTGGTAGTCGATTTCGTGGGGGAATGTTCCGATGAGTTCGATTAGGTCACCTGTGGTTAATGGTTATGTTGTAGTGTGTTTGTGTAAAATGTGTTATAATTGTACACATTATGTTATGTTGTTTCCCTTGGGTGATCAGTCATCACTTACATCCTTTCATCGTGGCAAAAAGATGGATCTTATGTACGGTTTTCATTGTCTGTAATATAATGTTAATGTTTTTCTTCATCGGAAAAATCGGCCAAGTTTTACGAGTTATATACTACACATCCATTGAAGGGAAAATTTAGAGGTTTGTGCTTTGGGCGAATTACCGGGTAAGTGTTGTGTTTAGCTATGTCATTACATAATTTGACCTCCGGTCTTCTGAATTGCTGTCTTTTTTAACAGAAACTCCCCAAAATAAATCCATATCAGATTCAAACGATATCCAAATGACGAGGACGGCGTCTGGTTGTTTTTAAAGCTTTTATTTCATTTATGCCACACTTGGCCACAAAGTGGCATTTTCCGCACGCTGCGCGTACGGAAAAAGCCGCTTTCTGCCCAGGTGTAGACATAAAATTATGTACACAACACGGGAAGTAATAAAGAAAGCCCTCGATCGCATTTTTACGTCCCTCGCTTGCAGCTCGGACCGCAAACATCTGCGATCTCGGCGGTTATTTATTTATTTAATCATAAATTGTATGGTGACGTTCGTTACACAAAAGGATCATGTTAACATTATGTTAAATCAATCCATTTACTAGACATACATCTTTTTTGAAAGCGAAAGCGCTCTTCCATTGCACCGTCGAACTTTATTGCAATGTGTTAAAGTCTACATTTGGTGAGTTAACTCAGTTAACAGTACCTTTGTTTGTAGTACAGGTCGATTTACAAGAGCTGGCACGAATGGATTGAACGAAAGTAATGTCACTTGTCACTGTTGAGTGACGTTCTTATACGAAGGATCCAATTATTTTGTTAACAAATCCATAACACTTCTTCATTATTTAAGAAAAAAATTAAAATATGCATATAATCTGCACATCATTAAGACTAAGCAAGTAAAATATATGGCAGAAAGGTAAATTTGATGGTCCGCTACAAATATTTTGCTATCATGGACTTTTTATTTAATTTGTACCCGTTTTCATACTGACGCCGCAATTTACGAAATTATGGCGAAAATATGCGAAACTCATACGAAATTTAGATGTTTCAATGCCATTTCCCCGCTTCACGGCGCCAGTGTGCAAACAAGGTTGCGATTGTGTAGGTAGGGATTCTTTTCTTGTTCATAAAATACACTATGCAGACTGGATTACGAAGTTATGAGACGAGATCGTCTAAAATCACGATTATCGCTTATTGAATCAACATAAATCATTTTGTGATGCACACATAAACATTATCATTCACTCGCTCAATCCATTCGTGCCAGTTCTTGTGAATCGACCTGTACAGTCTGAAGAACAAATGTACGAAGTCGGAACTGATTAACAGGCAACAAATGTAAGCTTACGCAAGCAGGAACCAGTCGTTACTTTACTTATTCAAGAGTAAATGTAATCATTACGTTTTGTTGCGTTGCGTTTCCTGAACTGCCTCAAAAACCCCTAAGCAATAAGACTAAGTTGTCTACCGTTAGTTTTTAATACTGGCAACTCAAATATATCGTCGTCTAGTATCCATAACACAAGCCTTATTGAGCTTACTATGGGGCTAGTTCGATTTGTGTAAGATTGTCCCCTAATATTTATTATTTAACTCAAGTTACCGGCGTGCAATGTAGGTCGTTGCCTTTCTTTTAGCACGCGAGGTACATACACATTTTCCTTCTACCTCAATATATTTCTGTGTAGAAAACATCCAAGGCTAAGGAACAAATACTCGTGCTCATCACACAAATATTTGCCCTTACCAGGATTTGAACCCGGGACCTCTAGCTTCGTAGGCGGTGGCACTCCCACTAGGCTGAACGTGTCGTCTATTATACAGGGTGAATTTTAAATCGTGAATCGTAATCACCTTTACCGGTTAAGCTACTTAAGACTAATACAGAGCACTAGTGTTAATTACAATTAAAGACTCGCTTAATTAATTATGAACAAAACGGTGGAGGCGCTTATACCATTAATAGTAATAAAACTGAGATATTTTATGAGTAAATACGATTTAAATAGGTACTTATGTTGACAATGTCGACGATGTTGACATTATTGACAATACGTGCCAAAATTCTATCGAGCCAACTTCAATATTAGGAGGTTGGATATCTAATGTTGAAATTTTCATGACAAGTACGAAACATGAATGTAGGGTGACCACGAGATTTTAAAAATTAGGATAAATCAAATTAAAAGTGGACAAAAAAAAACGTACTTAATTTAGGTTTAAAAGCATTGTAAGTTATTGTTAACTATGTATAGACTACAAAAAAATTATTACGATTCACGATTTAAAATTCACCCTGTATTTTATTAGAAGAGAAAAATTGAAAAATTATATGTCTCGGGCAGGATTCGAACCTGCATCTCCTCGGCTATCCGGGCCAAACACAGGCGCGTTACTAACTACGCTACCGAAACTCTGCCCAAGTCATCCAATTTTTCAACCAGTCCCCTCATTTGTGACGTCATCCTGGGTGTCGTATCGTGTCGTCTATTGTTACTAATGTCTAGTTTACTGTTTGAGATGTGCGAGGTCGAGTGTACGCGGATAACAATAAAGCTGTCGGTCCAGCACGCTCCACCGGAGACTTTCACTGAGTTTCACTGCTCGGGGCTCTGGATGGGGATATCTTGTGCAGTCACGAGTGGTATGTGACCCACCTAAGATCAAATCAAATCGGCCCTTAAATTTAATCTATGACACAGTATCAGGGATCGGAACCGGTATCGAATTACCGTTTTATTTCGTTGAAATACCGTTATTTTACTCCGTTCGTGCTACAACCGGTATTTTGATGGAACGGAACGGAATATTTCGGTGATCGCTAAGTGATGAAGAACGAAATGATAACGTTCCTGATGAGAATAAAAACCGGTATTCTCGACGAGCCGAGCTCGCCGAGGGGCTCGCAGGGGTGGTGACGATGTGCGCCGGCATTTACAAGGTCAAATTCCGTGTTTTGTAGCGCGTCGCATAGCGCGATGTATTTATTTTCAATTTTTGTCGGGAAAGTTTAAATTCTGAGTGTTGAAGCGCGCGCGCTCTTTATTATAATATTGTTTGTTTTGTGATATTAAGTTTTTAAAGATGATACATAGTAATTTTTTAACTAGATTAATTATTTGCAGGTATTTCTATACTACCGAGTGACAAACAAGCATTCTGTCTACCTGACAGAACAAACTGAATGCAAAATTAAATAATACAAATAACGTTCTTCTTTTTACAATATTTTAGGTATTTTAATTTAGGTAGTTTAATTTAGTTTTTAGGTTTATTTAGTTTTAGGAAATTTAAATTTTATCTTCTATGTATTTGTTAGTTTACTGTACTTTCTTTCAATAAAGAAGTCACTGTCAAAAAAAAAAAACGTTCAATCAAACTGATTGATTGAGTCAGGCGTTACTTATATTATTACCGCGTTATTGATATTTTTGTTTAATTAACGTTCAAACTCTTCAAAGCAAAAGTCAGTCTAGGGACAAAGATGTAGTGTCTGATGCACTGGTATACCTACCTAATACATACTTATATTTGATTTGGATAAATTTATTTCGTCTTGACGAGTACTCTGAACCGAAATAATATCCAGGTTCTGATGATGGAGCCGGAATGTGGCCATGGGAACTCCGTAATAAAACGTCGGAACCCCATCGTGTTTGAGCTCATTTATTTTGTCTTGACGAGTACTCTGAACCAGAATGATATCCAGGGTCTGATGATGGAGCCGGAAGGTGGGCATGGGAACTCCGTAATAAAACGTCGGAACCCCATCGTGTTTCGGCTCATTTGTTTTGTCTTGACGAGTACTCTGAATCGAAATGATATCTAGGGTCTGATGATGGAGCCGGAATGTGGCCATGGGAACTCAGTAATAAAACGACGGAACCCCATCGTGTTTGAGCTCATTTATTTTGTCTTGACGAGTACTCGGAACCAGAATGATATCCAGGGTCTGATGATGGAGCCGGAAGGTGGGCATGGGAACTCCGTAATAAAACGTCGGAACCCCATCGTGTTTGGGCTCATTTGTTTTGTCTTGACGAGTACTCTGAACCGAAATGATATCCAGGGTCTGATGATGGAGCCGAGAGGTGGGCATGGGAACTCCGTAATAAAGCGTCGGAACCCCATCGTGTTTGGGCTCATTTGTTTTGTCTTGACGAATACTCTGATATCCAGGGTCTGATGATGGAGCCGGAAGGTGGGCATGGGAACTCCGTAATAAAGCGTCGGAACCCCATCGTGTTTGGGCTCATTTGTTTTGTATTGACGAATACTTTGAACCGAAATGATATCCAGGGTCTGATGATGGAGCCGGAAGGTGGGCATGGGAACTCCGTAATTAAACGTCGGAACCCCATCGTGTTTGGGCTCATTTGTTTTGTCTTGACGAGTACTCTAAAGTGAAATGATATCCAGGGTCTGATGATGGAGCCGGAAGGTGGCCATGGGAACTCCGTAATAAAATGTCGGAACCCCTTCGTGTTTGGGCTCATTTGTTTTGTCTTGACGAATACTTTGAACCGAAATGATATCCAGGGTCTGATGATGGAGCCGGAAGGTGGGCATGGGAACTCCGTAATTAAACGTCGGAACCCCATCGTGTTTGGGCTCATTTGTTTTGTCTTGACGAGTACTCTAAAGTGAAATGATATCCAGGGTCTGATGATGGAGCCGGAAGGTGGCCATGGGAACTCCGTAATAAAATGTCGGAACCCCTTCGTGTTTGGGCTCATTTGTTTTGTCTTGACGAGTACTCTAAAGTGAGATGATATCCAAGGTCTGATGATGGAGCCCAAACACGATGGGGTTCCGACATTTTATTACGGAGTTCCCATGCCCACCTTCCGGCTCCATCATCAGACCCTGGATATCATTTCAGTTCAGAGTACTCGTCAAGACAAAACAAATGAGCCCAAACACGATGGGGTTCTGACGTTTTATTACGGAGTTCCCATGCCCACCTTCCGGCTCCATCATCAGACCCTGGATATCATTTCGGTTTAGAGTACTCGTCAAGACAAAACAAATGAGCCCAGACACGATGGGGTTCCGACGTTTTATTACGGAATTCCCATGCCGACCTTCCGGCTCCATCATCAGACCCTGGATATTATTTCGGTACAGAGTACTCGTCAAGACGAAACAAATGTACCTGCCTCTAATCATTAAATTTATCCAAATTAAATATAAGTATGTATGAGGTATAACAGTGCATCAGACACTACATCTTAGTCCCCAGACTGACCACCTATGTGTAATCTTTTGCTTTGAACAGTTTGAACGTTAATTTGTTCTATCAGGTCGACAGAATGCTTGTTTTTCACTCGGTAATATAAATTAAAATTATACCTACAAATAATTAAATACACTCACGAACAATGAATTCTGGTCATTTCCTATTATAATTGTCCTTAGAAAATGACCCGAATTAATTGACCGTGAGTGTAATTAATGTCGTTATATGTATACCATATACCAAATACATCGCGCTAGACACTTGCTAACTAAATTATCTACGAAAAATGGTTAATTGTCCGAAACTACTTTTATAATCCGAATGAATCCGTAACAAAACAACACAACAACCTAAGCAACGCACAAAAGCAAAAAATACAAAATCATTGTGCGCAGCATACCGAAAAACAAAATATCCCGCAGGCAAACTCAAGGTAAAATTAGAAATAGCAACTCGTTCTATCTTGTTACGCAACGAGAAAAACGTTTAATTTCGTTCCACAGAAACGGAACTTAGTAAAAAACGGTATCGCAAAAGAACGGTTCTTTAACCGGTGATCACAAACAAAAACCAGAACCTTTCCGTTCTCGGGTCAATGAACAAAACCGGTATTCTACTCGGAACGGTTTCCGATCCCTGCACAGTATAATACAGTAATTTTTCTTCAAACAAAAGGTACATCGCGCGCTTGAATGTGTGCGCGCCCTGTACGAACACATCACAAACAAATACTTAAGGCGAGGTAAGACGAGAATCGGGCGCGGAAGCCTAGTTTCCAAATCATTTTTAGAGCACTTATTTGACTCGTAGGTCACTGTAAAACATATATAATAATATTCAGAACTGTATCTAGGGCTTCCTCTCACTTAGAACACGATAGCGAACACTTCGCTCGATAGAAAAGTAGCGCGAAAACACTATAAAATAAAGTATTTTTTTCATTTTTTTCATTTTGTTCATTACCAATTACCTTTTCTGACAAAATTAATACCTGACAATCATGATTTTACAGTCATGCAGGGCATCCTCTCATGTTTGGGTTGATAACTTATACTTTTATGTTAGAAATCGAAGATAATCTGCAATAATCTGCATTCCGCCCGACCCTAGTTGTATGTGAAATGCGAGCCAGGTCCTACCGGGCCTTAAAAATGCGCAATGCTCCAGTATGCATCGCACTCACACAAATGCGCGATCGTGCGTCTGTGTAAATACGTGTCGCGCGCTGCTAAATGGCCGAAGTTAATAAATAAATATAAATATTAGGGGATAATCTTACAGAAATCGAACGTCCCATACAAATACTTAAATACATAGAAAATATCCAAGACTCAGAAACAAATATCATCACATAAATAATATTTGCTCTTACCGGGATTCGAACCCAGGACCGCCAGCTTCGTAGGCAGAGTCACTAACCATTAGGCTAGACCGCACGTCAAAAACTAATGAGTAGTAGAAATATTGAGGCCTCTCAGTAAAGCATTTGTTGAAATTCAAATTTAACCCGCATATCAAAATTGGGGCACAGATTAGAACCGATTCACCGAATCTTATGTCACCGGAACGCATGTAAAGCCGATTGTTTCGCAACCACGAAAATACATTTGCACACAATAGTTCTTATAGTAAATATGAGTGTGCTTTCTTGTGGTGTAAGCTATAAGCTAAAAGAGGACGCGTCTCTGTCAATAAGTTTGACATATTTCTACTCTTACCTTACAATTGTTTACATAAAATTGGCTACTTGACTGTAACCGAAATTTATAAAAATTAAATAAGATCCTGTTAAAATAAGCAAAATAATGAAATATGTTAAAGTTTTGAGTTTGATACCTAACGTGTAACTTTTTCTATGGGCCTGCAAAGTTGGGTGAGAATCTGAGAATGTCCCTGTGCCCAGATTTCCCCAAGTGGCCAGTATATTGACCAAACGGGACACAGACCAACCAAAAAAAAAGGTGAGAATGTCCATTTCAAAAGACTGCCTTGAGAGGCGTTTTTCGTATAGTGGAATTAACAAGTTTGACGACCGGTTTAGCCTAGTGGTTAGTGACTCTGCATACGAATCTGACGGTCTTGGGTTCGAAATTCGAATCCCGGTAAGAGCAAATATTATTTGTGTGATGACATTTGTTTTTGAGTATTAGATATTTTCCATGTATTTAAGTATTTGTATTTAGGTATTATATATATCGTCGTCTAGTACCCATAACACATGCTTTATTGAGCTTCCTATGGGACTAGTTCGATTTGTGTAAGATTGTCTCTTAATATTTATTTATTTAAGTGTAAAGAATGCTTACTCGTCGGCGGTACGACGAGCGCGTATAATATGAAAAAATCGCTGCAGGCTGCACCTTGGACCGCTATGTTCACGCGCCGGTACCTCGCTATTACCTTCCGGGTTCTAATTCGACCCATGACGCAACTCTTTGTTTACTTTCATAAGTGGATCATTGCGAACTCTTATAATTTGCAAGAAGGTCTCTTCGAGCTGCTACTTTTAGCTTTACGAGATTGCCGTTTGGATTTACTGGAGCACCGTAATATTTCATTGATTGATTATTGTTGATCTCAACAAGAGTAATATTTATTTATGTTGCCCTAATTATTTTTACGTTCTTGTGTAGGTATTCGAGAATACACAAACTCAGAATTCCATCATGGGCGTATGCGTATCGTATCAGACCATTTCTAGGTAAACTGAGACGAAACGTAACTTTTCTATAGACTGTAGCATCCAACACATTATCAGAAATAATATTATCTTGCCCGGCTTGCCCAAGGATATCTTTTACGCCACGCCACTGCTGTATTTATAGAGCTTCATCATCAGCCTATATACGATACGTTCCACCCAGCAGTGCAGTGGGACTGCCACTGCTGGGCACACTGGCACAGGCCTACTCTCATAGATGAGAGTGAATGAGCTGCAGCCCCCTCCACCTAGTCCGACCCTATCGAGGTGGACCGGGACACCTGGTTCGACTCCAGGCGCCCCCGGCCCCCGCCCAGTCCAATCCATTCAGGGTAGGCCGGCTAGCGACCTGGTTCGACCCCAGGGAACGCCACGGCCGGCCATCCGGTCAAGGTATCGCTATGCCTACAAAGGTCGCGAGTTAAAAAAAACTGTAGCCCCTATGCTGACCGAGTGCGGGGTACAGTCAGTGTCAAATAGTCTATCTAGACTCTAGCATCCAAAACGCCATATCTTGGTGTGTAATTTTGGTGGTAGTAAATAGTGTGTGTTATATTGATATCGATCGTATTATATGAATGTATTTTAGTAGGTAACTGTTGCACGTTGTTATCACATGTTATATGTTATTTACGAAATGCAATCTTATCACATTTGTTAGAAGACAACAAAAATCTTTATTTTCAGACTACTTTTACGGTCCATAGATTGTTAGTAAAAGTAATCCTTTTTTTATTGAGCAATTTTCTGTCAATTTTACGTTACTTCTACTCAGAATGACGGGCTTTTACAAAATTTTAATTTTTTTTTCTTATTGTGTTACCATTTTTCCATACACTTTGTATAACGGCACCACAAAGGAATGTTTCATTGATGTACGGCAAAATTGGGATACTTTTTTCCTATCGGGATGGAAAGGGCTTATAATTTTCAGTAGAAATAACATAAAATGGGCAGAAAATTTCACAATGAAGAAATTTCATGTATTTTTTGCTCAATTAGCATCCTCTTAATTAGCATCGCTGAACTCGTGTGTTCCATTACAGGCGCTAAACACCTATAAAATTACTATTATGCCACACCTGGCCATAAAGTGGCTTTTAACACACGCTACGCGTACGGAAATGCCGCTTTCTGGCCAAGTGTAGACATAAAATGATGTACACAACACGGGAGGTAATAAAGAAAGCCCTCGATCGCATATTTACGTCTCTCGCTTGCAACTCGGGCCGCAAACATCTGCCATCTCGGCCTTTCTTTGTTTTACCACCCTAGTTGTGTAATGTACTATTGTCGCTAAATATGAATAGTATTGTGATTCTGGCCGTTCTGGCGTCAAATATTTAGGACCTTGTACTGCCAATCACTTAAAGCATTTTACGATATGTAAATGCTAGACTTACAGCGTCCACTAAATACATATATCCTTACTCTATTAGCACTAATACTCAGATCTCAGATACTCAGTAACTGTAGTCTATAAGTAACCTTCCATGCGTATTTAAGCAAAATTTACGCGCACAAAAAACCTCCAAATCTATAAGCTACTACATTTCTGCAAATAAATGTTTTTATTACTATTCTATACTTAGTCTCTAATCCATTAAGCATCATAGGTGTTCACTTACTAGCATTATGTACCGTAGGCGCGACCTCAGCCGGGCGTTCCGTGGTTTCCCGGTCTACGCAGCACGCCCAGATCATTCCCCCTGAGCACAGGTCCATGGGCTTCCCTCCCCCCAGGACGCAGGAGATGCTGAGGCCGCATGGGTACCGCGCGCCGCGGTAGCGGCACGTTTGGGGGATCACTGGAAAGAGAGAATAGTTTGTTAGATAATACATATCAAATGAAGTAAAAGTGGCATCCTGAGCATGTTGGCTGGACGTCTTGATTGGATGCATTCCATGAAAATATTTCGTAAGGGACACCACCGTTTTAATACTTCCGAGAAATACATTCAGGAAGCTAATTATCAGCTTTGTAATATCATAACTCGGCTTTAAGATTGGTTGTGTTTCTTAGCAGCTAATACGTTTTATTTGGGTAGCTTTTTTTTTTTTTTTTGAAACTGACAAACTCGCAGCCCCTCCTGGGCGTAGCGATTGTCGCACCGGGTGGTTGGCCGTGGCGTTCCCTGGGGTCGAACCAGGTCGCTAGCCAGACCACCCTGAGTGTTAGGGTAGCTGCCATAGCGTTTCGTAAGGGACAAAAAGTTGATGTTTTCATGGAATGCTCCATTGCCCCAATAAAGACGTCCAGTCATGTTGATGTACCGGGTGGGCATTTGTACGGGGCGGTAGCCGGTAGGGCAACGGTTAGCCTACTGGGTGGACAATGGCGACACGTTTAGCATAGTGGAAGTGATTACGAAGCTAGAGGTCCTGGGTTCAAATCCTGGTAAGGGTAAATATTTGTGTGGTGAGCATGAGTATTTATTTCTGAGTCTTGGATGTTTTCTATCTATTTAAGTGTATATTTATCTATGTGAGTAACTATGTATATCGTCTAGTACCCATAATAAAAGCATTGCTTAGTTTGGGACTAGATTGATTTGTGTAAGATTGTACCTACAATATTTATTTTTTGGTGTACTAACATATAGTTTGTAAGTTCTGGCTATTTGTTTTGTTACTAACATCATATGGATCTCGCATCTGAAGTAATAGTACATTGTGTAAGTAAGGCGGCGGTAAGTAAGGAATTACAAACGAGTGTTTGTTATAAGCCCGAGGTGAAACCGAGGGCTTTAATAACACGAGTTTGTAATTCCTTTACCGCCCGTGGCACACACAATGTTTTTCATCACACTTGTAAGGAAATCTTAATAAAATAACCTTACTTTTCGACCCAGTATGACAAGAAAATATTAAAACAGACAGTGACATTTGTCACATATGTCCATAGACAATGCGAACGTCAAGTCACGTTCGGAAACCATAGCGGTAAGGGCCATTTTAGTTGATTTTATATTTGCAAAATAAAGAAATACATTATTTAAACATTTAATTAATGTTACCGAAATATGTGTTTATATTTATTTGCAATAACAGTTATCTTTAAATAAATATTTCAGTGATAAAAGTTAAAAAAGTAAGTTAGCGTTTCCTTTGAACATGACAAATAAGAGTAAAACAGAACCAGCGTTTCAAATTTAAAAAGGAAACCATTAGGCCCTAGGGCGTAATAGGCCATTTACGGCCCGCAGAACCTACGTGTAATGGCACCATTTTCGAGCAAGTGTGATGAAAATGATTTTTATGCCACACCTGGCCATAAAATGATGTACACAACACGGAAGGTCATAAAGAAAGCCCTCGATCGCATATTTACGTCCCTCGCTTTGTTTTACCCTAGTTGTGTAATGTACCCACTAACCTACCGAAGAGCAGTGTTCGCTCTGTTATGTTCCAGCGTGGGAAGACGGCCGGTGAAATTACTAGCATAAAGGCATTCTATCATAGTCCTCAGGGTTGGCAACGCATTTGTAATATTGAGATTGCAAATGTCCATGGGCCTCAGAGGTCACATACCATCAGGTGACCTGTGTGCTCGTTTGCCGTTCCCATAACATAAAAAAAATAGAAACGGACCTTGAAAAATTGTAAGTAACATAACATAATTTGTGGGTATATAAGTTAGACTAGTGTGACGGTAGGTGGTGCTCACCCAAGTAGCACAAAGCCGCATTATATAATTTCACACAGGGTCCATATCGGTTGTATAAGCATTTTTAACGACTTATTAGTGTTCACTTGGACTGCAATAGCTGCATAGGAAATAACGAGACCCAATATAATGCAATATACTGTACTGCTATGCTATTAAACGCTACACAGACGCCACAGATTCACTGTTATTCAGCGTTTAGTAGCGTTGTACCCACAGACCACCTCCACTAGACGGAGCATGCCATACGACACGAGCTCACCACGCATATGTGCGATTAAATATCGGTAGATATTACTAGTACAACGCGTGTTTCACATCTTTTTTATCATTTTATGTTTTGAGATTGTCGTCGGATTGAACAGAAATATTTATTTCACGTTTGGTGCACACACAAGTCAGAAACATGGTCGCAACTGAAAGAGCGGCTGGTCGCGTAATGTCGTAATGCTATACGATTGACCATATCTGATGTGAGCGCGCGCCGCCCAACATGCTCCGTCTAGTGGAGGTAGTCTGTGGTTGTACCCTATCAGCTGCAAAGGCGCATTTTGTGGACACAAATAGTTCTGTTTTCTGAATAATGGTTCACAAGTGTACCTTTATAGCACTTGAATTTTAAAAGCTAACTAACGAACTTCTGCAACGCGAACAGTCACGGTGTGAACAGAAACACTGTAGCACTGCAGTGCTACAGTGTTTCTGTTCTGTGGCTACAAACGACTCCCAGGATGGCATAAGAATGAGGCAAATGTAATTACAAATGTATAGTTTTCAGATCTTTTCCTATACTTGTAGTATAAGACGGTATTACTTGCCTTTTATAGTTCTAGGTCTAGGTCAACGGAAAGTACTCTATAAATTGAAAGAGTCGAAATGTACGTCTTTTTCCGGCATAAACGGCCCTATCTTTTTTTAAGCCCAAAGGAGGGTAATGTGTTTGACCTGTATGTATGTATGTATGTCCGTTCCTGTGTCCGCTCGTAACTACTCAACGGCACAACCGATTTTGATAAATGATACATCATTGGATTCGTCTTGATGGCGCGAGTGTCACTGGGTATGAAGTTCGTTAAAATAAACAAAATGGCGGATTTTATGCACTTTTAAAGTGCACCGCGGTCGGGTTTTTTTTACTAAAAATATTTTTGTATGTTAACTTAAAAATTTAATTTTTTCACAGCTTAAAGCTGCAGTCGCTTGAGTAAAAAAAAATGTTTGAATTTTATCTCGATATCTCTGCGCGTCTCCGAGATAAAAGGTCTTGACGGACAGACAAACGGACGGACGGACGGACATACGGAAAACAAAGTGATCCTATAAGGGTTCCGTTATTTTTTGAGGTCCGGCTCCCTAAAAATCATTTAGGATACTTTATAAGAAAGTCGTTTTGGGATAGTTATGGGGATAACTCAAGAGAAACCGCGGGTAGATCCTCGTCAAGCATAAAACATGCATAGGTATAACTTAATCTTTATTGTCCTACAATTATCACGATCTAGATCATAGATCACAACACTCTCTCGGCAAAACGCGCGCGATAGTGAAATTGATCGAGTTCGTTCACCGCCATATTGATCTATAGATCGTCGCGTGCGCAGCTTACGTGATTTATGTAATGATCACAGTCGATTCCTGGTCGTATTATGTATTTACACGAATTAATCGGTTTTGTACAATACCTAAGTACAGATCAACGGATAAGCATCGCAATTAGGGTACGCAGTACCGATACCGTTCTGGAAAATAGGGGTTTTCGGTACCGGCTGATATTAGAACCGGAACGTCCCGGTACTCTCGAGTTTTCAAAGACTGTCGATACTTCAGTCCGTTGAGATTCAGTTTTAGTTTTATAATAAAGACTACACATTAAAAGCACATTTATTAATAGAGACCGGATTTGAAGTAGCGATCTCAATATTAATATGGATATGACTAGTGCAATTTGTTAAATACATGTCATGTTGGTTATATAAGGTCTTAATTTTTACTATGCATTGTGCAGAATAAATATTAAAGAAGAAAAACTTAAAAAATAGACTATTTCAAAAATTAACTAACAATGTTTTTATTGATTATCTATCACCATAATTTTTGCCGAATATTTACAAAAGCTTCCAAAAAGGTTTTTACTTTTTTGTTCCGATAAGTTGCATTATTTTTGTGTGTAGAATTTTTTTAAATTATACCAGTCATATCCATATTAATATTGAGATCGCTACTTCAAATCCGGTCCCTATTTATTAATATAATTTAATTAATAATCACAATTTTTCGGACCAGTGGGGCAGGCGGGGGTGAGTCGGCGCAGATCGCCATTACCACGGTCGCCACCCGTGTTTGGTCTGTTGACTAAAGACCTTGGGATTTTCGAAACAAAACAAACTTGCAGTTCTGTTTTTATTGTTATTTAACTGGAGCCCGTCGACCAACGTAATGGTCATCGTGACGGTCGACTAACTGTCATTCGTAATAATTGTAACAGTTTCGAAGGTCATTTACTTAACTTTGCCAATCAAGAGGCAAGTATAGAGCAATCGATAAATTAAGGTAGAGAATTTTGAAACTATACCATCGAAACATTTTTTTCATCACACTTGCTCGAAAATGGAGTCATTACACGTAGGTTTTGCGGGCCGTAAATGACCTATTACGCCCTAGGGCGTAATGGTTTTCTTTTTAAATTTGAAACGATAGTTCTGTTTTACTCTTATTTGTCATTTTCAAAGGAAACGCCAACTTACTTTTTTAACTTTTATTACTGAAATATTTATTTAAAGAGAACTGTTATTGCAAATACATGTAAAAACATATTTCTGTAACATTAATTAAATGTTTAAATATAGTATTTCAGTATTTTGCAAATATAAAATAAACCATTTTTAGTCTTTACCGCTATGGTTTCCGAACGTGACTTGACGTTCACATTGTCTATGGAATATGTCACTAATGTCACTGTCAGTTTTACAATTTTATTTAGGTTAAGTAAGGTTATTTTAATCAGATTTCCTCACAAGTGTGATGAAAAACATTGTGTGTACAATGTTTTACAATGTACTATTACCATTTTTTTATTGCGCGTTTTCTGCCAATTTTATGTTATTTGTACTTAGAATTACTGGCTCTTAACACACCCAATGGAACAAAAAAATTATCTGATTTTTTCTGTTGTGTTACATTTTTTTCATATACTTAGTGTAACGGTAACACAAATTAAAGTTTTATTAATGTATGGAATATTTGGGACACTTTTTTTCTATTGTGCTGGAAAATGCTCGTAGTTCTAAGAAGAAGTAACATAAAATTTGCATAAAATTGGCAGAAAACTTCACAATGAAAATTGGCAATTTTTAGTACTTAATGCACACTAATTATTACGTTTTAAAGATACATAGTATTCTACTACTAGTACTATTCATATTTTTCGACTTCCAAATGGTTTACCATGCCATCGCTTGACACATAACGTATGGTTTTTCTAATCTTAAATGATAGGTAGGTACATAATACTCGTATGCAAAGCTTTGTAGTTATTTTTACCAAATTGAAACTTTTATTCTATAGCAATAATTTAAAAATTTTCGAAAAAATATAATAATCCATTACTAATTTTTCGTTCTACAAAAGGTACATCGCGCGCTTGAATGTGTGCACGCCGTGTACGAACGCACTACAAGCAAAGTTTTAAGAATACGTCAGAATGCTCCACTATGGACAGAACGTGTCGCGCGCTTTTAAACTCTTTATACTTTGACCATTGACGTATACAAAGGACAGGGCTAAGCGAGCGCGCAGCGGACGGTTCCAACGCTTTGGCGGTAAAAATACCGCCAAATCAGTGCCAGACGGCAGTGAAACGGTTGTCTAATGTTTGCCCGAAGTACATATGCCATACAATTCAGTTGTCCGAATTGCACTGGCCCGAATTTCATTTGCCCGAATGTTTCGTTTACCATAATAGTTATTTGGCATACTCTTGTTTACCCGAATATTAAATGCCATAATGATGCGATTGCCATACGTATTGTTATCCATATTATTAAGTG
The DNA here is from genome assembly GCA_947034925.1 of Eudemis profundana. NCBI lineage: Eukaryota > Metazoa > Arthropoda > Insecta > Lepidoptera > Tortricidae > Eudemis > Eudemis profundana. The sequence goes on along the minus strand of OX344820.1, from coordinate 11,244,154 downwards.
CAATATTATTGTTTACCCGAATATTAAATGCCATACGTATTGTTATCCATATTATTAAGTGCAATAATATTATTTAATTGTTGGACGACGCAGTTCAAACCTAACCTAACCTACTTTTCTGACAGCAGTTCGTTTTTGTTGGGGGACGCAGTTCAAACCTAACCTAACCTACTTTTCTGACAGCAATTCGTTTTTATTGGGGGACGCAGTTTAAACCTAACCTAACCTACTTTTCTGACAGCAGTTCATTTTTGTTGGGGGACGCAGTTCAAACCTAACCTAACCTAATTTTCTGGCAGCAGTTCGTTTTTGTTGGGGGACGCAGTTCTAACCTAACCTAACCTACTTTTTTGCTTAATGTAACCTTTGTATTGAGTTTTTCTTAATGCGGGGGGCTTCGCCCCCCGAGCCCCCCTTGTGGGGGGCTCGGCCCCCCCGTCCCCCCTTTGTCGTTCCACCTATGTAAGTTTTTTGAATGATTTTATGGGAAACATAGATTCTGGCATATGATATTATTGAAAATGATTTTATGGGATACAAAGATTCTGGCATATGATATTATTGAAAATGATTTTATGGGAAACAAAGATTCGGGCATATGATTAATATAGTAAACAATGAGTATGACATATGAAATTATGGGAAACAACATTATGGCAGTTGAATAGTATGGCAAATGAAATTATGGCAAATGAAATTCTGGCAAGCAAGTGTATACCCAGTGAAACACGCGGCGCGTGCACTGCGCAGCTGGTCTTTATAGCTGCATCTTTTGTTACGGGAAAAATAGTTTCGAACTGTTCGGATGGGCCTATCCTTACTTTTGAAATCATTGACTTTGACAAAAGGCTGGGCGCAATAGGGAACGTGCACGACGAAGGTGCCGCCAATCTAAATCAAGTACCCTTTCATGCTGGGGCCACATTGACGGAAACGCCGTAATTTATTGCGATGAAGGACGATTAACGTCATTGTAGCTACGACTTACTATATTTGACATTGACATTGACAGCTTGATTTGACAGAGGTGATAATTTCCATTATTATCCGCCCGTGTCTCTTTTATCGTTAAGTGCTGCCACCTATAGTTCGTGCACGTTGCCTATACCACGCTACATGGCAATGCCTATTCGCTGTGCTAAGAATGAATCAGCCTTCTGATCACCTGTTTACTTAAATCATAACTTATTTACTTTTGTGACATCCTAAAAGAGCCGCTTTGGTCGTTATACACAATTAGCTCTAATCTGATTTTAATTGTGCTATCTCAATTCCGATAATGTAATTCGTAATGATATCGTTACGTGAAAGTTTGCGCTAATTTGGTTTTCTAAACTTGAAGATAAGGTTAAGGTTAATTTAATAAAAATTTGGCAAAGCTAGTAGTCTATATAGTGTGTGTGTTTTTTTTTATTTTATTCATTTACTTAATAGAAATTTAACACACACTGTTTAGTATTTTTTTATAATTTAATATATTTTCATTTATGTATATTTTTCTACTAATGTTTATTAAATATAATCCTAATATATTATTGTTTTACTAATTTATGTGTAATATAATAACATTTAAAAAATCTTAACGAGTTTTATTCACTTATTAAAAAAGATATCAAATAATCGTTTGTCAAACGAATAAAAGTTGAAATGAACTTAATAATTTTTTTTTTAAATTATACGACTGGTATTTTATACTTAATATGACGATTTTAAAACACACAATTTAAAATATCCTCAAACACCGTTTAAAATATACTGCAAAATATATGAAATATAAAGATGTACTTAATCCAATCATGCTCGAAAATGTCATGACTATTTAAAATCGAACATAAAAAATTGCCAACTTCTTCTTTTCCGACTTCAAAAAAAGGACTGTACATGTCTTGGTAAAGGACTTGTCTGTATGTTTATATTAAGCTAAATAATATCGTTTTTTTTTCTTTAATGTAACAAAATGATGTACTCACTTTTTCCCAACAAATCCATGATAGAATCATCCTCCTGCGACGATCCATACGAACTATGATAAGTTCCTTTTCTCCTCCCTAATGCGTCCAACAATAGAATATCCTTTTCCTGTTCATTCGCCGGCCGCCTCCTTTCCGACTTTAATTCCTCGTCCTTAAGGTCTAAATCGTCTTGCAGCGTCAACACGTCATTCTCGATTTCAGCACACACAACACCCAACAACGCGAACAACAAAAAAAACCTGAGCCCCATTGCACCGTTTCTTCTTCTAATTTTGAAATTTTGTTTTTTAATTTCGCTTCCATTGGTTCGGGTTTCGAGACACATCACTGGCACTTAACGTTCCATTTTGGGTTTTTTATTGGGATTAGTTTGGTGCACTTGTTTTGGTCCGTTGTGCGGACTATAAAAGACCTTTTTATTTTTTTTAAACCGATGCGTCCGCTCGCGGTGGCTTGGGATCGGAAGTAACAGCCGCGGCGCGGCAGAGTTCCTTTTCACTTTCTTGCCTTATTTTCCTGTTATGTTGGCATTCTGATTTAGTGTAATTATTTAATAGCTTTTAACATTACCTGTGAAATTATAACGAGATTGTAAAATCGCTTTCGTTTCAATTTCGCTAATAAATTGTTGTTTTAATGTGTGTGATGGCGTAAATTTTTGCGCAATCTTTAATAGTTATTTTTATTACGGAAGCATATTTGGTTTCATAATTATTTTCTTTACTAATTAAGTAGTTACCAAGAAATGATTTTGACTTTTGTCATATGACAGTTTTCTGTGAGAATAAAGTTACTGAGTTACATAAAAATGTCAATTTACATGTAAATAAATACAGATCAAATACATAACTCCTCCTTTAGGGCTTCGCCGCGTCGGATAAAATATTGTTATAGTACCTAGTAGGTATTTTTGAATGGCAAATACACCAGAGGAAGAGCTCTAGAGTTTATTACGGGGTAGCTACTTTTTCAGAATGACCCGAGTCACGTGGTTTTTTGTTTAACTTTTTTTTAAATACGTACCTAAAAGTACAGACTATAGCAGGGTTTCTTAAACTGTGGTCCATGGACCCCTTAGGGGTCCATGATACGAGAGCCGGGGGTCCGTGGCTATGCCTTCAACACAAACTTTCATGTGCCCTTGATTTTCTGTTTCTCTGATTATATTCGGAAGGGGTCCGTAAGGTATTCAAAATAATGTAGGGGGTCCATGACCAAAAAAAGTTTAAGAAACTCTGGACTATAGGATGACCAGGCCCCTAGTCCGCGGCCTTGTAGACCTGGGCTGAATCCGGTGCTGATTAAACGTAACTACTGTTTTCTTTTTCTTATTTTCCCTGCCCTTTCCCCAAATCAGCATCTTTTTATGAAGTGTTAAAACGCTCAGATAGTTTGCAGTTTCCAAGAAAAAACGATTTCTGACGTCACTACGCAACAGTCAAAGTAGTACCTAATTTTTACCCGACTGCGGCGAAGCCCAAAGGAGGGTAATGTGTTTGACCTGTATGTATGTATGTACGTTCCTGTGTCCGCTCGTAACTACTCAACGGCACAACCGATTTTGATAAATGATACATCATTGGATTCGTCTTGATGGCGCGAGTGTCACTGGGTATGAAGTTTGTTAAAATAAACAAAATTGCGAAAAAAATTTATGCACTTTTAAAGTGCACCGCGGTCGGGTTTTTTTTAGTAAAACTATTTATTATTTTCGTAGGCTGACAAACTCGCAACCCTTAGGGGCATAGCGATTGTCGGACCGGGTTGTCGACCGTGGCGTTCCCTGGGGTCGAACCAGGTCGCTAGCCGGACCACCCCGAGGGGTCGGACTGGGTGGGTGCCGGGTGCGCCTGGGGTCGAACCGAACCAGGTCACCTTGTCCCGGTCCCCTCCACCTAATCTAATTTTTAGTTTATAGCGTTTAAAAATAGTGTGATGAAGAACTGACGGATAGCATTCGTTAATTTGCTTTGTGTTTTTATTCGATTAAGTCACAGATTTTTTTATTTGTAACTTATTTAAGTTTAACAAATAAATGAGGTTGATTTCAATACCACGTTCCATTAAACTGAATTAAATGTATTTTTTTGTGTTAAGCGCCCTCTATAGTCTTAACTGTGGATTTTTCTTAAAATCCAATCAAAATTATGCTTATGGATCATATCATACAGAGATAAGGTGAGACATTTTATCTGTAACCGACTGTACGATCAAAAACATAATGAGATTGTTTTCTTGCACCATAATTGTGTAAAAATAAAAAGACAGTTTCCATTCTGTTTTCACTAATTCCATAGAACCTTTGTGAAATTGACCTCCTTCCTGCAATTTCTTTGGCCCTATCAAATACCAATTAGCTACCAATTTTACGCAACGCAAACCGAAAATAGCCTTAACGAATGTTATTATCAACTAACCGAGCAAATCCTAACTTTATATACATCTAATAAAGTCTAAATTTGCAAAACAAAAACGCTACTAGGAAATTATGTCATTAACAACGGTTTAGTTTTAAAGGAAATTGGACTCTGTTGTCTTCGATTAAGGCCGCATTTGGGTTGGATTCTCATTCTTATAAGACGTATAGTATAACAGCTGGTGCCTTTTGGAAAGCTGAGCGAAAGTTTGCGCCTTCCGAGACGTCAGATTTCAAAAGTGCTATCTTTTGTTTCTTTCTTTAAGAATTGAACTTAAATATTTAAATAGTAAGGTACATTTTTGAGTGATGCCAAAATGGACTTAAGGGATTTTGAAAATTAGTTTGATTTGATGGTAAAGTGACATACAGATAGGGCCCTGTGGTGCTAATTCGAATAATATATTGGTGTGATAAAAATATGGCATGTTTTATATAAATGTGATGACTTGTTTATGTAAAGTTTGGCACGTCTAGGAAGGAACTATTTAAATATTTGACAGTAACTAGTTTTTGTACCTAGTTCATTAAGTATTTATTAATCTAATTTAAATATATATTCTTAAATTCAAATTATTTTTGTAAAGATAATACAACACTGACAGTGCGTTACAAATTCAACAACTATGTAGTAACATACATGTTTATATACTTTATTTCTTTATCATTACATACTTAAATATATATATGTAAGTATTAGGTAACAAAGCAATGTTCCAAGATGTGAAATAGCATTGCAAGTAGCAGTCAGTCATTTTCAGATACTTGGATAGAATAATATCTGGCAAAAAATTAGAGCAATACGCGAGTCTAAATAGCTCATTTTCTGTTACAAAATATATATTCATCACGCAAAGCAAAATTGGAATTTTTTTGAGAAGTCCGTTTTTTCTGACAACTTGGCACAGTTTTTAAAAATCCGGTATTATTAAGTACTCAATTTTGTATCACAGAGTTTAGGAAAAAATCTTTTCAGAATTTGGCTACATGTATATATTTTTTAAAGTAAATCGAATTTTGTAAATACATACACACTCACTAATCACTACACACATACACTAAAAAAAAAATATTCAGACGAATAGAGAACCGTCCTTCTTTTGAAAGCCGGTTAAAAACGAGGAAAACCGATATTTAAAATACAATTTCAATATAATATTGTCGGGACAATCTTACACAAATCGAGCTAGTCCCAAACTAAGCAATGCTTGTACTATGGGTACTAGACGACGATATACATACTTATATAGATAAATATATACATAAATAGATAGAAAACATCCATGACTCAGGAACAAATACTCGTGCTCATCACACAAATATTTGCCCTTACCAGGCTTTGAACCCGGGACCTCTAGCTTCGTAGGCGGTGTCTCACTAGGCCAAACGTGTCGTCGAATTTCTCTTATGTTTTTCCTAAAAACTACACATATTTCTTTATGTTTACCATATGCCTGTGAGTAGCATAAAGAAGATGATGCATACAATACGTAACTGGTATCGAAAACGAAAGTGATTTGGATTCGGAACGCGCCTCAGACAAAATAATGGCCGACTGACAGCTCCCGCGTTTTCGCTTTCGCTCGCAAATTGTACCCTTCAAAACGAAAACGCATCAACTACAGAGACAAATTACTCTTGAAATCTAACCTTAAACATATACTTTTAAGTCTCAAATTAGAGTGATTCGTTTTGGTTTTGATTTTTTATTTTTATTTTAAGCAGTTAATTTGCAAATCGAATGGTCAAGTTACGTCTTGATTCGTTCTATCTTGTTAAATTGGTGCGTTCCAAATGTAGTTTTATTTTTCGGTAATTGAAATTAAATTATGATGCTTCACTAATGGTTTTGTAAAATAATTATACCTATTCTTTTATTAAATTTCTATTATGAAATCTGTCTCCATTTTTCTTATTTAACGATGTTGCGAAATTTAATTAGCTTTTGGCACTTAATTAAAATTTCTTCAGTGGAAAATTAGATTTATCTCTTACGTGTCATTTGAAATGAGGCTGTCACGATCTTTGTAAGTTAATTGATCATGCGAGAGTCTAATTAGCATTTTTGACATGACATACATTACATACATTTGACAGGCGGACGGATGGACAACTATGCTCCTCGCGCCGAATCATGATCCCTATGACAGTTCTTTCTCCATACTTTTGTAATGACGTCGCTGTCATTTTTAAACGGTTTGTAGACATTATTCGGAAGTAAAGCACGTACATTTTAGTATTTTATGCAACAGTTGTATAAGTGGGTTCAAAAAATGCCAATTGCGTGAGTTACGCAATGAGCGTTTTTTGACTTAATTATACAACGTTGCATACAATACTTTTTCTACGACTAGGTTTTAAAATATAAAATACAAAATGTATCATAACCTGGAAACAAATTAAATATGACGTATGACTGACAGTATGTGTCTATGGTAAACTTTTTTTTTATTTAAAAATACTTTTTTTATGTTGGCATCAATGAATTTAGTTCAGAAAGTTTTGTTTTTCTTACAAACCGCAGGATTTTAATTGTTCGTTAAGTTGGTAGTTGTGCATTTTTACCGTAAAGTTAAAATTGAGCGCTTAATCCTTGACCTAAGTTTAACCTAGATTTAGAAGTCTGTGGCTGCTAGCAATAACGTAAAGTGACTATAACGACACTAGTGCTGTTATGGGGAATAGAGTATAGACTTCTCTGAACTCATATTATGTATGTTCTTATATTAGAGTTCGTGACCAAGTAAAAGACAGATAACAGTACAGGAGTAGAAAAACATATAAAATCAAATTTCAGTAATTATAATATGAAACAAATAAGTGATGTATATCATTTTCGGAATCAGGTCTACAAATATAAGTGGAAAGAGTGAACTGTCATAGGGATCATGATTCGGCACGAGGAGCATAAGTCACAGTTTTAGGACTAACAGTTGTCCAACGCTCATACATTTGACAGGCACAGCCGCCTGACAGGAACTGCACTGTCATGCCAGGGTTGTCGCAACATCAAAAACAACGAAGTAGGTTAAATATGTAGGTACAAGTACATTTATTAATATTATTACCATAAACACATAATTTACTGATAAATTTGAAAACGGTATTATGGAATGAATATAACGACTGTGAAAGGGATTTTATGAACATGACAGCCGACGAAATAAATTTCTGTCACAATCAATTACCTATTATTCTCTGTGAAATAAATTAAGATTTTACATGAAAACATCCAAATAAATAAGACACACTGCTGTTGCATTTACGCGAATCAAATTTTAACACATCGGAAAGTATTTCAGCTAAGTACTAATTTTATGAAACACAAAAATCTCAAAGATTAGACTACAGAGTCCATATTGTTAGTTAATTACAGTCTTAAAAGGTAATGTTAGTAGGTAAGGTAAGGTGTCATCTGATTTACATATTCTAGCAAAATTTCAGCCCAATCGGAAATCGGGAAGTCGGTCAAATGAACTTGCAAGATTTGAATTACATACAGACAGACATCCACCGGGACAGTTGAAACTAAATAAAAGCTTGTACATAACTTGTAATAACCACATTTTTACTAAAAAAAACCCGACCGCGGTGCACTTTGAAACTGCATAAAATCCGCCATTTTGTTTATTTTAACGAACTTCATACCCAGTGACACTCGCACCATCAAGACGAATCTAATGATGTATCATTTATCAAAATCGGATGTGCCGTTGAGTAGTTACGAGCGGACACAGGAACGGACATACATACATACATACATACAGGTCAAACACATAACCCTCCTTTGGGCTTCGCCGCAGTCGGGTAAAAAGGAGGCTAGATGCAAAGAGTTTTTAGAGAATAAGGTAAAACAGTAAAAACTATTGTAATATGTAAAAGAAAAGGTCCTTCCGAGGTCGTATGTGGAAACGTGGAACAATGACGTACGCTGCGCGCGCGCATCCGGTTGACAATCGCATTTGCAAAACTCTCCAGCTGCAGGGATCCGTAGGAAGTTACTTAAGAACCTTTAGAAATGTTTGATGTGTGTATGTTATCACAGAACACTAATGTATGCACGTTAGGCTAGACAGGATTTATTTCGTCCCCACTTTTCATAGATTAGATTGAATTAGATCCATTTATTTTTGGCGACGAAGTTTTTGGCGTGTCCCTTGTATAGGCTACTTGATGACAGTTCAAATCAGCTTCTGTTTATGAAGTGTCAAAACGCTCCGAAAGTATGCAGTTTAGTATGAAATACTATCTTGTGACGTCATGCTAAACATGGCGCCTTACTTTTAGTTTTCGTCATTGTAAAATCGTTGATGGCACAAAAATAAGTTTGAATGATTTTATCTGGGCTGTTTTGGAAGCGTAATTTGCTGGTTAGAGTTAATGAATTTATTATGATTGTTGTCAAATACCCTATTTCGAGCTATCGAGGTTCCACAGTATATTTATAATTCTTTTGTAGAGACGGCCAGGTCTCTACAATAGGTACATATATAAGTGAATTTAAAATCGTAACATTAGAAAGCCCACTACCAAGTGTGCACGTTGTATCTTACTGTGGCAGATGTTATCGATATGTTATTATACACATTGTTCGTGCAGGAAACGTAATGGCGTCGTTTACTGGGTTAGGAAAACTTCACTTGGGGGTGTTTCTCCAGAAATATGTCTGCGGCTCATTCATCTGTCTCCATACATTTAGTATGAAAAAGGGCCAGCTGAATGAGGTCACCGCAGACATATTTCTGGAGAAATGCCCTTGGGTACTAAATGCCTGATTAAATGCTATGAGAATACTCAGTATTTCACGATAGGTATAAATTTAAACTTTTTTTACTGCAGTACACTGACCAACAGGCAGAAAGCCCATTTGATGGAAAGTGGCTATCGAGTAGTTTCTGAATGAATGATTCAAATGAAGTATATCAGCCCATGTCAGTCCTTCATTCACTAGTTCAGTTCTGATACACAAACTTCAATGCTTCTGTAGTTCAGTTCACCGTTTAACTAAGTACATTTTCGTTACCTAAGCTACTTATGTATTTTAAATTGAAAAAATTGCAACGGCGCAAGAGTATTTAGGGCTCTTGTTTTTAATTATAATAGAAGATTGGCTTGATGGCTTTGTGCAAGAAATATATACGTATGACCGATACGGTATATCAATATCTATATTAACTGAAGTAGATGGACCTGTTGAACTACTGAAGTAGTGAACTAAAAGAGTGATATACAATGAACGAAATATGGATATTATCAATAACGCATTTTGCGTATGACTACCTAGTCACCGTCTCCTAAAGAAATTTGCAACTTTATGTGCTTTATCAATACGTTGCCGGTGATGAAGAATTTGGTGAGACCCTTTTTAAGACCATTGCAGCGCAGTGGGAAAATCATAGCAGGAAGTCCATTCTAGATCCCTGAATCATTCTGGAGAATCGGCGTAAATATTTATTTATTTAAACCTTTAAAAAAAAACAAAGGGTCCCGACCCTTCCTAGCGTGTATAGCTCGCCGAAGTCGCTTTACAACACTGTCACAATCTGTCACACTCTAGTTGCACTCGTGACGAAGCAAACCGGGCCCTATCGTCCCTTAACCCCGATGTCACTCGCGATGCCGGGTTATTCTTCAGAAATATATTTGCGATTTATTACTCTGTCTCCATACATTTAGTATGAAAAAGGGCCAGAGGAATAAGGTGACCTCAGAGATATTTCTGAAGAATAACCCTGCCACTTCTCTTACGATTAACGAGTTTACACGAAGTCTGGCATAAGCTGGTAATAGAACTAAAATCCATCCTCCACAACAAACTGTCTTAGCAGTATAGTAAGTTAATCCTATCCCACTAATATTATAAATGTGAAAGTTTGTAAAGATGTTTCGATGTTTGTTACTAAATAACGGGGTAACAACAGGATGGATTGAGTTGAAATTTGGCATACAAGTAGGCCAAGTCCTTGATACATAAGTAAGTAGAATTTATATCCCGGTAAAGAGTTCCTTTGGGACAGTAACGGGAACAACGCACGCGCGGGTAAATGCTAGTTGTAAATATTTAGCTAGTTACACCTTTTTGAAAAAGAATTAAAACAACAACCAATAATGTACGGAACCCTTCCTAGCGTGTGTCGCGCCGAAATCGCGTTACGACATTGTCACAATCTGTCACACTCTAGTTGCACTCGTGACGAAGCAAACCGGGCCGTCTTGTCCCTTGCCTGCCCCCGATTTCATGCGCGATGCCCTCTTAATACCCCACATAACTTTGGTTTTCATCATTACAATTTCAGCCAAAAGAGGTCCACTGATATAGGGCTTCCCCAAGAATTTCCACGATTGTCGGCTTTGTGCTGCTATTATCCAGCGGCTTCCCGCGGTTTTCACCAGATCGTCGGTCCAACTTGTGGGCCTGCCAACACTTCGTCTTCCGGTACGTGGTCGCCACTCATCACTTCATTTCGTAGCTATTCTTAGGACTAGTGACCCGCTCGCAAAAGTTCACCGAGATGAAATACGAGTAAGTTAAATAAATGACTCTGTAGGCTTATGGTGCTCACGTTTTGTCGCGCGATAAATAAATAATAAAGCATCCGTCACTCTCATACACGATTTGTCAGAACGTTACGGGTGCTTTGTCATTTATTGATCGCGCGACAAAGCGTAGCATCATACGCCTACTGGTAAAACTATTCTCTGTTAATCGGGGTTATAATAGCTATAGGTAGGGCTGCCATCTTCAAAATTTGATATCTAGGACAAAAAGCGTAAATCCCCGGATTTTGGAGCTCAAAACCCGGACACCAACAGCAACGCAGTATTTTTTCTGTGGAGATGGGGGGGTGAGAGGGGTGGGGTGCATTCGCTCTCCACGGCCGCGAGTAGCAAACCCGGACAACGGATGAAACCCCGCCCGGACGTTCCCCGGACGCTCTCTAAACTAGGACAAATCCGGGGAAACCCGGACGGATGGCAGTCCTACCTATAGGCAACGTGCACGACGAAGGTGCTGCCAACTGGTGCCGCCAATCTAAATCATATACCCTGTCATGCTGGTGCCACATTGGCGAAAACGCCGTTAATAACGTTAATTTACGTTGAAGGACGATTAACGTCAGTGTAGCTAGTAGCTACGACTTACTATATTTGACATTGACACTTACATATTATCATTGAATGAATGAATGAATGAATATATTTATTTCAGACCTTGAGTCCATATGTGTTAGTATCATTGACATTGCTTATTTGACAGGGGCGATAGTTTCCTTTAGTGTCCGCCCGTGTCTCTTTTGTCGTTTAGTGCTGCCGCCTATAGTTCGTGCACGTGCCCTATACCCTTATCTACCTGTACAGTACACCACAAATTTTATGGAAAAAAGGTCCGGCAGTTTTGGCGTATTCAGCTTCCGAGATTTGCTCTTGCGCTACTAATAAACATTGAAGTGGTTGCCTTGGAAAGAAATGCACTCACGGACAATTAATTCATAGAAAATGACCCGAATTCATTGTCCGTCAGCGTAAGTAAAATTAATCTACCCTAGCCGACGATATTTAGGCTGCGTTTCCACTAGAGCTCTGCGAGGTAGTTAAGCGGTGTGCCTATCAACGTGCCTAGCCTCACTCAGCGCGACCCGGCATTGGTGGATTTTTTACTCGCACACCGCTTAGCTAAGTCACACAGCTCCGGTGGAAACGCAGCCTTATAGTTTTACTGCAAAATTGAAACTGCTACTGTTCGCCGTTTATCAAGTTTTCTGAATAAATTAGAATATAAACGACGGAGATTAGAAAGGGTCTTAGTAATGAGTGGCAGATTTATTGCATATTTGTGTGACAAGCGGATTTTATTGCGGTTCTCTACTTGTGATGTTTTATGAGTCTTTGTAAACTTCTATCCTAATTATACTATCCAACAGAATAAACACTTTATGCCACACCTGGCCAGAAAGCGCAGCGTGCGGAAAAAGCCTTTTTCTGGCCAAGTGTAGATATAAAATGATGTACACAACCACGGGAGGCAATAAAGAAAGCCCTGGATCGCACATTTACGTCCCTCGCTTGCAGCTCGGGCCGCAAACATCTGCTATCTCGGCCTTTCTTTGTATTACCACCCTAGTTGTGTGTGTTGTATGTAAGATGAAAACTTTTCACTAATTAACCGACTTTGCTATAAGTTTACGTGAAATTATTTTTAAGACAAAAATATGTTTATTCTTTATGAAAGAAACATGATGTTCCTTTATTCGTTTTTTAATGCGGGTAAATGTGTACAACATTTTTATGTTACATAATATAGATACTAAAAATCAAAGTACATAGAAATAGTACATAACTGCAGAGGCCGGGAAGTGAAGGGTTGCCGGCCGAGTACATATAGCTGGCCGAGCGAAGCGAGGCCAGATAGTTACGAGGCCGGCAACCCCATTTCCCGCCGCGGTATGTATAGTGCTTTTCTGCAATGAAATAAATAAACTTACTAATATCCTTACTTACAGAAACTTTCTATCAGAAAGTGACGTTAGTGACATTATATCCATAGATAATGTAAATATCAAGTCACGTTCGGAAACCATATACCTACGACCAAAAGCTGTTTCCGTTTACATTTTTATCGCGAATATTTAGATGAAATATTTTAAATGTGTATTCTTGTGGTTTAGTTTGCAATTTATAATAATTGGAAATTGTTTATAATGTGTTATTTGTTATGTTCATGTCAATTTTAAATAAATAAAACTGCAAAATATAGCAAAAATCGCTTTTTGTTAGGGTTTTTTTTAATGGCTGAATGCCGTGATGCTGTGGCCCTTATAAATGTGGAATGGAAATTTAAAAAAATTTCATTGCCGGCCTAGGCCGGCAATGTAAGTATGAAATTCCATTCCGTGCCAAGTGTCAAGCCGCACCGGAAACGAAGTACGTTGCGGCCTATTTTTAGGCACGTAATGTCAACATTTCATGCCATGTTTGAGAAAACAGAGTTAGTTCGTAGAGTGGTGCCATCTCTCACTCGATCGTCAAAGCTGTATGTGGTTAAAGGTCACTGTCACACTATATTGAGTGGAAAGAGATAGGTAGCATTTGTCACGATAGGTAAAGAGCGTATGTCACAGTTGTGCTAAAGGCACAGGAGTGGCTGACTCCGCGATTTCGCCGCGCGGCTGCTAGTACCAAATTTTGCCCCCGCGGAGGGGCTTAGCCAGCGACCAGAAAGAGCACGCGTTATGTCATAAAGAGAGACGGTCGGATCCGGTGCGTTCCGTCCGGTGGTCGGACCCGAACGACAGTTTTGTTAGAAAGAGTAACTTCTGTATGCGTTATTCCATGCATTATATTTCGATGATTGACAGGAGCTTGTGGAAATGTAGGGAACTCTTCAAATTATAAGCACAGTTATAGCCTTATAGCGATGGGTGTTTTTTATAGTAACTTTTGTATTTTTCAATGAATTAAGAAATTAGTTTGTATTTTTGATTATTTTAAGAATATTTTTTTTATTTTGTTATTAGTTTTTGTTGTATATACGCTTCCGTAACTGCTTTAATTTTAATAATACTTATTTTATTAATAAATAATGTAATATTGTCACATCACACACACTAACGTCATAAACTTACCGCACAACACAAAAATCACAAAAAACCAGTGGCACGCAACCGTTTCTCGATTCAAAATAAAATTAAAATTTTCACACGAAAACGATCATTTTTCTTTTTTTTAGCGAACGTGCTTAGACGAGCACCGGCGCGGCACTGTAAGCCTGCCAAGAAAATGGTCACACCAAGAAGTGAGGGGTGCTCAACATGTGACTTTCGTTCGTTTAATAGCCATTTTATATTCAGCGGTTCGTCGCACGCGCCGCGGGTAATGACAGCAGTTTATTGGTTCTTTCGACGGTTTTTATCTTGATTTTTGCAAGAACTAACACTTTCCTTTAAGATTTATGCTTTTTTAGTCGTGAACTATTTGCAGAAATATTAGTTCCAGTACTTCTGTCTGGGGCTATTGAAACATTTAACTAAAATTAACTAAACGAAATTAAACTGTTAATGTAATGCCTTGAGGTAGCACAGAATCCGTTATTTGACTGTAAGTAACCGAAATTTGAAAAAATTATATAAGATCCTGTTAAGATAAGCAAAATAAGGAAATATGTTGAAGTTTTCAGTTTGATACCTAGCGTGTAACTTTTTTTATGAGCCTGTAAAGTTGGATGGGAAAGTCTATTTTAAAAGTATAAAACTATTAATAACATTAAACAACCCATACAATTTATGGTAACCTTTGTTATGAAACCGTTACGATAAACGTGAGTTTAACATAGTTGAAGAACAAATTTCTTGATTTCCCCAAACAACGTATGTCTCGTTACGTCACGTTACAATGGGCTTAAGTTTGGAGCGTTTCGGCACGTTTTGGGAACGTCTAACAATGTGATTTTAGCATTGTAGTATCTCGGTGAGTTATGGTATTGAAGTGGTTTTTTTTACTAATATTTATATTATTGAGAGGTCTTTCTATAAAATATCACAGAAAAAAGTTGTCAAATAGCCAATAAGGAAGTCTGGCTATTCCTAGCAGAAGTGACTCACTCCGCGATTTCGCCGCGCGGCTACTTGTACCAAATTTTGCCCCCGCGGTGGGGCTTAGCCAGCGGTGAGAAACGGCACGCGTTATACGATAAAGAGTGACGGTCGGATGCGGTGCGTTCCGTCCGGTGGTCGGACTCGAACTTATTCTGTGGTCTGGGCCCGACTTTTTGGTGTTGCCGGTTTTGTGGCACCCGTGTGAAAGTAACGGACCTTAGGACAGTAACGGGAATAATGCAGGAAAAGCCACGTGTAAATGCTAGTTATTATTAACTATAATTTGTGCCACACTTGGCCATAAAATGGTTTATCCCACACCTGGCCATAATAAAGTAACCGCTTTCTGGCCAAGTGTAGACATAAAATAATGTACACAACACGGGAGGTAATAAAGAAAAACTTTACCGTGCATTTACATCCTGGAACTATGCAAATTTATAAAAAACATATCCAGATCTCTTTACTAGGCTTGGAGATATGCCCCGACGTTTTGAATCTCGATCCCAAAATAATTTATTTCAAGCGACATCTGGACTAAAAATGCATAGTAATGGACCATATCCCATGTCTATAAAGATATTTAATAAACTTCCTTCCCAAATAAAAAGTGAAACTAATAAAAACAAATTTATCAAATCTTTAAAAAAATATCTTGTAGAAAAAGCATACTACACAATCAATGAATACTTAGGATAATAACAATAAATAAATTAATTAATTGGAATATAAATTTTATTTAATCTCTCTCTCTCTCTGTTATTGCATCATAATTTATATAAGTGTACCTATAATTTAATTATAGTGACTATTTACAATAATTGCAGTGCCCTCACAGGGTTGTGTTGAAACATATTAGTTTTTAAGACCTTTTGTACACACAAAGCAATGAATAAATGAATATGAATATGAAAGCCCTCGATCGCACATTTACGTCCCTCACTTTCAGCTCGGGCCGCAAACTTCTGCGATCTCGGCCTTTCTTTGTATTTCCACCCTAGTTGTGTAATGTACTATTTTCCGCACGCCGCGCGTACGGAAAAAGCCACTTTCTGACCAAGTGTAGACATAAAATGATGTACACAACACGGGAGGTAATAAAGAAAGCCCTCGATCGCATATTTACGTCCCTCGCTTGCAGCTCGGGCCGCAAGCATCTGCGATCTCGGCCTTTCTTTCTATTACCACCCTAGTTGTGTAATGTACTATTACCCGCGGCTTCGCCCCAAGGGGATTATTTACCGGGATATAAAAGTATCCTATGTCTTAATCCAGGACTTAGTCTACTTGCATGCAAAATTTCAGCTCAATCCATTCAGCTGTTACTGCATTTTTTAGTAACAACCATCCAAACATCTAAACATCCAAAGACACACAAGCTTTCGCATTTATAATATTAGTGGAATAACACTAAACAAAAGTAGCGAGTGGCGCGCCCCTGGCGGCTAGCGAGAGCGACTGGAAAGTCGCCTCCGGTTTTACTTTTTAATTTTTATATTTAGAACATCTGGATTTGTAGATTAGGACATTTACACATTTGTCTAAATGGCCTATTACTTACTAAACCTATTTGTAAACTAGACTTTAAAATTGAGTCAGTTAGGTCTATTTTTCGAAAAACAACGATATGTAGATAACTAATTACTGCAAAGATATTAATTTGCATAACTCGGGCTTAAATGGTCTTAGACATCGCAATTACTAATTATTGTGGTTGAAGCCGGCTGCCATACAAAATATTGTTTTTTTAATTTAATAGTATAACAATGAAAATTTTATAAACCTCATAGCTACTCGAATGTATTGTTACGACTACTATCAAATATATTTTAAAATAAATAAAATAGAATAAAAAATAAAAAAAAAATTAACTTTGTCTCTGTAAATACTGATAAAAAAAAACTTCCAATGCGAATCATGTGAGTCTTTACTTCTTTATTGAAAGAAAGTACACTAAAACCAGAACAAATACAAACAAGATAAAATTTAAATTTCCTAAAACTAAATAAACCTAAAAACGAAATTAAACTAGGTACCTAAATTCAAATACCGAATCATGTTATAATATTTGCTGATTACCAAGTACATATTATTCTATTTATGGTTAATATATATTTAATTAGGTAAATATCTTAAGTTTTTATGTGTATTCAAAACCTGCTTTGTTCTCTTTGTGTACGAATGAATTAGTTTTGTTAGTTTGTCTATCTTCTTCGATGTTGGTTGTTCTTTCTCATTTGCTCAAGGGTTAGCTGGAAGAGATCCCTTACAGGGATAAGTTCGCCTTTGTACATAACCATTGATTTCTGTATTGCTTTTGTATAATTTTGTGTGCAATAAAGCGTTTACATACATACATACAATAGTATGTATGTATGTATGTGCATGTTTTGAATGTTTTCTGTATGTACCTAATAAGGTAAGTATACAAAAAAATATATTTCTATAAATTTACAAACAAGGTAAATTACATACAGACAACATTCAAAACTTAAACATAGGGTGGTAAAATGGATTGAGACTCAGCGAAGTTGCTGGTGTTCAGTCTTTAACCATAAAATTGATTATAATGGGGATGACGACTGGGTTAAAAATATATAATTCTATTTAATCCGTCAGTAAGATTATGGAAAAATATGGGACACGTATTTTTTGGTTTATCAAAATATTAAATATCGACAAAGTTATAAAGCATCAAACTTCTGGAGTGGGGGCTTGTGACGTCACTCCTAGGTGAAAATTGTACCTAGGAGTGACGTCACTCGAAACTTCTAAGCACTCTATCTTCGTCATTTTTTGTATGTCAAACAAAAGAAAAAATACGTGTACAATATTTTTTAATAATCTAACTGACGGACTAAACAGTTTTTTTTGTCGTCTAGCCCATTATAGCATTTACAAGAATATTACGTAAGGTATAAAAAAACAAACACAATATATACACCACCTTTTGAATACTATTGAGAAGTAAAGTTAGGAAGCTTCAGCTTAGATATTCATATCGATATGGTAATATTAACTTGGCTTTAACATTGGCAGTATTTCTTAGCAGCTAGTACCTTTTATTAGAGTAGTTACCATACGCGTAAAGTAGGCAAAAAGTTGTCAATTTCACGGAGTGACCCCAAGGTAACATTCCGTAAAATATTTAATATATTTCTCCGTAAACATATTATCAATCATTCTAATTTCATACAGATTTACAGATACAGAAACATTGTGTGGCCGCCGGTATCGAGCTAACCTGTTTTCAATCCTGTTATACATTCAATTGAAAAGTAAATACGTTGTATTTATAGACCATAATTATTAATGTTCCTATCTTAATTTACAGGTAATAATTATATGAGATTTATAAGGAGGACGCTCTTTTAGAGATTAATTAGTCGGCCATTCTCACGAAGTATGTCTGCGGTCACCTAATTACCGCGACGCTGTTTTAATACTAAATGTATGGAGACGCGGTAATTAGACGCAGTCATACTTGGTCATACTTCGTGAGAATGGCCGTAGGATGGTCGCTGGTCACGTAGTCAGCGAAACCGGTCAACTTGGAGCTGGTCTTCTGACCGGACTATACACCCTAGACTCTGAATGTTTTGATGCGAAGAAGCCAGCGAGTCTGAACTAAGGTGTTGCACATTGATTCCTATCGAAATTTCGTTTTAATCCTGGTAGATATTGAGTTTTCAAGAGTTCCCGTAGCTGCCGCAGTTTTCAAGAGTTGCTGATTTTAATGGGATATCAGACTGTTCATTAGAAGTCCGGGATCACTACCAAATAGATTAAAACGCCACAAACATTTGCAGGGATCTCGACAAAATGTGCCCTCAGAAGTGGGGCGGTTTAAACGCTCGATTTTGACACAAATATGTTGAAGCTTTAGTATGAAGCGTGTTTTGCAAAGTCTAAAAATGTGATTTTAAATGTTGTCTCGATGTGATTTTATGATATTGAAGTAGTTTTTTCAGTAATAAATTTGTCGAGGAAGGCCTAAGGGTTCCGGATCACATTTGGTCACCTTAGTGGTATGGTCCAATAATTATCCAATAATCCAGTATCCGCACTAGTTTGAATCTGGTGTATTGCTCTTCATGTCTTTCTTTACACACTTTAAATGTCGCATTGACAATAAACTAGAAGTTACAGTTACACGATAAATTCACAGAGATAGGCACAATAGCTTAGATTTTCCAAAGAAGACTGGCTATCCATCCGTCAACGTCATATTTCCTCCTTTTAATCTAAATTGCCTGCATTACTCAATAACCACATTTTTACTAAAAAAAAACCCGACCGCGGTGCACTTTGAAACTGCATAAAATCCGCCATTTTGTTTATTTTAACGAACTTGACACCCAGTGACACTCGCACCATCAAGACGAATCTAATGATGTATCATTTATCAAAATCGGATGTGCCGTTGAGTAGTTACGAGCGGACACAGGAACTGACATACATACATACATACAGGTCAAAAACATAACCCTCCTTTGGGCTTCGCCGCAGTCGGGTAAAAAGGATCTAATACTAGATGGTCAGTCATAACTAGCGCCCTCTCTGCGACTTTATCCAAGCCAATAATCAGATATTTTTGGCTAATGTAACGTTGTTATTTTATCACGATAAGACATATTCTATTATTGAGAGGTCTTTCTATAACAGTAAAAAGTTGTAAAATTGCCAATATCGTGAAATATCACACATATCTTAATCTTGTTAGATTACAGTCTTATAAAGATAGTTTACTTTAGCTTTATTAGGTTCCTTTACCGCTGTAAAATATTTTATGCCTACTTCAGTGTTATGAAAAGGAGGAAAATCGATACCTTTACACTCAAAGGGCGTAAACGCCATTAGAACCTGCGGCGTTTACGCCCTTTGAGTCTAAAGGTATCGAAATATACCATTTTTATGGTCGATATGAAAAAATTGGCTAAGCGCGTTGGATGGCGCGAAGGGTTTCGTACACTTACGAAATTTGGAAAATCGCGGCGGCTCGTATCGCAACTCGCGCCATTCGCATTGTTTGAGCCTACTTATAGATAGATAGATAGATTTATTTATTTCATAACACAACATTACATGATAAATAGGGTATTTGACAACAATCAAAATAAATTCATTAACTCTAACCAGCAAATTACGCTTCCAAAACAGCCCGGATAAAATCATTCAAACTTATTTTCGTGCCATCAACGATTTTATAATGACAAAAACTAATAATAAGGCACCATGTTGAGCATGACGTCACAAGATAGTATTTCATACTAAACTGCATACTTTCGGAGCGTTTTGACACTTCATTAAAAAAGAAGCTGATTTGAACTGTCATCAAGTAGCCTATTATACATGACAATTTATATGAATTTGTATTATGATCGTCAAAAACAATTATTATTATAATTAAAATTAATAACAATGGAATTAAATACCACAACCAATAAATAGAACAATGTCCACAAATAAATTCAGCAATATAGAATGAATTACTTAAGTACTATATTGTCCCCAATAATAGATGGAATAGAATAATGGATTTTTATACCCGTTCTTATTTCTAAGTTAGCATACCCGTTCTTCTAACTTGTATTAGTTAGGGAGACCTGTTATTGGCTATTCTAATGTATCCTATTTCTAGACTATAATAATGTTATAAAGCTGTTGGTCTTCTAATAAACAAAATAAAAAAAATAAAAAAAACTGTTGCATAAAATAATGTTTCATTTCGTTTTCATTTCATTTTTCATATGTCCGAAATACGATGCTTTTCTCCTTTTAATAGTTACTACCTACGAATTCCATATCATTTTTTCATCTACCTCGATATACAGTTTCTATGGCTAGTACTATAACTAAAACTGTTATGATTATGACGCATACCCGGACGCACTTTCTCCTTATGAAATACCGCGTGTTATGGGGGAGTGTTGTAACATAACATAATAGTTATGGTTTAAAAGTGTTATTTAGTTTATTGCCTTCGTTTTATAATGGTAATTTTAGTGGTCGAACAAATTGGTATCGATAGTTACGTTTTTTGTTAGTGAAGTTTAGTTACAAGATTAAAGAAGCATTCCACGGTAACGTTACGTAACTGACCTACCTTTTTATTAGGGTTCCGTACCCAAAGGGTGCCAGCGGAACCCTATTACTAAGGGCCTTATCACACTTGCGATATGCGGGCGAGCTGCGGACGAGTTTCCATACAAAACCAGCAACATTTGTATGGAAATGCGCTTGCAGCTCGCTCGCAAATGGCAAGTGCGATAAAGCGAATATTGCAAAATATTGATAACATTATTCTAATAAGAAATGGGTCATTATTTGAGCGTTTCACCCGCCTCACTTTCGTGGACACATTATTGTCGAAGTTCCCTGAGATTTTAGTCTCATATCGAGCTATTTGGTACATATCCGGGACTACTAACACATACCTTAATTAGTAGGTACATTACATAGGGTGGTAATACAAAGAAAAGCCGAGATCGCCGAAGTTTGCAGCCCGAGCTGCAAGCGAGGGACGTAAATATGCGATCGAGGGCTTTCTTTATTACCTCCCGTGTTGTGTACATCATTTTATGTCTACACTTGGCCAGAAAGCAGCTTTTTCCACAAAAGCCACTTTATGGCCAGGTGTGGCATTAAAGTACATTAAAATCTGCCGGAATCTCAAATAATGACCCAAATAAACCCGTATAGCATTTCGGAGACCACACGCTACACTAGTGCCTCTAGCAGCGAACTTCAAATGAAATGAAATGAAATGAAATAATTTATTTCTGTAAGTAGGCCTCAAGGGCTCTTTCACATGTCTGATTCTTTCATTGGGACAAGTGTCCAAAGGTCCACCCCGCCGGCGGGGTCAGCCACCGCGATAACCCACACAAATACTGTCTCCTCTCGACTACACTTGCATCTCAGTTAAGAAAACAACTTACAAGATAAATCAACGCAATCTCAACAGACTATGTACAATTTTCACTGTGGTCTCACTCTAAAAAAAAAATTGGTAGCTCCTAACAAGATTGTGATAGTTATAATCAAGCATCTTGATTCCATACGAGCCTAACAAGACGTCAGATGCATCAACTAAGATGATTATTGATTGTTTAATTAACCATGTTCTGATTTGATTCAACAAACATTAATGTATAAGGTACTGGGCCATTATTTAAGCGTTTCACCTGCCTCACTTCGTGGACACATTATTATCGAGATTCCGGTAGATTTTAATGTAATTTTAAAGTATTTGTTAGTAGTTCCGGATATGTACCAAATACCTCGATATGAGACTAAAGTCTTAGGGAACTTCGACAATAATGTGTCCACGAAAGTGAGGCGGTTGAAACGCTGTAATAATGACCCAACTAATTAAACATGATCGAATCATACAAAGAACAAAATAATAATAGAAACAAGGCATATATTTGTTAAAATTATCAAGATTCTAGATCGTTGTTTTAATCACTAATGAACTTTTTTTAATTAATCAGCTTTCGTTGATATGTTTAATATCTTGTTTGTTTTATTTAAGTTAACGCCAACAAAGAGAAAATATCTCTTAGTTGGCTCAGATTTTTAGAGTGTGTGCCCGTGCACGCCACTGTTTCACACACCCAGGTCATTATTTGAGCGTTTCACCCGCCTCACTTTTGTGGACACATTCTTGTAGAAGTCCCCTCAGATTTTAGTCTCATATCGAGCTATTTGGTACATATCCGGGACTACTAACAAATACCTTAAAATTACATTAAAATCTGTCGGTATCTCAACAAAAATCTGTCTAAGAAAGTAAAGCGGGTGAAACGCTCAAATAATGACCCATCTATGGTGCTGAGGTTTTGCTGAGGCAGCCTACCGCCACAAAGTCCGATAGTTGTGACAGCTCCTAGAGCCAGCATCTGTTCAAGCACAAAAAAACAAGTCCAAAGTTCCGGGACGCCATTGTCCGGTGGACGGGAAAGATATTGCGTATGGGTTTAGAAATCTGTTGACCTTAAGTCTCATTCATATACTGGAAACACGTTTTTGTGTGTCGCATTCAGGGTTGTCAGTGTAGTCTGTATTTTAGGTATTTAAAATAACTGGCCAAGAGCATGTCGGACCATGCTCAGTGTAGGGTTCCATAGCCGTAACTATAAGGTAAAAAATACGATGTAAAAAAAGTACAACAACAAAAGAGCGTATCTTCATAGCAACTACGTCCTTTTGTTGCAAGCGCAGTTTATCGGCAATAACTCAAAAACGGTTAATCCGATCTTGTTGAAAATAATTTTCGTTGAAAGTATTAATTAGGCGTTACCTTCGTGATTTTTTTCATATTTTTCGGACACACGGTTTAGAAGATAGATGGGGGGGGACACAATTTACACAACTTTCGGAGCAATTATTTCCAAATATATTCACTTAATCAAAAACATTACTTTGAAACTTTATAGTGTTTTTTAAAGAGCTGTCGAACTATGTACCACACGTTGATATTTGATGAAAACAATTTTTTTAGCTTCTGTAACATGTATGGATGGAGTGCCCCCCCTAAAAATATATATTTTTGTTGTTTAACTACCAAACTAAGTAGCGGCTCATACAAGACACCTATATTCCAAATTTCATCAATATCCATCATGTAGTTTTTGAGTAAAATGCCTGTGACATACGGACAGACGGACAGACGGACGGACGGACATGACGAAACTATAAGGGTTCCGTTTTTGCCATTTTGGCTACGGAACCCTAAAAAGGTAAATAAAAGACCCACGTGACTCGGGTCGTTCAGCCAATCAAAGCAACGTTATGTGTCTGTGGCACGATACCATTGGATGAACGACCCGAGTCACGTGGTTTTTTTGTTCACCTTCTTTTAAATACCTAAAAGTACACACTATAGTTATTACCTAAATAAATGCATTTTATGTATCTACCTTCTTTCTTTACATAGGTACCTTTTCGTTAAATACCACAGCAAGTTAAATTAAAGCTTGTGAAATATTGTGGCGTGCACATGCACATTTCACGTTATAATATGGGTATTTTTCGAAAACGAATCATTTTTCTTTTTTGTCGAGGGTTAGTTTAATCTTATACATAGTTTTAGTACATTACACAACTAGGATGGTTTGTGGTCTGAGCTGCAAGGTACGTAAATATGCAATCGAGGGCTTTCTTTATTACCTCCCGTGTTGTGTACATGATTTTATGTCTACACTTGGCCAGAAAGCGGCTTTTTCGGTACGCGTAGCGTGCGGTAAAAGCCACTTTATAGCCAGGTGTGGCATAAAATTATTTTAGTTTATGATAAATGTTATGTCATTTCACGTTTCGTATGATCTTGTTATTCCTTGTTTTACGTTTTGCATTACATTTTAATAAACATCAATTATATAATTATGTAAATATCCAATGATATATATATATAACATTGGACAAAAAAATCGAACCCATGACGTTTGAAAGGCGCATGTCCAAAGCACTCGGTTGCCATATTTTTTTAAATGATAATCGTCACAAATACAGCACCAATAGGGTATTTGCCTGTAGTAAATATAAATTACTACACTCTAGCCATAAAATCAGCTTTCGGAAATTTGCAAAAATGAACTAAACATCACCTATTTAGCGTTTTAGATGATTTTAAAAGATCCAAACCTATAAATAACAAGATCATTTGATGTTTGAGTACCTAAAATGACGTCATTTCACTTTTATTCCATACAAACTTCATACTATCTGAGCGTTTTGACACTTCATAAAAAGTAACTGATTTGATCTGTCAGGAAAGTAGCCTATTTTCGAGTCGCCAACCCTAAAGCTTTCACACGGACATGTATGGTGCCATCCATTTAGCTGTTGCATATGAATGAGTTACGTAACGTAAGGCAACGTAGGGCAAGTTCAAGTTTGATAACCCTTGGATGATATGTCACCAGTTCAGTAATAACCAAAAACTGCATTTTCTAGACCTATTTACGAGTCGTTATTTTATTAATGCCACACCTGGCCATAAAGTGACTTTTTCCGCACGTTGCGCGTACGGAAAAGCCGCTTTCTGGCTCGCCTCGCTTGCAGCTCGGGCCGCAAACACCTGCGATCTCGGTCTTTCTTCATTACCTCCCGTGTTGTGTACATCATTTTATGTCTACACTTGGCCAGAAAGCGGCTTTTTCCGTACGCGCAGATCGCAGGTATTTGACGCCCGAGCCGAAGGCAAGTGCAATAAATATACGATCTGAGGCTTTCTTTGTTACCTACCTCCCTTTGTAAATACAAAATTATACGTCTCCCCCATGACAGGAAATGGGATTTTCACTTTATGGCCAGGTGCGACGTAAAAAATATTATGTATGCATTAGTTATATTAGGCATTTTATATCCGGGAAAAAAATACCACTTCCTAGCTTAGGGAAAACGTAAACTATGTAGGTACTTACACCCTATTTCATTGAAGAACTTCGATTTATGTTCACTAAGTTTATATCCGCGAATAAATTCTCAGGTGTATGTGAAGTCCCCAATCATTAGTGGGCTAGCGTGGGGACTACAGGGCATTTTTCCAGAAATATGTCTGCGGTCACCTCATTCATCTGGCCCTTTTTCATACTAAATGTATGGAGACAGATAAATGAGTCGCAGACATATTTCTGGAGAAATGCCCTACAGCCCTTTTACTCTCGTCTATAAGAGTAGGGCTGTGCCTGCTGTGTGTAGGGATCTTTCAAGGGCACTCTATACCGGGATATCGTAGAGTCCCGATACAAACTTTCCACCCCCATTTAAATCCTATAAAGGAGGAATTTCGAAAAACGGTGAAACCACTTTCATTTATTGTAATAAAGAGTCTAAACATGAAGTTTCAAAACTCTTACTTCAAAAATCGTAGACTCTCCATACAAATTTTGAACCCCTATTAGAACCCCTTAGGGGTGAATTATGAAAAATCCTTTCTTAGTGCACCCGTACGTACGTGCCAAATTTGGAATTTATAGGACCAGTGGTTCGGGCTGTGTGTTGATATGTCAGTCAGTCAGTTTATTCTTTTCTAAATTTAGATTTCATCAATTAATAATTTATAATACTCTTTTTCTCTAACTTGAAACAAAATGTCTACTTACGTCCAATCTCATCGAAGAACTTCGACTTATGTCCACTAAGTTCATATTTAACTTCGTCAATTTCACTTAAAGTCACTGGCGTTTCCACTTGATTGTCAACATGATTCACCACTTTATCCGTCTTTTCATCATTAACATCAAATTTCACACTTGGTATTTTAACTTGATTAGCTGATTTGTATTTCAAATTCTTTAACTGACCATTTTCATCTAAAATGGTTATATCTTCGTAGTGATTCACTGTATCACTGTCTTTCCCTATATTTCTAAGTATTTCAGAGTTAAATTTACTTTCACTAATAAGTCTTGATATCACGTTACCATTCGGGTTTAGTAAGTTTTTAGACTCGTACAGATTTTTATTCACCACGTCTTCTTGACTGTTAACTTTTACTGTTAAGATAACGATTACCACTGTGATTGGATTAAACATAGTTTCTTTTTCTAAATCATGCGTAGCGATTAACGCACTTTCAATTTCACAATTAAAAAAAAACACTGGTTCTGATTTCAAATTTAAACAAAACACTTCAGTTTTAAAAAACGCGGTTTAACGCCCAGATTCGATACAAACACTCGAAGCGTTCTATTTTTGAATTGGCGTTCGATTTTTAAAAAGCGAAAGTGCGGCTGCGTCCCCGCCGGTTCGTTGAGTGACGAAAATCGACCGGTAAAGAGACAAGTTTGGAGAAATGCCGTTTGCATAACTACTTACTGTCAGTACTTGTGTCCGGTTCAGATCACTACTATATTAAATTTTTTATTTTTTTTATTTTAATGGTATTCAGGACAACACCAGCCGTAAATATACAGGTTTACATAAAAGTAGACCAATAACAGTCATCCGTTAATAAGAAAAACAGTGATATCATAGTAAGCCAACAATAAAATAATACCTTATTAAAAAAATAAATGATGATTCGATCACGGTTTTACTATTTCAGTTAAGTACAACTGATATCATTGTCAGTGTAAATATCCAAACTTGACACAATACAATAGCAGTAATTATTCTTCCTGCGAAAGGTACATCGCGCGCTTGAATGTGTGCGCGCCGTGTACGAACTCACTACAAGCAAAGCTTTAAGAATCCGTAAGAATGCTCCAGTATGAATCGCGCTCATACAGACGTCCAATCGCGCGTCTGTGTGAATAAATTTCTCATTAATTTTACCCTTTTTAAGTTATGTTTTTTACGAGTTTTATTAGGGGTGTGAAAACGAGGTTCACAGTTCAATCGTATTTAATACTTTAAAACCGTACGATAAAAATATCGAGCATGCCGCAGTATTGTGTTTAATTCGGATAAAAGAAAACATAAGTTTCCGAACATTGACGTATAATAACATAGACGCACAGTTTCAAAGAAAAATGTCTATGAATCTGGCGCAAAGTGACATTTGTAGTTAAACTCAAATATACGCTAATAACGTTAATTTATCAGTTGTATCTATATGAAACTGCCATTCAAAAGATAACTTAGTTCCATGACACCTATGTATCAAATTTGCAAACGAACATTTGAAAACTTTAGTTTATTGGCACCTTTTAAAAAGTGAAACGTCAAAAGTGAACAGCAAATAAATGGTGTCGCTTTTTGGTAAAAGATTCGCAAAGATAATTAAAAAACTATGAAATCACGATGAGTTCACTTGTAATTCTGCTTAATATTAATTTGCCCTTAACTAAGAAGTATATCCCATCTTTATTTCTTGTTTTTTTGCTGCTATTAACGCATTTTTTTACGCTACATTTAGCCATTTTTGACAACTGTCGCCGTCTATGGTTGAAACCAGACTAAGTCAAAATGAGCTAGCCAAGCCGATCGGCTAGCACTTTTGTGGGGCCATTTTTTCCGGCTGATTGTGTATCTAGTTATACCATACATCTATGTTTCCGAATGATGAAACTGTCTCAAAGCACTGACGCCGGTTGACTCGTAACTCATATTTGCCATAAATAATCTGGGATATTGCAAAATATTGATAATATTATTCTAATAACAAAACCCGTGTAGCCCCCCCACAAACAGTGACATTTGACATTTCGAACACCTCGCACTACACTAGAGCGTCTAGCTGCTCTACCCGCAAAATTCACTCGCGGTAGCTCTCATTCGCATTATTCATTAAGTCACATGTGTTCATAGGTATCGATTCGATATTTTATATTTCTAAACAAATTACAAATCCAATTGAAAATTTCACGCGTGCTGTGTTTAATGCTAATTGCACGTTTTCCGTTATTAAAATAATATTAAAGGTTCTATTATTGCTGTTCTAATATTAGAGGTTATATTAAGGATTAAACTTACCTCGTCTGGGAGCTTAAGAAAAAAGCATGAAGTATTTAACAATTTCTTTATATTTACAATGTAAGTGATACCAATGTAAACTTATCAATTGTAGCTTTTGCTGCGATTTTGTCTGTATAATTTTCTATTCCATACTTGAGAAAATGAGAACTGATTGATTTCCATACAAATTTCCATCATCTATTCACCTTTCACCACCTTTTTTTGAGCGATGTTTTTTGGAATAAAACTTCCCTACGTCCTTTCTCGGGACTCAAAATATCTCTGTACCAAATTTCATTACTTTTTAGGGTTCCGTAGCCAAAATGGCAAAAACGGAACCCTTATAGTTTCGTCATGTCCGTCCGTCTGTCTGTCTGTCTCTCCGTATGTCACAGGCATTTTACTCAAAAACTACATGATGGATATTGATGAAATTTGGAATATAGGTGTCTTTTATGAGCCGCTACTTAGTTTGGTATATAAATAATTAAAATAAATATTTTTAGGGGGGGCACTCCATACATGTTAAAGACAGTAAAATTTTTTTTTTTCAGAAAATATCAACGTGTACAAACAGCAACACAGTTAACTATACACTTCAAAAATGGGAAATACTGCAAGAAAGAGAATCACACTTGAAGGCGTCGTGTTATGCATGTGTGCGTGTGTTTATGAGTATAAATTGGCTATTATTCAAAAGAGTTTTGAAACAATAATTTTTCTTTTATGGCTGATCCAACGTCATTATTGACCTTAATGCCACATTATTGAATTCATGGTATTCAAAATAATGAATGAATAATGAATATAAATTACATTATATTGGTGCATCATATCAAAAATATGAAGCAGCAATAAAAACATTAGCAATATAATTAGTTTATTTCATCCCAACGTTCGTCTGAAAGCTAAATCATAATTTTGACAAATTCACCTGTCTTGTTGAAATAAAACCTTTATTTACTGTATGGAAAAAAAAACTTTGCCCAAACAACTACAATGACAAAGTTCAAAGGCACATTACACATACGCAAACGTTATTTGATTTGAAGTTGACATAATACAAATATATATATCTCTTTCAATCGTTATCATTTTCTCTCTGCTCTGTCTTTAAGGGGCAGTTAAGTGTGTTGCTGTTTGTACATATTTATTTATTTTATTGATAAAAATGTTTACATAACATTACAGTGAACCCAATGCGTTACGAAACTTAGACTAACAATTAAAGATACGTCTACACACAAACAATAATCACAATAACAAATAGAGAAAAATTACATAGGAACAGATGAGCACCTAGCATCCATCACCTCACAGAATCTTAAACATTCACTACACACTGTTGCCCATCGCCACGCAAACAGGTCACACTCAGGTGTCGATGCCAAAAGCGCATTGAGGTGTGAAAGGGCACGGGGCAGCGGCGAGTTCCTGCACGACACAGTGCGCGCCGGCGGCACGGCCAACAGGTCGCATCGTCGGGGTCTGAGGGTAATCCTCGGGATATCTGGGACAAATAACCGCACGACACGCTCTACGATTTCAGGACAATCCGAATCACCACGCAAGGCTCGACAAACCGTGATCATCAGGTAATAATTTCGCCTGACTTCTAAAGAGTTGTACCCAAGGGCGCCGAGAAGATATTTTGTTGGGTACAAATACGGGTAGGATCCGTATATTTTTTTATAAAGGAACCTTAGAAACGCCTTCTGAACCTTCTCGAGAAGTAAAGCGTATGTCGATTCGTAGGGATTCCATATTATCGACGAAGTCTCCAGCTTACTCCTTACTAAGGCATTATAAACCATTTTAATGGCTACAGGGTCATGAAAATGGCGGAGGTTACGGATAACAAAACCCAGTTTTCGATAGTTCGTGGCAAGAGAAGAAATATGCTCGTGAAAAGTGAGCCGCGTATCGAACACCACGCCCAGATCCTTGACAGAGGAGACCCGATTTATCGGCTCTGACCCTAGCAAGTACTGCGCATATATTGCGGTACGAGAGCGGGTAGATGTACACACACAACACTTGGCCGGATTAAAATGAAGTTTATTCTCCATACTCCACCGAAACACAAGGTCGATGTCCCCTTGTAACGTCTCACAATCAGCTCTTTGCTCTACCCCGTACACCAACTTCAGATCGTCGGCATACAAGAGACACTGAGCCGCCCGAAGAACTGACTTGAGATCGTTAATCATTATCCCGAAAAACAAGGGCCCTAATATGGAGCCTTGACTGACGCCAGACCGGGTATGGTAAGGAGTCGAGACAAAACAACCATGTCGGACGAACTGCTGTCGATCGCGCAGATAACTGGCAAAAAAGGTTAGCAACTTGGGAGAGAAACCAATTTCATCCAGTTTCCTAAGTAGAACGTCGTTATCCACGCGATCGAAAGCCTTCGTGAAATCGAAATAGAGGACATCGACCTGAATACCTCTATCAAGATGCACAGCTATGTTGTCCGTAAGAATTATCAGATTTGTGTTGACCGAGCGGCTAGGCCGAAAACCATGCTGCGCATCACACAAGAAGGGCCGCACTTGAGAAGATAGAGTTCGGTGAAGTATGGCCTCGAACAACTTGCCAAGGGTAGGAAGAACAGCTATCGGTCTATAATTCTCAACCACGGAGGTGTCACTCGCCTTCGGGATCGGTCTCACTCTAGACACCTTCCACCTTCGAGGATATGACCCAGAAGAGAGCGCAAGGTTAAAAATATATTGTATCGGGATCTTTAAAAACTCCATACAACCCTTTACAATATACGCCGGTAAGTTGTCAGGTCCAACGGAGCTATTGGCCTTCGACATAGTTCGACAGCTCTTTAAAAAACACTATAAGGTTCCTAAGTAATGTTTTTGATTAAGTGAATGTATTTGGAAATAATCGCTCCTAAAGTTGTGTAAATTGTGCCCCCCCCCCCTATATTTTCTAAACCGTGCGTCCGAAAAATATGAAAAAAATCACGAAGGTAACGCTTAATTAATACTTTCAATGAAAATTATTTTCAACAAGATCGAATGTACCGTTTTTGAGTTATTGCCGATAAACTGCGCTTCTCAACAAAAGGACGTAATTGCTATGAAGATACGCTCTTTTGTTGTTGTACTTTTTTACCATCGTATTTTTTACCTTATAGTTACGGCTATGGAACCCTACACTGAGCATGGTCCGATATGCTCTTGGCCAGTTATTTGAAAACTTCCCTACGTCCTTTCTCGGGACTCAAAATATCTCTGTACCAAATTTCATTACTTTCATTTTTTTTTTTTTGCCATTTTTTATACCCAGCACGTAGAACAGATGGCCGTTGGGGCCGAAAGGTTCTCGAATGGAGACCACGAATCGGCAAGCGCAGCGTCGGACGTCCACCAACAAGATGGACAGATGAGTTAAGGCTGCTGGCTCACGATGCAGGGAGGCCTATGTCCAGCAGTGGACGTCCTATGGCTGAAATGATGATGATGATGATTTTAAGACCTTTAATGTACCTATGTTTGACAAATAAATGATCTCTCTCTCTCTCTCTCTCATCTAAATCGGTTAAGCGGTTTAAGTGTGAAAATGTAGGTAACAGGCCAATTCTCATATAGTTTGACAGATGTGTCGCAAAGTAGGAGACTGGTTGAGGATGACTTGGGTAACGTTTCTGTGGCGTAGTTGGATGCGCGCCTGTGTTGGCCCGGATAGCCGTAGGAGTAGCAGGTTCGAATCCTGCCCGAGACATCATTCTTCTAATAAAATATTTAGAATTCGTTGGCAGTCGTTAAAACCACAATAAAAAATCATTAGTTTGGACTTTGGATGGATGTAAACTCTCAAAGTTGTAAGAACGTATAACGTTGCATACGTTGAAGTGCACAAAATTGGCTTGCTTCCAGATTCCAAGCTACCTAGTGCTTAAAGTTTTTTTTTACCTAGCCTATTAGTGTGTCCCACTGCTGGGCAAAAGGCCTCTCCATTAGATCCCCACAATTCCCTATTAGCTGCAGCCTCCAGCCAATCGGCTACGAAAGCGTCTAAGTCATCCCGCCATCTTCATTTCGGCCTGCCCTGCCGTCGCCGCCCATCCCGTGGCACCCAATTTGTGACTATATGTGCCCATCTATCCGGATGCATGC
Organism: Eudemis profundana; assembly: GCA_947034925.1. NCBI lineage: Eukaryota > Metazoa > Arthropoda > Insecta > Lepidoptera > Tortricidae > Eudemis > Eudemis profundana. The sequence continues at coordinate 11,211,630 of OX344820.1, read as the reverse complement.
GGCTAACGTGCCCGGCCCAGTCCCATTTGAGCCTGGCAGTTATCGCTCCAACGTCAGCTATACCTGTTTTGGAACGCTTAAAGTTTACTTCGGTAATTTAGTAACTGAATCAGTTTTCTTTCAGTACCTATCAGCGTTGTTCTCTGCAAAGGAATAATTAACAGACGGGCAAATCGTGTTTTCACCCCCACTGAACCAATGACATTGAACACTCCAATTCGCAAAGACTTAGGAAACATGGTCCTTAGAGACGTTAAAGACTTCCAAAAACAACCTAAAGATGAATACCATATCAATCCAAGTAGCAAACAAGAGCTAGACAATATGCTCGCTTACTCTGAACATTTCGTACCAAATTTCAGCGTCGACGCTGTAAACTTGACTTCTCAACATTTCGAAGAAATCCAAGCCAGATATGCGAAGAAACAAACAATGCGGACAACCGAAAGACAAAAAAACATTTTAAGACAATGGGTGGATACTGAGAAACAGAAAAACGCACGGAAAAGGGCGTTTAATTTAATGACGCAGTTCGTTTACGGCGCTAGATATAAGTTACAGTATGGACAAAGTTTAAGATCAGTTTACAGAGATAATTTAGAATATAAAATAGGATACTGCTTTGCTTTAATGAGAGACATGAAGCAGCAGCAATTGAGTTTATATTCAACCATGCATTTCAATTTACAACAACATTATGAAAGTTATAGAAGTGACGGTCCTGTGTCTTACGCTGACTTCTCATCTTATCTGCAATTGTATGAGAAGATAATTAGATTGGACGTAGATATGATGGATATCATCACAATAGTGAAGAAGTTTGAAGAGGAGAGGATGGCCATAGAAGCGACGCGACCGACTGATGAAACCACGACTGATGCTGCGGCTGCCTATGAGTATGATGATTAGCCTGCCGATAACCGAAAAACTGGTTAACCAGATAACTGCCGGTTTTGGGCAATGGGTTATCGAGTCTATGAAAAATAGTAAATGGAATGGAGGTTATATATAATACATTATTTTTGTTTGATTCCTTAATGATTATTTATTTGTTCTTCTTTGCAAGTCCATATACCTTTAAAAATCTACCATATTTGTATTTGGTTGTGATGTAGGCCTTTATTTTTATTTTCTATGCTGGTCAAATTGTTCCGATTTACCGTCAGTAATATTTCGATTATTGTTTTTAGGGTTCCGTATCAAAATGGTAAAAAAGGAACCCTTATGGCACGACTCTGTCTGTCTGTCCGTCTGTCACAGCAACATATCTCAGGATCTACCGATGCTATCGACTTGAAATTTGGAATAGGTAGTGTTAAAAATTGCTAACCCGAGCCTATTGGACAGTAAAAAAGTCTTATACCTTTTTTACTTTTTTTTAAAGGGGACCGAAATGGGACTTTTAAAATTGAAAGTAGGGCTATTATATAGAGTGGGATATCAAATGAAAGGGCTTGATTTGTAGATTAAAACACAGTTTTTATTTTTTTCTTAAATAAGTAGTTTTTGATTTATGGTGAAAAACGTTAAAATAAATACCATTCCCCGCCTATTAACTTCGAAGTTACTGAACAGAAAAATCTGTAATCATTACCAATTATTAATGTCGTCCTAAGTATTACAGGAAAGTTTTTAAAGTTTGAACACGGAAATTCGCCAAAGTAGCGTTTGGTAGCTGGCTAAGCCCCTCCGGCCAGAGGCACGGTATACGGTAGTTTTTGTTCCGATAAAAGGTACTTCGGGAGCGCGCATGTGTGCGCGCCGTGTGCGCGCCGTGTACGGACGCACCACAGGCAAGCATCGCCGCGTGCTTAATCAGGGTTGAACTGTCGATGAAAGCGGTCGAACGTTCAAAATGTCTGCGGACGAAACAAAGTATAGAAGACGTATATACTGCAGTGTGTTCGGATGTTTGAAGAATAATGCGCAAAATCCAGAATTGTCATATTTCTGCATTCCTAAGGATCCCGAAAAGTGTATTTTATTAGTACCTATATAAATGTTATATTTTAAGTCGTTTATAGAATGTTTGATAGTTTTGTGATCAAACTATACCAATTAAATAGAGTACCTAGCTAGATAATTATTTTGTTTGACAGTGATGAGTAAAATTAACAGATTTTTTAAACGTGTACTAATTAAATAGTACTTAGTTGATTCTATTGATACATAAAATGCCTTAGTATGCACGAGAGTGGTTTTATGAAACGAGCCGAAATATCGTTGCGTTACTTACATGTACACATACCAATACTAATTTATTTAAACTATTATACTTAGTAACAATAACAGATGTGTGCGATCAGATACTTTCATATTGAAATAAGTAACTTTTACTAGGTTGACCTCGAACGATTGTTCGTTCGATCGAGGTCAACCTAATAAAAGTTACGTCGTAGTAAGTAGGTATTTTACAGAACCGACGAGCGGCAGCCCTGTGCCTTAGGCACGCTCTGGTGTCGCGCGCTCCTAAACGGCGAAGACGAACTACTTGGTTGTCTTTATACTTTGCCGGAGGGGCAACATTTGGTACTAGCAGCCGCGCGGCGAAATCGCGGAGTGAGTCACTCCTGATATAGGAAAGCATTTTGCCCAAACGGAGACCTTCGCTCGTTCAGTCAATAACAAGTACATTTTCACTTCTCTTATCAAAATTCTTTCATATCGTAAAGTGGGGTGAGAAGGGATTGCGGGGACAGTTGGGTTACGAATGGGGAGAATAGGGATGACAGAGAGGTCAGGTGGTTTTTAAAGGCTAACTGCTATCTAAATAATATATTCTTATTGCAAATGGAGCTGTAGTAAGTAATATTCATAATCCACATAATCCAAAAGTGTCGATCCAACAATTTGCCCAACTCACCTTAGTATGATATCCCTTCTCACCCCAACTACGAGGGACTATGGGGTGAGGAGGGGTTTTGTGTTTATTGTCAAAGTCAGGAATTGGAACTACCCATAATCATAAAAAAAAACTAAAATACAAACGGCCGGAACATTTATTGTATATACAATTCAGTTTCCATATGTAAAAATAAAATGTTACCGGGGTTTGAATGTCAGTTTTGTCCCTACTCACCCCGTTTTACGGTACTGAGTATTTAATTAGGAATTATATAATCACTCGATCATAATCATGTTATCATAATGCGTTAAGACTCATATCATGACGATAAGAACGACCTACGATAAAAAAAAGACTTTGGAGAGAGTTCTTAAAGAATCTTGCCGTTTTGTTACTGATATGACAGTGTAAAGTTCAATTGAAATTGATAAATAAAATTTGCACGTCATAATATAGGTAGGTATTTCAATAACATTGATATCAGATTTCTTACAATATGAAATGCATATGTCGCAGCCATTTTCACTAAATTATGACCCGCCAGCAAGTCGACGAAGCCCTCCGGGCTTCTATTTCTGCTCTGAGGACACAAGCTAACTAACAAATCTAACCTAAAATTTAAATGAAAAGGCTAGGCAGTTAACTAAATGACTAATTAAGCTAGTTGGCGGCGACACGACGTTTTAGAAATCATCCACAGAGTAAAGTGGCATGCCAGCTAAGCTGCTTTAGTTTTGCGACAAAAGAATGAGTGTTAGGTCACAGAATATAAATAGAGCAGTATGGAAGCTACGCTTACTTTTTGAAATAAATACCTACGCTCCATTAGAGCGTTAGGGTTGTTTAAAATGAAAAGATCGCGGGCTGTCTAGGCGCGCGCACGTAGGTAAGAAACGCAAAGCGCGTCCACTCGCCTTCATGCCGCACTCGCGACTGTTTCTTTTTTTTTTTTTTTTAAAACCTGACAAACTCACAATCCACTTCCGAGCATTGTGATTGTCGGGCCGGGTGGTTGGCCGTTGCGGTCACTGGGCTCGAACCAGGTCGCTGGCCAGACCACCCAACTCGCGACTGAAGGCACCGCGAGATTCCCTTAGGGGCCTTGTAAAAGCGCGCGTCTATGTGTGCGTGCGTTTCGATCGTTTTGTTTGTAGCTTCCTTACTGCTTTAGCTTATATATATTCTGTGGTTAGGTGCAGCTTGTATGTCCCCCGGAACCGCGTTATATATTTCTGGACCCATGACCTCAAGGATTGGTTTGTATTGGCTAGTCTCCTGGTGGGAATATAGAGGTTGTGGCGGTTCCTGGTGTGGGAGTTGTGGTGGTCTCCGTCCACTGGCCTCCCACACATATGCCACTGCTGAAAAAACACCCTGGCCCGAGCATGGGCCTCCTTCACATGCTTATTCCACGCTACTACCTGCCTGCGCTTACATTTTTTAGAATTACGGCTCATCTCCCAGGCTGTCTGCAAAACGTTAATATAGTACATTACACAACTAGGGTGGTAATACAAGGAAAGGCCGAGATCGCAGATGTTTGCGGCCCGAGCTGCAAACGAGGGACGTAAATATGCGATCGAGGGCTTTCTTTATTACCTCCCGTGTTCTGTACATCATTTTATGTCTACACATGGCCAGAAAGCGGCTTTTTCCGTACGCGCAGCGTGCGGAAAAGGCCACTTTATGGCCAGGTGTGGCATAAATATTATTATATAATTTGTCTAATACAAGTCTATGGGAAATGTCACTACAAAAATTATCACAGCACGTGGTAATTTCCACAGGAAAATTAATTAGTTAATTTATTTAATCTTTATTGCACAATACAAAAAGTACAATTGGCGGACTTAATGCCTTAAGGCAATCTCTACCAGTCAACCAATGGGCTAAACAGAAACATTGTTTTGGTGCAGAGCCTTTAACATCAATTGGAAAACTTAAGATGAATTTACAAATATACCTACAATATACATACAGTATATACTTACACAGATACAATATTAAATAATATAGGTACTTAATTTTCATTACCACACTAGTGTAATAATTACCGCAAACAGATCAATGCGGAAACTGATTAAGTCGGAATATGACTTACAAGGAATCTGACGAAAACCGTATCTGACCTACAAGGCATTTGATGAAAACGGAATCTGACCTACAAGGCATCTGGCGAAAACACAATCTGACCAAGAAGGCATCTGACGAAATCGGAATCTGAACAACAAGGCATCTGACGAAATCGGACTCTGACCTACAAGGCATCTGACTAAATCGGAATCTGACCTACAAGTGCATCTGATGAAAACGGAATCTGACCTACAAGGCATCGGGCGAAAACGGAATCTGACCAAGAAAGCATCTGACGAAATCGGAATCTGACTAACAAGGCATCTAACGAAATCGGATTCTGACCTACAAGGCATCTGACTAAATCGGAATCTGACCTACAAGTGCATCTGACGAAAAGAGAATCTGACGTACACCTCCGAAAGCGTACCTTTTGTAATTACTGCCATTATACTGCCACTGTAATGACCAAATTAGAAACAATACGTAAACAATACATGTTATATCACGCATTATCAGTCAGTTCTCTCTGCGCTATCGTGAACCGTCCACGCGTCTAACCGTAGATTGTATTACATCACAATGTTAAAGAATCCGCTATACCAATATGGATCTTCCGATCTTCAATTGCCAGTGAACCTCAATTTTAGTGAATTCATACTGAACAAGTTTATTGAATACAAGGATAAAACTATTGTAAGTAAACAAACATATTTAAAATTCCAATTGTGGCATGATGAATGACTATTATAATTATCAAAAAATATAGATATTTTTACGTCACACCTGGCCATAAAGTGGCAATAACAGCCCGCTATGCCTGCGGAAAATCCCACTTCATGGCCTGGGGGAGACGTAAAATGTTGTAGTAAGTACGGACAGAAACCCTCAGATCGCATATTTATCGCCCTTGCCTTTAGCTCGGGCGTCAAATACCGGCGATCTGAGACATTCTTTGTTTTACCGCCCTAGGTACCTAAGTAATGTACTATTTCATCACACTTGCTCGAAAATGGTGTTGTTACACGTAGGTTTTGCCGGCCGTAAATGACCTATTACGCCCAACATGACAAATAAGTATAAATCAGAACCAGAGTTTCAAATTTAAAAAGAAAACTATTACGCCATGGGGCAGGTCATTTACGGCAAGCAGAATCTACGTGTAATGACACCATTTTCGAGCAAGTGTAATGAAAAATGTACCGTAGTGACCCCTAAGTTCGCCTAGGGTGCCTATCTTTGCCTAGTTGATTTTCCTAAGCTTGCTTTACGACAAGCTAAACTTAAAACTATCATCAAGTCATGTATAAGTACTGAATATTTAATAGTTTTATGTGTTGCTTGTCTTAAAAGACTTTTAGGAAAATCAACTAGGCAAAGATAGGCACCCTAGGCGAACTTAGGGGTCACTACGGTATTACACGACTAAAGTGGTAAAACAAAAAAAGCCCGAAAGCGAAGATATTTGCGGCCCGAGCTGCAGGCGAGGTGATATGCGATTAGGGTTGCCAGGTGAGTCGCGAAAAAATACCGGACAATCCCAAAAAGAGGGGAAAAATACATTTTTTTATACTAATACATTGTTCTGACCGGTATGATCATTTATTTTTTACCGGACAGGCCTCGAAAATAACGGACTGTACGCTTAAATACCGGACATCTGGCAACCCTATATGCGATCGAGGGATTTCTGATTACCTCCCGTGTTGTGTACATAATTTTTCAAAACCAAAATTTATAGGGTACTTTCCGTTGACCTAGAACTATGAAAGGCAAGTAATACCGTCTTATACTATAAGTATAGGGCAAAATTTTGAAAACTATACATTTGTAATTAAATCATAAAAAATATAGTCTTTATTTAAATTATTTGTACGGAACCCTCGGTTAGCGAGTCTGACTCGCATTTGACCGGTTTTTTCCGTCAGCTCAGGTGGAAAAAAGTCCTATGTGCTAACCATAATTTACCTCTATACCATATTCGGTATGTTAATGCAAACTGTATACATAAATAATAAAGGTTTTTTTTTATATAGGTAAATAGCAACTTTTCCGCCTAAAGAATAAAATTGACATTGTAATGGCAATGCATTCGACATGCTACTTTCTGGAATTGAAAACAAAAAACGAAATACCTAACGCATTCAATTCCAAAACGTGATATCCCGCATCCGATACCATTACAATTAAAGCCTTAATCCTTTGAGACCTCTGCCGACTACATCGTATCATCATGAACGTATTATTCGTGATGAGGTGGTACGTTAGTCAGAAGACCGGCTTCTCGCTGAGGGTGTTCCAGCTGCGTTCGCGCCACTATGTGCACTTCAGCTCGTTTGTGGTGCGCGTGCCGCGGCCGCTGCAAGAAACCATCGCAAGTGCTGACTTCTGGCCGAAGGGTGTCGTGTTTCGACGGTTCCGGGGCAACCTGCCGAATCCTACACCGGAGACGACGATGCAACGGGGCCACGCCGTTTCGTCGCCTCAATAGATATTTTATTACTACGTTTCATGACGCATTGGTTTTTTTACTGTAATGTCATGTTAACATGTATTAATAAATAAATAAATAAATAAACGTATCAGATACGGTGTGGTGTGAAAAATGCTGGTCGGTGACGGACCGTGCTAGTGGGCATAGTCTCATACTTTTCAATACAAAGAATATTTCGTCGACCGTAGGCTGAATTACGGTAAGGGACATTGTTTTGCCTGTCCCTTACCGTAATTCAGCCTACGGTCGACGATCTGCGGGCACGGCAGTGCCCCCGCCAAGTCGAGCAAAACAAAAGCACGGCCGTACCATCCTTTTCTCGAAGCCATTCAGGCCATTTTCAGCCTCCCGTAATGTTGTACTGGCTAAAGCTAGAACCCTGAAATTTCAGGGATATATAGGGCACAATAAGACTTATATATATTCTCAATATCTATTAGTGTAAGAACTATTGCATGTCAAAGTTCCTTAGTTTTGTCACTGACTGACTGACTCACTGATTCACTGACTGATGATCATCATAATTCTAAGGTACTTCTAGCAGACTCGCAGGCTCCAAATTTTAAACATAGGTAGTTTTTAGCCTATCAATTCCTAAAAAACCTCCAAATATTGCTATTTCAGTCACAACTGCACACATAATCAGTTTGTAATCCTATACAAATACATGCGATTACAAAGTTAGTTTTGCAGTCCAAATTGGAAAAATAATGGATTGGAATGTAATAAATAAAGGAAGATCACTTATAAAAAGAAATGAGATCCCATCAAAAACATTACATGTAAAAAGATGCAAGTCTCGCAACGCAGTTCTTTAACAACAAAAAAGTTTTGAGATGTAATGTTAAACCAAGTCAGTACCGGGGGGGTGTCCACAGAACTCGATTCCCACCGACTTGCCTATTATTTAACCGTGGAGGAACACATTTCATAGATATAATAATAGGCAAGTCGGTGGGAATCGAGTTCTGTGGACACCCCCCCGGTACTAACTTGGTTTAACATTACATCTCAAAACTTTTTTGTTGTTAAAGAACTGCGTTGCGAGACTTGCATCTTTTTACATGTAATGTTTTTGATGGGATTTATTTTATCTGATACGTTTATAGTGTAAGGTCATGGTATGATACGGCGTAGTGGGCATAGACCTTTAAGCGGTAATGTTGCTAATGACCTATATGGAATCCTTTATTCCCGACTGCAGCGAAGCCCAAAGGAGGGTTATGTGTTTGACCTGTATGTATGTATGTATGTCCGTTCCTGTGTCCGCTCGTAACTACTCAACGGCACATCCGATTTTGATAAATGATACATCATTAGATTCGTCTTGATGGTGCGAGTGTCACTGGGTATGAAGTTTGTTAAAATAAACAAAACGGCGGATTTTATGCAGTTTCAAAGTGCACCGCGGTCAGGTTTTTTTTAGTAAAAATGTGGTTATTCACTGATAATTAGCGGCTGCGCTTTACAATAGATAACAATGCGATTCATTGGAATTTAGACTCTGAAGTGTATTCCGACATTTTGAATAATTTTGACTATATCTCTAGGCTACAACTACGCTTTGTCGCGCGATAATTAAATGATAAAGCATCCGTCACGTTCTGATAAAGTGTGTGTGAGAGCGACGGATGCTTTATCATTTCCCGTTTTGTTATAATAATGAGTGAAAATCGTGAAAGTTTAAATCAATATTAAGTAATTTCTAGCTACCTGACATGTACCTGCACTATCTGACATCTGTATTACTGGAACTATAATTGAAATTATTCATTATTTTACATTAACACATTATTTTACTCAAGTTTTGATAGAAATCTTTTATATTTTAAGATAATTTTGACATTTATATCCGCAATTGACTATAATTTACTGTATTTAACTGTGATAAGTGTATTGTGCTACTTGCTAAAATTGTATTTGCATGCATTTAAGTATGTTATAACTGCAAATAAATTATTTGATTTGATTTGATTTGATTTATTTATCATGCGACAAAGCGTAGCATCATAAGCCTACTGAAGTACTGCAAAGTGATAAACGGTATAGCGTTACCACATCGCAGTGAAATGTGACCTAGTTGTTAAGTTTATTTTTGTAATGTGATATGTATGTTAGATTGTAAGGCAGGGGTTCCCAAACTGTGCGCCGCGGCGCCCTGGGGCGCCGCGGAAAGTGTAGAGGGGCGCCGCGAGTCGATCCTTATATCTATTCCATTATATCTATTTCAAATAGCTAACTAGGGTAGGGCGCCGTGACGAAGTACGAACCTTGTAAGGGCGCCGCGGGCTGAAAAAGATTGGGAACCCCTGTTGTAAGGTATTTATCTATGGGCCTTTGATGCCTGAAATAAATAAATTATTATGTATGTCTTTCCCGTACACGAGACAATAGTGTCCCGGCCCTTTGGGAGGCGTGCGCGGAGCCGAAGCCAACACGTAGAGGCCCTTTCGACAATTTAATGAAAGGCGACGTGTACACCCAGCGGATGCTGTCCCTGCCCGTGTCACGGGACGCACGCAGAGACAGCCCCCGCCAGATGCAAGGACTATTGTTGATTGATGGAATCTAAATTTACTGGGTTATGGTGGTGGAATTATGGACTAGATACTGGGCTATGGATTGAGACATGACGGCGCCTGTCAGGAAAAGTGTCTCATGGCTTTCGCGGCACTGACAGACCGTGACTTGCCCTCCGCTGATGGGCCCCTGTTAAATAGCGACATTATGAGCAATGGCCCAGGGGCAACACCGCTGCCGAGGGCTGCAGGGTGTAGAGGTGTGCTGCGCTTTCTCCGAGGGTACTCGCGGCGTTATGCCTTTTATCACTTCCACGCCTGGAGCATATAGCTCTCGCGACTCCACTCTGGACGGCCGGTTAAGGCAAGCCAGAGGCGGAGGTCCTTTCACTAAATCCCATGCCCCTCCCTAAGGACCCCCCGGAGCACTCGGGTACGTGGGGTCGCTACTCCCCAACAGCTCGCCACAAGCTGCCCTGCGTAAAAAATTATTATTATTATTCCGTATATCTTTATTTTCTCAGCTTAGGTTTTTTACAATATATATATAAAAAGTAAAATACAAAATGAAATTACAAAATATAAACACATTATAAAAAACCTAACCTAGGGTGCCGCCGGCAGCGGGGCGGGGCCCAAGCTACCGGTGGTTAGGGCCGCAGAGAGAGGAACCTCCTGACGATGCGCGCCGTGTCCAGAAGAACCGCTTTCTGTATCTGACCCTTGATCCAGCCATCTAGCGAGAGTCTCTTGAGATGGTGGTCGAGACTCTTCGCTATAAGTCCGTTGGCCGAAACGACTATCGGAACAATGATCGTCGAATCAACATCCCACATGGCGGTAACCTCGTAAGCCAAGTCAAGGTACTTGCTGAGCTTGTCCTTCTCGGCCTTCACGAGGTTCTCGTCATGGGGGATGGTAATATCGACGAGCACAGCACGGCGCTTGGATCGGTCTATCAGCACGATATCAGGCTTATTGGCTACAATAGTCCTGTCCGTGATGATAGATCGATCCCAATAGAGCGTGGCACGGCCATTTTCGAGAACTGGCGTTGGTGCGTACTTATAGTACGGCACCTCAGACCCCACAAGACCATATCGAACAGCAAGTTGCTGGTGAATGATCCTGGCTACTTGATTATGTCTGTGCAAGTACTCGCCGTTAGCTAGATGGGAACAACCGGAGATAATATGCCTGATAGACTCTCCGGGACGGCGGCATGCCCGACAGATGTCGACCGTACCGTCCTTCAGGATATATCTCCGGTAGTTGTTCGTCATCATAACTTCGTCCGCGATTGCACAGATAAAACCTTCAGTTTCCCCGAAGAGATCACCGAAGCGTAGCCAGTTCACCGACGCGAGCAGATCTACATCGGGCCCCGTGAGGGCCTTGTAGAACCGCCCGTGTAGCTCCTTACTCTTCCATATGTCCTTGCGGTCGTCGGTGCTAAGCACCTTAGGTCTACGCCAGTTCTCGTTTGCCAAGGAAAGAGGGGTTAGGGTTCTGTCTACTGCTACTACATCGCGATGTATCCCACACTCGTTGTTTAAGAAGTACTCCCTGAGGCTGCACACCTCGCGGTTATGGAGGTCCTTGGCGTTTAAAAAGCCACGGCCGCCACACTTACGCGGGATGTACAGTCTCATAACTGAGGAGCGTGGGTGTAGCATGCGGTGTGTAGTGAGCAGCACAC